>CM076569.1:121268539-121797924 GCA_034641835.2 Pinus albicaulis
CCACAAATAACATAAGCAACTCAATTTTTAGTTGAGTACTGGAAGTTCTAAAACATATTTAATCCAAAGATAATAAATTTTTGGACACTTCACTCAAAAAAATTCTAATGGAATTCCATCCTCAATAATCCGTTCATGATCGGATTTTGACATTTTCCATTTCTTAATTTTTGATTTTTCTTTGATTGAACTTCTATCAACTTTATGCGTGCTGCACACACCAAGTGACTATATTGACAACTTATGGAATCAGGTTCATAGTCTTCGAAGTAAACAAAGTCTCCACTTTGACGAGTTTGTTTGAAAAAATAACCTTTCAGTATAATAGACCCTTTGTCATACCGAAATCCGTGATCATTATAGTCTTGTAATAATTTCATTTTTTGTTCAGTGCAACGCATCAAATAATACTTCACATTTTCATCGTTGTCAATAGGTGCAATTACAGCAAAAACATCTCCTGCACAATAAAATAAATTTAACATTTAATTATGCATATTTAAATTTATTTGTAGATCTTTAAATCATTAGAAAGTAATTCAAATGTTACGTTCTCTAACAAGATCAGAAACTCGATCACCATCGGATGATATTGTAGTTTCCTCTGATTGCATTTCTTCAAACATTGCAACAGACATTTTTCCCTTTGTATTTAGCTCTGTATGTTTCCAATCGTTCACATACATTTTGTTTTCATAGACGTCATTGGATTTTGTGTTGTCTATGCAAACATCACAAAAACAAGAATATTTTCTTTTATCCAATGCAAACACATTTGTGGACAACTTTGTTTGAATTGAATGCAATTTTCAAGTCCCTTTTATTGTTTCAACGTCATTTCCAATTGATCTATTTATGTCTCCAATTCCAATATGCCAGAAAAACCTTTATATGGAAAATTAGAAAAAGAATTTGTAAATATGATATCAAAATACAATTAAAAATAATCATTGCATGATAAATGTACAATGTTTAAAATTAGATTACCAATATAAATTAAATTGAATGCACCTTCGCACTTCTCTTGATGGGTTAATCTCATGGCTTAGAGCAGTTTTGCACCATTGAACAACTTCTTCAGCGTTCACAAGTCGGCGTGCAAAGTGGTTCATTTGATATCTTTGAAGTACTCGTTTTATGCATGCTCCTGCACCGTCATGTTCTCCTTTTCCATGGCCAGTCTCAAATAAATTCCAACAATGTTTAATGCAGGTTTTCTTATGAAGACAACACAACCAAAAGAATGATCGTGCAGATTTGAATTGACCTGCGCATCCGTTTGACCATATCCAATGTTCATTGAATGTTATTCCACGATTTTTCAATGAATCATAAATTCTTCCAAAACAATGTTGTACAAAACATGTATCATGTGTACGATCGTCACTGATATAAAAATGATATTATTTAATGATATGTCGATTTTCACTCGTGCTTTCTATATGATCGACATTTTGTTCAACATGTCTATATAGAATATGGACGAGCATGGAGACTTGGTCAGAGTGATAGTATTCACTCTGAATTTCTTTTTGTGGAACAAATGTGTAGTTTTCTGCAAAATGAATCACTGACAAAATGGTCCCTGGTGGAAAAAATTCACGAGATTTTTTGAATTGCAAGTCTTGCCATCGAGTTCTATGGGAATGCTTGGTGTATTTGTAAATTTCTGCTTCAAACTTTCTCAAAAAGTCTATCAGAAAAATTTCGTCTTCTCGTAATTCGATTCTTTTAACACTATCTGCACCTTGAATCGATGTACTGATATATTCATATCTCTTCCATTTCACTTTCATGTTGGACAATGATTGATCATTTATATCAATACGATATTTGCTTTGAAATTTAGTCAAATTTCCACAATCATCGCATTTTTTACCACCAACACATTTTTTTTTGTAAAATAGTTCATCGCTTTCTCTTTCACATAGAATTTGAGATATGAATTCACGGATAGTGGAAGGAGGAGGTGAATCCTTCCATAATGTTCTACCTAAATCAAGGAATGTGTCATAATATAACTCAAATTCCACATGATAACGGCAACAACAAGTGTCGCGTACGGTGATAGGTTTTACATACCATGGTTTTTGTTGAACAAAAGCACCGAGTGAAACATGAATTTGACGATTCTCTTTTTTGAACTTGTTGAATAACTCTATCTGAGTGGTTTCCAAGAGATGTTTTTCATGTTCTTCGTACTGATTTCGTGTTATTCTTCTTCGCATCACATGTCTTGCAGTTGGTAAAACACGCGAATTGTTCTTCCAATATTCATATATTATTTTTTTAACATTTTCTCCAAGTCTATCTTTGTATGGTTGCCTACAAATAGCTCTCCAACAAGCGAGTTCATCATTTACATCTATTTGCAGCCGAAATTTCCGATGTTTGTGCAAATTTTTTCGCGAAGTTCCCAGTGCTCGTGCCATAGATGTTACCAAACGATTCTCTTGAGTACTTGATGAAACCATTGCCATCTATTTTCCTCTACGTACAATTGAAACATCTTTCTCTCTAGATCTCTTAATTGACTTTATAGCACTACTCATATTTTTTATCACCTCTTCTTTCATTTTTTTTTATCTTTGGTTGATTTTCGAATACCCAATAGTGTCGTAGCTTCTTTTAATTTCTTTGATGATAGGAGACCTTTCAACATTTGAGCCTGAACTGTCACCCGCTCATTTAAGAAATACTTTTCAAAAATGCAGTTAACACGATATCATATAACATGGTCAGGTTTTTTATCTCCATATGTGTGAGTGTCAACATTTTCTAACATCTCATTATCAATAGTGATTTCATCTGTACATATTCGAAAAAATAGTACATATTCAATAAATCACTAAATTAATAAATATGTCAATAAATATTAGGAAAAATTTAAATATATCAATAGATCATAATATTTACATTTACATACCCGCTTCAATTTCTGCTTGAGGTTGATTTTCTTCTTCAATATTTTGAGGAGTATCTCTGTCTGTTTACATTAAACAAAATATTTTTCAAACTAGTTCATCAAATAAAAATTAAGCTTCACATTTTACATTGGGAAAAATTTTAAAATATATTAATAGATCATAATATTTACATTTACATACCTGCTTCAATTTCTGCTTGAGGTTGATTTTCTTCTTCAATATTTTGAGGAATATCTCTGTCTGTTTACATCAAACAAAATATTTTTCAAACTAGTTCATCAAATAAAAATTACGCTTCACATTTTACATTAGGAAAATTTTAAATATATATCAATAGATCATGTAATATTTACATTTACATACCTGCTTCAATTTCTGCTTGAGGTTGATTTTCCTCTTCAATATTTGAGAGAGCTTCTAACTTTCTTTTGCGATATTGTCTCGTCTCTTCTCTACGTTCCTCGGGCTTTCTTTTTCGATCATATTTTCTCACACAAGTTCTTCGATTTCCCATGATAATAGGGTATAAGGTTCAAAAATTTCCTTCAAAAAATTAGACAATAACTCAATTACAAACAATATCACAAAAGATTTAATTTAAAAAAATCTTTTCTAAAAAATACGTAATCCAATCCAAAACACGTACTTCAACACAAAACACGTACATACCTCTAAGAAAAATCACATCGCCTCCAAGAAATGTCTTCCAAAAAAATTCTTTAAATCCAAAATTTGAAGAAAAGTTTTTGAACAAAGAAGCTCAAAAGATTTATTTCAACACAAAACACGTACATACCTCCAAGAAAAATCACGCCGCCTCCAAAAAATGTCTTCCAAAAAAGTTCTTTAAACCCAAACTTTGAAGAAAAGTTTTTGAATTCAAACCAAGTTGTAAAATGAAATGAAGTGCGAAATGTGCGAAAATTGTGAATCATTTCGCGGCAATTTATATTGACGCGAAATATGTGTTTTGTAGGGGGCTCCACAAAAGTTTCCGGCCGACGGAGAATTATACAATAGTTCGGCCGAACTTTTGATAAGAAGTTCGGCCGAACTATTAAGACGTTAGTTTTAACGACTCGTAAGCGGAAAACATAGTTCGGCCGAACTTTCACTAATAGTTCGGCCGTATCGACAGTTGGTGGGATCGCTTATGTATCTGGTCAATACACGACCCGATATATGCTATGCAGTTAACCAGCTTTCGCAAGCTATGGTTAAGCCTACCAAGCTCTTTTGGAAGGCGGGCAAGCATGTATTGCGCTATATTAGAGGCACACCGGGATATGGTTCATGGTACAGACAGGAGGATCAGTTGAGGTGGCATGGCTTCACAGATTGGTATCATCATATCAGAGATTGTGTTCAGCGGAGAATCATGATGCTTTCATATGTTCCCACAGAGGATCAGGATGCCGACATCCCGACGAAGGCGCTCACCAGGAGCGAGTTCGAATTCCACAGAGGCAGGATAGGGGTTGCAAATAATCCATATATTGCTGAGAGGGAGTGTTGAGAATGCAGAAAGATGATGGAGCTTGGTGAAATGAAGTCGCCTTCACCAAGTGGGCCCGCAGGCGAATTCTGGCGCAAAGTCTATTTTTAGACTATGTCTATTTTTAGACATATGGAGCATGGTTCGGGGATTCCAGTTTGAGATTATTGGAGCATTGGTCATGTTGGTAAAAATAGATGAGACTCTATTTTTAGGTCAAAGAGGTCGAAGTCTATTTTTAGACTGCCTCTCCTTAAAACAGGGAAGTCAAATATTATTTACCCTTAATAATATTTGGACTATAAACTTCAGTTTACTCTCTTGGAGCACTTCAGTTCGAGCCTTGGAAGTGGCTCATGCATCCGACAGAGGAATTACGCTATTCCTAGGGGTTTGGTGAGCACATGCATGGTTGACTTCAGTTAGGACTTCAGTGGCAGAAGTTTGGTGGAGTTAATGAGACAACTAGTGGAGTTGTGTTCGGTTTAATTTAGTTGAACTGGTTGAGATTAGTTTAACTAGCTAATCAACTAGTTATGAGTGGAGTGAATTAAATATTATTTAATTCATTAATTAGCAACTCATTATTCAACTCAAGAACACATCAGTTCACTACAGTGCATGATCAGTTCAATGGAGACCAGTGAAAGAGGTAGATGAAAGGGTGGAGTTAGCTATCAGTGGCGACATCAGTTGTGCATGAGATTTGCACCACACTTGGAGGAATTGCCCATGATGATTGCGCCGTCAAGCCAAGGAGATTTGAACCTTGGATCTCTATATAGACAGGCCTGGATTGCGCAATAGAGGCAAGGCAATTGGCGGTGAGTTTTGAACCAGTAACCTGTTCAAAACTGAGCTAGATTGTGGGTAACCGTATGAGAAAGTACTAAGTACTTGTGAGGAGTATTGTACTGAGTTTGTTACTTGATTTCTCCATTATAATATACACAATAGCTGCGGGGTTTTCATCTATAAGCTTTCCCCATACATACCGTGTTAATGTGTATGATGATTTGATGTGTTATCGCTTGATTTTATTTCCGCATGTGTGATGATCTGAGTTGAGTTGAGTGGAAGAGATTATGTGTTGTGTATGAAGTTCAAATAGTATGTGACCAGGATAGTCTCGGTGGATAATTAATCATTATTCAAAAAATTTCTGCTGTGCCTTTGGTGAGTCTTCAAGAGCCAACAGCTTTTGATAGGAAAAATTGTTCCTTGAAGGCTCAAAATAAATTCTAACGACCTTTGGTATAATCAAATTTTTACGGTGGCTACTGTGTGCTTGTTTCAATCCATACAACACTTACTTGAGTCTGCACACATGTGACTCTCTGTCGAAGGTATGAAATCCTTTCGGCTACTCTATGTAGACCTCTTCCTCAATCACTCCATTGAGGAGATTTTTCTTTACATCCATATGATGTATTTTCCATCCCATCTGCACTGAAAGTCAAAGAATATATATGATTGAAGAGTACCTTGTTACTGGAGAAAAGGTCTCCTCGTAATCTATTCCCTCCACCTAAGAGAACCCCTTGGCCACAAATATGGCCTTGTGTTTCTCCACACTCCCATCTGTTTCTTGATTCACCTTGTAGATCCACCTGGATCCTACAACTGACTTGTCCTCTGGTCTTGGGACAACTTCCCATGCACTATTTATGATAATGGATGCATACTCCTCTACCATGGCATCAACCCATACTAGTTGCCGCACTGCTTCCTCGAATGAGGATGGCTCAGTCTCTACATTATCACTCATAAGAGCCATGTAGCCAGTGTACTCAGCTGTTGTTTCTAGCTTTTCCCGTGCATCTGTTGTGAAACCAGCTCCAAAAATAGAAGAAATGAGATATAAACGCCTTAAAAATAAGCCACTTCGAGGGGGAAACCTCCAATACATTACATGAATGAAAAATTCTTGGATGATGCAAATTACAAAACCTCCTTTGTATATATAGGAGTCCATGGGGCCACAATGTAATCCTAGCTGACCTAACAATAATAATTTAAGGGCACAATAATAACAATATGGGGTTTACAGTTGTAAAATAATAAAAATAAGGGGGGATACACTAACATAATAATGGAATACACTATTAATATAGGGACTTAACAACAACTTTGGTAACATGATAGTAAAATGATGAACCAAAAATTCTAAAGTGTGCCACATTTGGCTTCTTACCGGAAAAGGCTTCTTCTGGTGTACTCATCCCAAGGATCCGATGAGGACTTTTGGTATGCACTTTCACAATTGTGTTGCATGATTCTGCCCATGAGTGCAACGATAGGCCCTGATCATGTAACATTTCCCGTGCAACTCCCACAATCCTTATGTTCTTTCATCCTATAATCCAATTCTGTTGTGGTTTATGAGGTTTATCAACTCTCATCGAATGCCTTTTGATGCACAAAAGTTCTTGTATTCATTTGACACATATTCACCACCGTTGTCGCTCCTGAGAGCCTTCACCTTCTTGCCTGTGTCTTTTTCAATAAGTGCTTTGAACTCACCAAATTTTGAGAATGTTTGGTCTTTCTTTTGCATGAAGAATATCCAACACTTGCATGAAAAATCATCTACAAAAATCACATAATACCTATGATTGGCCATGGAGGCTATCGAGAATAGTCCACACACATCTGAGTGATCTATTTCAAGGATCGCTTTCGCTCGACTATCCTTATCATGAAAGGTGGATTTGGTGTACTTTTCCAATATACACCCTTTGCATGTATGACGTTGCTCAAGTGCACCCTTGGGAAGTCCAATAGAAATCTGCTGCATGATCTTCAAAGCTCCGTTGCATAGATGGCCCAATGTTCTATGCCATAGCTCACCGATGTCTCGACTCTCTACCTTCTCTAATTTTGTGCTCAAGGCAACACAATCTTCAACATCTAATTTGTAGAGGTTCTTTACCCAAACATCGATCTTATTCACTTGTTCCATGGCTATGTGATGAAGGAACACCTTTCCTTTGCTAAATATCACATCGTAACCATGGTCTTCCAACATAGTAGCTGAAACTAAGTTTCTCTTCAAACTAGGAACATAAGTGACATATTTTAGTTTGAGAGGAGAACCAAACTCCCTCTGAAAGGTAACGGTGCCGATGTCGGTCGTGCTATACCTCCCATCATATCCCATCTCGATGTGCATCTAGAGGTCCTTCTCCTCCAAGTCGCTGAAGAACTCTTTTTTGTCGATCATATCGAATCAGGCTCCACTATCTAGGTATCACACTGATTTGAAAGGAGTGTATTAGTTCTGCTGTGCTAAGTGTCCTTTCAGTAATATAAACATGTACAAGTTGTCTCCATATGTTTGCTAAAGGAATGAGAGTTTAAACCATGAAATTTAGATGAATTAGTGAACTTTAAGCATGAAAATAAGCCTTAAAAACAATGAACAACAGTACATAATAGAGAAAAACATTCACACATAAGTTTTACATAGTAGGCATGATAAAATAGTTCACCTCTCCTGGGCTACATCTATTGGTCGAGCTCCCAATGGCATGCCCCTCTTTGTCATTATTCTAAAAATTGTAAATTACATGTGTTTATAGGCCTCTAATGGCTGTTTTTTATGCACCAATGGCTCCATAATGCTCAAATTAGTCTAGGTAGACTCTTGTTTCACCAAAATTGGTCGAAAATTGACCTCCCCATGCATTTTTCTCAATGACAGCTAGAAAATCTCCACTAAATGTGGAGACAAGCACTTAAGTACATTTAATAAAATCCCTAAAATTAGGGCGCCGCTATTAACTCCCGCCAGTCAAAAACCATGTGCATTAACCGTGGCATTAAAGCTTGGGTAGTTGGGTGGCCACATGCTAACCCAAACCACGTGGTATCTACAACCGCTAGCATTAAACTTTGGATAGAACTGGGCACATGTAACCAGAATTTACGGTCTTCAAAACTGTAACCGCTACGGAAAGTTAAATGCTGGAGTAACACTCTGAAACCGTTGGAGTAGCCATGTGAACAGTATTCCGCTTTGACCGCCGGAGAACAATTTTGTGGCCGCTGGTTGTAGTGGAGGCCCACAGTTCTTGGCGCAAGGCCACATGAAAGGGGGGGCTGGCCTCCCCAAGCCCCAAACGGAAAACCCGATAACCTTAAATATAAATTCGATGCTTATATGGTTAAGATCTTCTTGGTAGCGTGGACGGTAGCATGCGGGCATGGAAGATAGTAGTTCGGGTGGTTGATTCCCATCGGCTCCAAATAAATTTTAACACTTCGTTTCGGGGCTATGTGCTGGCCTCCAGGCCTGCCACGTGGCAGTGTTTCATTGGCACAAAAAATAAAAAAGTCAACCAGCTGTCAAATCTCTGATTTCCACTTGTTAATACCTGATTGGTCAAAATGGAATATTCTAGAATATGCCTTCTGACTATACCTGCATGTTGACTAGGCATCCAGTCAATTTTTTTTTGCTGTTTGGGAAAACAGACGGAACGCGATATCTTCCTCATACGACATCGGTTTTTTTAACTGTTCATGGCACCAGAATCACAACGACTAGAACTTTCCGGTCACTTAGGTTCCGACTTGTTTCGAGCACTTTCAATTTTGAGCATAACACATGGTCTCCTGATCACACCTCCCCACTGGGAAGATTTTGGACCCTAAAAGCTCTCTCGATTACTGAACATGAAGATGAGGAGATTGTGTCCCCACTCTTCCAATATTTATCCACTAAAATTTCCCTAATTTCATTAATTGGAGCTTTTCATGAAACAGAAAAATTTTCCTTGATTCCATTACCAACCATTGCTGTTTTTGACATTATCATGCTGCACATTTAGTAAACTTGCAAAACAACAACCTAAATTTGTAGTAAACATCTTGTTTCTACATTGGTCTATAATCAAAGGAAATTTGGAATTACTCTCACCTTGCATTCTATCCTTACGGCAATTTTTTGCTGAATTTGCCTTGAACTTGTGTCGATTCTTGACCAAGTTTCTTCGGCATAGTACCATGCCTTTCTGAAACTAGCAATGAACATTTCTGAATCCTGTGCCTTCATTGTCAATTTGCTTTTCCCTCTCTTTGACCTTTTCAATTTCTTGCACTGACACTTTGTTTTCAGCACTGTTCAACACCAATGTCGACTGCTGCAACTGATTGTCATCATCTTTCAAAGACAACCTGCTTTTCAACTAAAACAATTCATTACATACATCAGCATTTGTTTGAAAAGGGTTCTGTAAAACTTCTCTTTGTTTAATCATCATCAATGTCAAGTTTTGACTTGCATTGAAGAGCCTCTTCATCTGCCCTGCATTAACTAAAGAAGTGTCTAGTTTTTTACAATGAGATCTCACAATATACTCCTTTCCATATTTGAATAAATGGTATTTGTTCTCATGGTGATGGAAGATCGCTTTCCTGTCATACAAGTAAGGACTGCCCACTATAAGGAAAAGACCCTCTAGCGGATGTTTTTGAGGAACCACTTATAAAAATACCCCATACATCCATTTCTAGTGGAGGTTACTAGACGAGGTTGGTAGGCAGAGGGTTTTGTGGATGTTTTATGCTCGGTGCGCTTATCATTGGAAATCGCACCGGTGCGCTCGACAAGAGAAAGCACCAGTGCACACAAAACATTGGCACACCGAACACCGTGCACTCCGTACACACCTGCTCGGTGCGTCATATTACTGTAGAGCACCGGTGCTTCACAACTCATTTGCGCCAGTGCACCCTAAAACACCGCGCCAAAACAGAAACCGTCTGGTGCAGTATTAAGAAACCGCACCGGTGCATCATAAAACATCACGCAAAAATAGAAACCAACTGGTGCATTTGTAAGAAACAACACTAGTGTGCCTATAAAACCCCGCGCACTAGAACAAGGTTAAATAAAAAAAATTACGGTAAAAAAACTGCATTTTTCACTTTTCTCAGTGCTCCAGAGCTCTAAAGAACCGGTGCAATTTATCCTTGTCTGAGCCGCCCTGACATCGGTGCTCCCATTACACCCATTGCACGCACTGCTGCTGTGAATTTCCCACTAATCTCCAGCTTGCATTTTGCAAAACGGTGGGAAATTTTTCTTTTGCAAATTCTACAACCAATATGCCTCCTCGACGAAGAAATGTATAGGTATTTTTCTTGTTTTTCCATAATTAAGTTTTTTAGCGGATTACAATTTCAAATAACTTTAAAATTAACCATTAAAATTTTTTATTATTATTATTATTATTATTTTTAAAATTTTTTTTTTTGTCACGTGGTGCGCACGAGCCATTTGGCTCACACTGGTAAGCGGTGCTGCCTGTAAAATATACAGGCCGCATTGCAACAGGTGCTAACAATATCTGCACCATTTCTGGGGTGGTACCGAAAGGCGCACCACATTATTTTAAAATTTAAAACAAAGTGCGGTGCAGTAATTTAGCCGGCCACACCATTGACCATGTGGAATAGAAACGTGGTGCGTTGATGGAAATATCTGCCCTGGTGTCTGTCAGCGCACCGCATTCGACATTCCAACAGGGTCAACGGTGTCGCCTGGTAAAAGACCGCACCGTTGACTATGTAATTAGTCAGGAAGTCGTTGCGCTGACACATTTATACGCATCGGGGCCTATATTTTAGTCAGCGCACCGCTCTTCTAACACCATACATAGTCAACGATGCTTTAAAATTTTTCAGGTGCACCGCATACGATGCGTTGAATGTGATTTGGGGCACAACCCCCGATGCACGACAAACACACAACGCACCGGAACCAGTGGATGGCTGTTCTTTGTGGTGCACTGATTGGTATGTTTTTTTTTTCCAAAAAAAATTATATATGTATATTCCTAAATACATGTCTCATTTAATCATTTTTATTTTATTTAATATGTCAATGATTCAGAGAGAAGAGGGGGAACACCATCAGTAACAGGCGGAGAAGTATGACATGGTTCACCTATGGGAGACAAGAGAGAGGGAGAGAGATGCGTACCCTCGCCCTATTACAATATCTACCCAGGGCCTCTTACGGCAGGTAGGCCTCCTCAAGTTCTATGAGGAGGCTACTTCCTTAAAGGCCCATGGTGTGTTTTTGAGACATCTTATCCGCAGGTGGAATGCCCACCAAGAGGCTTTCCACGTTGGTCCTAACTAGTGGTACACACCCACTGAGGAAGATATATATTTCATTACAGGGCTATCAAGGAGAGAGGTGGATTTTCCCTCATTCCCAGAGGTTCCAGCTGGTTGTGTAGCAAGGAGTCAGTTAGTTTACTCCCAGAGATACATTGGAGCATCAATACTGTCTCCTGCAGATTTTCAGGTCGCTGGAGGTCAGTTACATATTGGTGCATTTGGTAGTGAGGAGGTGCAGTGTCTCTCACTTCTCATTTCGACCATTTCACACAACACCAGTGATAGGCAACGAATTAGTTGCTCGCTTCTATATTATGTTGATTATTTAGTAAAAGAGCCACGACTTGTCAGGTGGTTTGCCATTTTTTTGCGGCAGTTTTGTACAACCTTAGATAGATGTCGTGCTCATGCACAAGGGAGGGTCAACTTCCCTTTTGATTCAGAGTTTTGTTGTTTGTTTTTTGAGAGGTTTCTAGAGATGAGGCCTAATTTTGTTTGGCAGCCTCGTAGACCGATGATTGAGACACAGATGCACATGTGGGGGCAGATGATGCCCAAGAGGTGCGAGACTATGTTTCCAGCCAAGATATCGTATGATGCACTGGAGTTGTTAGCCAGTGTTGACGAGCTACATCCTTTCATTATGGTCCCCTGTCCTTATGCTGGATTGGATTGACCAGGGTGTGCCAACATCCTCTTCATAGATGATGAGCCGCCAGATGATAGAGGTAATATTACTGTTTTATTTAAATTTATTCTAACATGTTCTTTAACTTGTTTTTATTAAATTGTATAATTATTGTTGTGTACTTGTATATATTTTGTAGACATTGGCTCTCTTGATGGCGAGGATATGCCAACACCACCATATGATCCAGGTGTGGATCCTGATGAGAATTAGGGCATGCCAGATGCCGAGGATCATCAGGAGGCTGGTGCAGAGAGACATGCTCCTGCTAGTGCATCGGTACCACCTTTTTCTAGGCGCGGTCGACTTGATACTAGATACAAGATGGAGTTGGGCAACCAACTCAGTGCATTGATTGTTGAGGCGGGCATCAGGCCCGCTCATTACAGAGGCATATAGGTCGATGATAAGCTATTATAGATGTGGAGAGGCATGCCGCGTGACATGTACAATCTAATGCGGCATGTCGTAGGAGCTACGACCCTAGTTACGCAGTTGAGGAGGATTGTTGCACGTTATAGGTGTGGTCGAGACGTAGCACGTGATGGAAAGTCCACGAGTAGCGACTCATCATCTCATGATCGTTCACCTCACACTGCGCCAGATGAGCATGAGCCTCCACTAGCATCTAGCAGTAGTAATCATGGAGATGAGGCTAGACCATCGGCCACATCCAGTCAGCAGCTTGCAGCATCCATTAGTACCCATGATTATGAGCAGGCTAGACGATCGACCATCGAGGCTGCACCATTGACTGAGCAGACCTCAACTAGCACTGCTATTAATGTTGTACCACCAGCTGATCCATGACATTTATATTACGATTGTATATTTCTAACATTATTCAGTTTTATATATATATATATATATATGGTCCATGTATTTTATGTACATGTTACAATTGTACTTAATTTACATGTTGGTGATCATTATGATGTGTATATTGTTAGGTCATGTTAGATATGTTCATTTAATGTGCAGTTTGCAGATAGATGTGTATGCGATAGCATGAGTTATTTGACATGAGATGTATATTTGATGTTTGTGTTGTGATGATGTTATACAATGCTAATTTTGTTTTATTAGATGGTCATGATCACGTTGATGTTAGTGAATTTGAATGTGTTTTTTAGTCGAATATGATGTTTGTACGATGGTTATCATGATCATGATGTTTATTAATTAATTTAATATTAAATGACCATGGAATTTATTAAATATTATGTCGTGATTGTAATTGAAATTGAAATTTAATTGTATGTAAAATTGTAAAATTGTATTTCTATTTGTAATTGTAATTTTAACTATAATTGTATGTAAAATATTTAATGTAAAATTTTAATTGTAATTGTAATATTTAATTTATTGTGAAATGATTGTAATTGTAATTTTAATTGTAATTGTATATATGACAAATTGTAAAATTGTAATTGTAATTGTAATTGTATGTAAAATTCTAAAATTATAATTGTATTTGTAATTGTAATTGTATGTAAAATATTTGTAAAATTGTAATTGTAATTGTAATTCTAATTGTATGTGAAATATTTGTAAAATTTTAATTGTATTACTGTGAAATGATTGTAATTGTAAAATTTTAATTGTAAATGTAATTGTATGTAAAATTAAAATTGTCATTATAATTCTAATCATAATTGTATGTGAAATTATAAAATTGTAATTGTAATTGTAATTGTATGTAAAATATTTGTAAAATTTTAATTGTATTAATGTGAAATGATTTTATTAAAATATTTATATTTGTAAATTTGTAAATAATTGTAAAATAATAAATCTAGAATAATATGAATTTTTGTAACACAATAAAGTTTAGAAAACAATGCAAATAAATTTATCTACTTTAGAATTATCATTATTTTATTATGATCTTACATACAAAAAAAATGAACTTTATACAGTACCCCATTTCTAGCGGAGATTCCTGGTTTTTCGTCCGGTGCACTTATCATCCTAACACGCATCGATGCATCTTAGTACTAAGATGTACCTGTGCTTCACAACTCTTCTGCATTGGTGCGTCATAAAACACCACGCCAAAACATAAACCTCAATCTTACGAAACCACATCGGTGCGCCTATAAAACCCTGCGCACTGGAACAGGGTTATTCTGTAAAGTGCAATATTGGAGCAGCGGAGGGTTTGAATCACAGGTAAGAATTTTTCTGAGGGGATGAGGGTTTGAAAAGATGAGAGTTAGAATTTCAGCTGAGAAGTTTATAGCAGATAAAATGAGTGATTCAAACAGAAGTACAGACAAAGATGCTTACAGGGATGCAGACGGCTACAGATCTCGACAGAGTACAAAAGGAGAAAAGGAGTATAGGTAATTGAGACCGATAGAGAGCATTCGGTTGAGGTCGGCGATAGGGTTAAGAGGTCCCATGATGGAGAAAGGGAGAGTAGAGTTGATGGCAGAGAAATCCCTGTCGACGCTCTAGCGAGGACTAGCAAGGTGAAATGATCCTTCGAAAGCAAGGAGTCCTATTCGTTAAGGGATGTTAGAGAGATATCAATTGAGTCTCTTGAACGGACTAAGAGATCACATGAAGGTAATGATTATCATTCTTACAAGGATGGCAGGGAAATATTGGACAATAGAGAAAGATAAATCGAGACAGTCGATAAAGCCAAGAGGCACCATGAAGGGAAGGATTCTCATTACCTTAAGGACAACAGAGAAAGATCAATTGACATTGTTGATCGGGTTGGTAGGTCCCATGAAAGGAAAAATTCTCCAGAATGCGTTTGAAAGCAGTTGGGAGTATTGTCCGAGCTTTAGTTGGCTTACATAAAATTTTACCGGCAAAGCTGACTCGCACAAAATCACATCTTTGACATTCAATTGAACCTGAATGGTATCTTTAACTTGTATGAGATGTGGTCCTGTGGATGAAACCATTAAAATGTCTGCTTGTATTATAAATGGAAATCAAGTGACAATTTTTGTGGGAAGAAAAGCATAGATACATGCAGCTACCATATTTCCACCTGTAAATCGGTTTTCCATTGGAAAATCTAATGCAATAGCCTATTTTGCAATGTCTTTCCTCTGCTCAACCCTATACTCATTTTCTATGGGAAACCATTGCCTCCACATGTAATAACTGCATCGTCTAGTCGAAAATCATTCTTCTTCTGCTAACAAATGTAGAATGAAGGACTCGTTGTCATTGCTCCCAGAACATTCAAGGTTAGTTTCTCGTAAAACAAATATTTTATAAATTTTGTTAAGATCAAGATAGAAAGCACAAAGGAGAAAATAGGAAATTGGATGCCAATATGGAGGAGGAACTTACAAATGAGCAAGTAGATCATGGGTCAGCAAGCAGATCATGGGGCACTTTTTCTTGTTGCAGGTTATGGAAAGGTTCAAGTTTCTTTTTATGAAAGAAGAAGATGTGTAGTTTTGAAAAGAAATGGCCCAAATATTTTCACAGCAAAATGTACATTTCCAACATGTATAAAAACTAAAATATCTCCAACTTCAATAAATTGCTCATAAACAAAACTTTCCCAACATTTGTGAAAACTGCCCACGTCTTAGCATAGCACAGGTTCACATGCCACAATTGCCCACTTGGGCCCTACAGTATTGCATCTTCACATGCCCCACATTGCATTCTCTCCACATAATCAGTGGGTAGCTCCTGCAATAAACAAAATGCATTGGAAGGATAGTTATTTCCATCAAGAAGTTATCCAATTCTAATTCTCAATTCTAATTCTAATTCTCAAGTATAAACAAAATTCTAATTCTCAATTTCTATGGTTGGAGTTCACTAAATTTTGGTGTACACACCTAAAAGTAATTTCGGTGCCTTAATTGCAAATCGATGCTACTGTACATATAACCGCACCGGTGCGTTTTAGTTACAGCGCACCGGTGCCGTGTTACAAATAGACGCACCGGTGTGGTGTGATTAAGTGACAGAACAATGACGAATAAACACAAATAAAAAAAAAACGCAACTCTATTTTCTTTAAGTGAAAAAAAGCGGCGAATTGAAAAATGGACGGAAAAATATTTTCGAAAATCTAATTTCATAAAATAATTTTTTAAATACTAAACACTTTTCATTATTTCACTATTTTTGCTAAAATTTTCAGCCAGAGATTTGCAGGAGACATACCTGGAGCAAGAGAGAGCATTGTGGAGCAGCGAAATATGTTCGAATAGAAGTAGTCAGACAATTAGAAACCAAGCCTCTAGTGATTCAAACCATGTATCATAGAATTTCAAACTATCTCGTGATTAATTTTTTATTTTTTATTATTTATTTATTTTATTTTATTTTATTTTATTTTTTTTCTGCAGTTTTATCCATTTTTACCCTAAACCCTTCATTTTTTTTGTTTCTGCCATTTCTTCTCCCTATTTCTATGATTTCAGAATTAGGGTTTTTCATTTTAGGTTGACATCCAACCCACGGGACATCTTGCATAGTCGGATCCCAATCCATTTGGCCCTTGCGTGATTTTTTGAAAAAAGAGGATTTTTTATTTTTATTTTTATTTTTATCGGTGTGCCCTGCATAATCGAGCACACCAGTGCGTTGTATTATATAGCACACCGCGCAAGTACTGTGTAATAAAAAATTTAAAAACAATTTTTTTAAAATCAGTGCGCCATATCTAAAATAGGGCACTGGTGCTCTATGTTACGATAATAACACCGTACGGTCTATTACACTACTTGTGTGGTGCGCTTATAATACCCCCACACACCGTACAGTCTATTATACTGTTTGTGCGGTGCGTTTATAATACCCCCACGCACCGACGTCGATGCGTACATCATGAAAGATGCACCGGTTTCTTGAGATTTATTTTTTATCTAAAAAATTGACAATTTATTTATAAATATATTAATAAATGATATGGTACAGGTTTCAGATTGATAAAGAAATGACTAACAAGAGATCAAGTAAAAAAAATGCTGATAACACATCAAGAAAAACAAAAAATGCAAGTTCTTTGTAAATTCTTTACAAAAAATATTATTTTTGAACTATATGTAAGTTTAAATAATATGTATTGTTTACTGTGTATCATGAATAGCCAAAAAATGACAAAGCTCGATAAGATTATTTTTTATCTAGGACCAGAAGAACGTAAAATATTGATGGAAAAATTGCAAAAGGATGAATCAGGTGAATGAAAAAATACTATCGATCCAATATGAGTTTTTTTTTTAATTTTTATTAATAATATACTTAAAATTATTAGATAACATGTGTAAAACAGTCTATTAATTCACATTTGTTTAATGTTCTATAGAGACCAACAATTCAAAAAAGGAATGTTGTTCTAAGAAAAGAAAAAAAATGGAACATGCAAATGAAAATGAATTGCTCCTCAGCTCATCTGGAGTGGTGTTGGAGGTTAACATAAGGGGGAAAACTTTTACAAAATTTTGAGGGATCTAGTGGAATGAATGTATAAACGTTCTTTCCACTTACAAAACAAAATCCAATCCAACGATTCCAAGAAACAAATTTTATCTAATTACAGGAAGAGTTTCCAGAGAATTTGTGAATGAGACATGCCGGACTTTTAATAGCAAAAACGTACAACAACAAAAAAGAAGGAAATAAAAAGTAATATTCCTTAAATTTTTGTCTAGAATTATTTATAAATATCACTTTTGTTATATTTATTTTTCATATATCAATATAAAAATTAAATAGTTTATTGTAATGTTAAATTTTTAGGAAGATTATGAAAATCTCAAAAGATCAACGAGCTGATATCAGAAATATGTCAATAGGAATGTCCAAAAATGTGTACAAGGAGATGGTCAAAGAAATGGATAAAATTGCATCGTCGAAGGAGCCATCTCAACAACAACATGCTTCAAATGTAATATGTAATCATTGAATTTTTCGATTATTAGGTACAATAAATAAACAATTTAGCATTAAATATTAATTTTCAAGAATTTTCTTGCAGAAAAAAAAAGAAAATGGAACCCATTCAACACATAAAACAGGACGAAAAGGAAGAAAAGGGTTGATATCTAAGTTTGTGAGTAATTGTTACTTCCTTATAACAACTTAACTAAATTTTATTTTTGTATTTTTTAATTTGTTTTACAAAAATGATCATTGAATGTCTTCAAACATGTGCTAACATACAAAGAAGAACCATCAGACGAATTGATTGAAATTGGGTCAAATATGAGTTGGGAGTATATGTTGGCATATCAGAAATTAATTGTGGAATTTGTAAGCATCTATCGATCTTGTTTTACTTAGCTCCGTCTATAATTAATAGATATATTTTTTTAATATTAAATATATGATTTGTTATGGGCTATAAAAACTTGTAGGAAACAAAGTATGGAACTGTGCCAACAGATAAAATTTTGAAAGATGGCATGGTGCATGGTTTTTAAAGAATGTGTGTAGTTTATGAGTCAATTGTTGCTATGGTACGCCATTTTTCTTTTCGATTTACATTGATGTATATTATTTAATATTTCAATTTTCATTATTCTCACCAATGTATATACACTCATTTCAATTTATTTTTATGTTTGTAGATGGAAGGCGAAGAAGAAGAAAACAATCAACACCGTGAACAAAACATTCCTGAAAATAACCCAAGTCATGGAAGTAGCTCTAGCAGTGACAACAGTTCAAATGAAGAATGATTATCATTATGTTTGGATATCAAAGTAAGGCGTCGTATTTTTTGAAATATTTGTCTGTGAAATTAGACATTTTGTTTAATGTAATGGACATAGTGTCCCAGTTGAAAGACAAAGGGATACCAATAATTGTCCCATTTTGTATGACAAAGACTTTCTTATTCATATATATATATATATATATATATATATATATATATATATAAAATAAAATATGTTTTAATTTATTCTATTGCGTTCTCCATTGTCGTTCTCAAATGCACTAATAAAAATTTAATTCATATGAATATTGTTATAAGATATGTAAGTTTTGACTTTTGATGAATAATGAATTTTAAAAAACCACATTAATTATGATATGAGATAACAAATTAATTCAAACATCTCATTCAAATGCATTAATAAAAAATTAATTAATATGAATATTGTTATAAGATGTGTCGAATTTCAATGAATAATGAATTTAGAAAAATCACAATAATTGCACTGTCATAGGTCGATGTTTCTAAAAAGTACAAAATAAACACCGGTGCGTGTCAATTACTGTACACCGGTGCTTTTATATGCTTCAGCACACTGGTGCGTTTCTACGACCTATGGGCACGACACAAATGCCAAAACCAATTAAAAATCTTGGTGTGTTTGTGCAATACCGAACACCGGTGCATTTATGTGAGACTATGTACTGGTGAATTTGTACGACGTATAGGCACCACAAAAATACCAATACCAATTATAAATATCGGTGTGTTTTTCTAATACAACACACTGATGCGTTTCTATACGTTTACGTATCGGTGCGTTATGACAACCTATGGGCACCGCACAACTCCCAAGACCAATTGGTATGGCCCTGAGTTGTATCACCAACACTACGTCCGGTGCGGCTTTATACCTTGAGGGCCCGGTGCAGTTTTATACCTTGAGGGCCCGGTGCAGGAACCTTCGACTGCCTTGGGGCCACCGTCTATATGACACACACCAGTGCGTTGAAACCTTAGTAGCGCACCGATGAAAAACACATCCGTAATAACATCCGGCCACCCAGGTTTTTTAGTTGTGTTGAATTTCCGTTAAAAGCTCCGCCAAAACCTTCGTAACCATAAACATATGTTGCAGAAAATGTTTTTTTTACAATTTTGGCCAATTTTATAACACTAAAAACCTCCTTTATAACCTCCGCTAGAGGGTCTTTTCCTTGTAGTGGCCCAACACCATACCTGTTATATCAAGCGGAACAACATCTAATTCAACCGTGTCAATGAAATGTGCTGTTATTGCAAAGCGCAACAAGCACTTCTTTGAAACCTGTAAATTTGCATCCTTACAAATCCAACCAAGTGGATATGGTTTCAGATGTGGAATGGTCTCAAAATTAAGTTTCTTGACCAAGTCTTCAGAGATCAAATTTGCTTGTGACCTACTGTCAAACAATGTGTTAACTTTGGTATGTTTGGAAATGACCCTCACATGAAACAATTCAATTCTCTTTTCTTCACTTGGAACTTGTATGTGACAGTTAGATACACTAGAACTGGATTTATTTTCAATCTCTTTCCCCTTCATATTCTTTAGTCCCATAGCTATGATTTTTGTTTCATCTCCTGAATTTGACCCTCGGTCTTGTTCAACTATTGCAACAATTTTGCCTTTCTCTTTGGCCTTCAAACTTTCTGTTTTCAAATTTGGATGAAGTTTCCAACAATGGTCTTCATCATGGCTAGTTTTAGAACAGTGTTTGAAAAATAATTTTCCCTTCTCTTTTCTGACATTTTCATTTCTCTTTTTCTTCCAATTACCTTTAAACTCATTTTCCCCATTCTCATCTAGGTTTTGTTTTCCCCTTGCCTCTAAATGTGTGGCTTGAACACACATTTCATCTAGGTTTGTAGGGTTAAACATGAGGATAATATGTCTTAGGTAGGTATGTACTGCTCCTCTCTACTCCTTTGCTTTAATGATAATTCTAGTGTTGATCCATGCCTCTTTGCGGCTCATCTGCCTTGCTCCTTTGCCTCTAATGTTGCTCCTCTGCCTCTCTTTTATGATTCTCCACTTAAATTTTGCCTCCTTTGCCTTATTGCTCCTTTATACTCCAATTGATCCTGATCTGCTCCTTTGTTCTCAATGATAATTCTGGTGCTGCTCCTTTCTGCTTCTTTGCCATCAATGGTAATATTTCCAACACTTTATATACTCAATATAAAGTTCGATTTTTCTTTGGAAAAAAAAAATCTAATACTTTATTAATGAAAGGAAGTGGAAAATGATATTTTAAGGTAGCTTTATTTAACTCTCTATGGTTTATACAAAGTCGCTACTTACCATTTTTCTTTGGTACAATTACTAATAGTGAAACCCATTAGTTGTCAGAAATTGTATAAATGAAGTTTACATTTAACAAATTTTTGAATTTGTCCTTTATAATTTCCTTCAAATTAGGATTCATCCTCCTCTAAGGTTGCCTAATTGGTATAGAATTTTCTTGTATATATATGTGTGTGTGTGTGTGTGTGTTATGCATACATATATTAATATTAATACCTTTAGGGTGGCAAGAGGGGGAGGATTCTCTCAAATCCCAAAGAACATAAAAAAGTAAAGTATTCCTGGGGGCTTGGAAAAAGGAAAAACAATCTGGTTTAAATGTATAGGCTCCTGCTTGGTTTTAAATTGGCCAAAGATCGAGAAATTTCTAGCATAGTAATCCTAGGAGATTCTCTTATCACCATTCAATATTTACAAAATGACTCTTTCCC
The DNA here is from genome assembly GCA_034641835.2 of Pinus albicaulis. Taxonomy (NCBI): domain Eukaryota; kingdom Viridiplantae; phylum Streptophyta; class Pinopsida; order Pinales; family Pinaceae; genus Pinus; species Pinus albicaulis. The sequence goes on from CM076569.1 coordinate 121,290,211, forward strand.
TAAGAAAAACCATCCAAGTTTTATATTGTACATAATTTCTCAATTTTTTGGATTCCTTCCCTAACAAGGCCTTCTATCACATTTTGAGAACTCAAAAGTAGGAGAATAATATTTGTCTCTTAGAAGCTGGAAATATAGTCATCAACAAGGAGCCTAGATGGAAAACTATTCCATGAAGACTCTTTTTCGAAGTACTTTATAAATTTATTTCATAAGTCCCTCCCTTCCCTCATCATTGTGAACTACAAATCAATGGGTTTTTGGTGTGGGCATGTCACCATGGCTGAGGTGGATGCCGATAGGCATGTAGGTCGCGCACCCCTTCGATCCTTGCATGTGGAGAACTCCTTTTCAACACAACTTCTCATTTATTTTTCAGTCCTCGTACCAGGCTCCATAAAAGCTTCAAGGGGGTGGGATTTAATTATATAAAATGTTGATGCAATTTCTATGGAATTTGACTTCTTTTACCTTGAGATTATATGTATGGAAGGAGGGAGGTCAAGGTTGTCATTGATGTCAATATGACATCGTTAGTATGAATCCTTTGTCGAAGTGTACGAAAAGGGACCACTTTAGCTACGCATAACTAATAGCCCTAACAACAAAAGTGGCTGCCAATATCTTCAGATCTGCAGTTAGTTGATCAAGAAAAGAGCTGCAAAAAACCAGATCTATGCATAGAAAGACATTAAGCAGTAAAAAGAAGGGTTTGCTCCATATACCAATAGACAAGACAAGAACAATTTTTAAAAGAATTTTTTGTATTAAGGGCACCTGGGAGGAAAACAAGAAGGCGTATCCAATTCTCCTCAATGGGATGGGTTCTTGGAAGTCTTCAGCACTTCAGATCTAAAATCTCTCTCTTGTTGGTGTACAGGAAAACCTGCATAAAGATAGCACTCAAAGGGAGCTCACACAACAAATAATGTAGAATGACCAAGAGTATAGATCCAGAGTGATCTAATAGACAACAAAAGGTGAAGAATGGTAGGAGAAACCCTCCTATTTATAACAAAATATCGGGTCATTCTAGATCTTGGTGCATGATTAAAATAGCATTAACCAAATCTAGATCCACCTTTTATGGAATATTTTATTATATTTGTTGGAGGGAAAAAGTATTTGACTTGGGTCAAATCCCTTTATTTGTGAATAATAAATAAATAAACGATTTATTTATCATTTTAAGGAAGTGGTTGAAAGATAATCAAATAAATAATGATTTATTTAATTATTTATGGGTGATTTAGTCATATTTAACAATGAATTAAATTATTCCTAGAAAATAATAAGATAAATAAAGATTTATCTAATTAATTTCTTTGTTTTGGGTTAAACATGACCAGGAATAATAATTAAATTATTGTTTAATTAATTATTCCTTGAGGAAAATCAAACAAATATAGGTTTGTTTAATATTTCCTTTTGGGGTTTCCCGTTTAGACCATAAACAACCTAATAAATGTGTTTTATTAAGTTATTTCACATAGTGAAAGCAATTTTACTTAGGGTAAAATTGGTCTTACATGGTGTACTTGGGTCCATCTAATGATAGTAGGCTAGATGACCAAAAAATGGTGTAACAGATTGCCCCCCAGCGTGCGAGTGTTAGGAGCAAATTGTATGACCGAAGTACGTTGTAAGAACTCAATCACCAGACATCAAAAGGGAAGTCAGAGAGAGAAATGTAAGGTAGACTAATGTGCTGAAGAACTAGACCCCGAGGAGACGAGACTTGCAGGTGCAACAAGTCTCTTTTTATGAGAGGGTACCTGTGCTAAAGGCGGCGGGGGAGGCATACCTATGCCCGCCGAGACAAAGTACAAAAGAATAGTGTGTCCAGTAAACAAGGGACCGAACCATAAAGTACAGCCGGCATAAATATGAGCCAGATAAAAATACAATGAAGGATCCCACATACATGCTGTGCCTGGGATAACAGCCAGGACTTATACAATAATATCTGAGTACATGAGATACCAATACAACCCAAATGCCCCCTATAAGTGGGGAAGGGCTCACAAAATCTGACTGATACATGCAAATCAAAGAGGCGCTGCAAGCGGCTAAGGCCGACATCATCAAATATATGGAGTTGCATCGAAGGCTGCAATGAAGAGGTCATCCGGGCATGTGGGGGGCTACCTGCAGGGCCACCCCCTCATGAGGGCTGAGACATCTCACACACACCCAGGAATCACCAAGAGCTGCTGCTGCATCACTGAACCATCAAGTATACGGATCTCGATCATGCTAAAAGGAGCTGGAATGGAGAAACAATCAAGTCAAAGGGAAATAAGAGACCCCTTTGCCTGATCCGAGGCACCAAACAAGAGTGGAAGCTAGAACCAAGATACACCGCCCTCTAGACCTGTCTTCTGGAATGAAGGAGCTGATGTCGACAGAAGGAGGTCCGCCATAGGTGAGGCAATGGGAGGTCCTCAACTAAGGCACGAGAGAAAATAGTAGAGCGACGGACAGACTAATACCAATGATGATGGTGGAATGGAGGGGACTGAGTAGCGAATGGACGACTTCCCTTGCTAGAGCATAAAGGGCATGAATGACATGGCAACAACTGACACAATATCATCAGGGATAAGGGACAGTGGGACTGAAGGCCATAATGTGCGACACAAGAGAGAAACCAAGCAATGAGGGATGGAGGACTATAGCAGGGTACAAAGGGACTCGGGATAGACTCCATGAATGCGATGATGACTCCACTTGGATGCTCTAAACAAGGGCGACTCGATGGTGCTGCCACACAGTAAAGGTCCAATGGGGGACCATGAAAACATGAGTACAAGATGGTAACTCACGATGAAAATCAACACAAACAAAGACAAGTAAGGAGGCAAAGTGGTGCCCCAAGTACAAGTGTTGTAAGTGAAGAAATGCGATTTTAATGAGAGGGGAAGTGACCCATGTTGGAAAAAATGTGTCCTAGTGCTAGTGAAGTAACAAATCCAAAAAATGAAAAATATGCTGGCTATCTAAAAGAAAATAAAACATGCATTTCAGAAGGGAAATGCTAAGGGTAGTATTTCTTAAGATAGAGTGCATTGCGAGGATTAGGAAGGGGATTGCCTTCGAAATCCTCTAAGAGGTATGCCCCCTTACCGAGATCCTTACTGATGATGTAAGGGCCTAGCCATAATGAGTCAAAATTCCCATGACCAAGGACATCATGGGCCTGGTCATAAACTAGAACAAGGTCGCCTTCGTGAAAAGTACGAGGCTGGACTTTTCTGTCATACTGAGCTTTGGTGCGTTTCTTGGCCGCTTCCATGGTTTGCAAGGCAACACGACGGTCTTCGGAGGCGCGCTCAAGCATGATAAGTCATTGTTCAAGAGGTTGGGTGTCAGGGAGAAGTTCAACGGCCAGATGCAGGGAAGGAATTTCACACTCGATCGGTAAGACTGCCTCCTCTCCAAAAACGAGGTGGAAAGGAGTAAACCCGGTGGCGGTTTTAACAGAAGTTTGATAGGCCCACAAAGTAGGAAAGAGCATAAGATGCCAGTTGGTTTTGTGCTTATTCACCGTTCGTTGAAGCATAGTCTTGAGGATTTTGTTGACTGCTTCAACTTGGCCATTACCTTGGGGGTAATAGGAGGAGGAATATTGGTGCTCAAAACCCAACAGTGAGGATAGCTCACGCCATATCTCATCTTCAAAATGTCGGCCGTGGTCAGAGACCAGTTGTTTCGGAACCCCGAATCGAGTGATAACGTGGTTAAAGAAAAAGAGGGCTGCGGTAGCTTCCGTGTTGTTAAATGTTGGCATAGCCTCGGCCCATTTTGTGAAATAGTCGACCGCCACGATGATATATTTATGGTTACCAGCGGATGGCGGGCGACACTCCATAAATTCGATGGCCCATTTACAAAAGGGACCAGTTGAGACGACCGGATGGAGGGGAGCTGGGGGAGCTCGCGCCTTAGGGGCGAAATGTTGGCAATTGGGACAGTGTTTGACTGCCTCAATGCAATCACTGAAGAGGGAAGGCCAAAAATACCTAGCGCGCATGACTTTCTGGGCAGTAGCAAGACCGGAGAGGTGGCCACCGCAAGCACCGCTATGGCAGGCATTGAGGACCTGTTCAGCTTCAGCGTGTGTGAGACAATGACGAAGGACAATATCTATACCATGACGATAGAGGTCGTCACCGATAAGAAGGTAGCGGTGAGCCTGGTGTCGGATACGTCGTCGAGCGTCACGATCAAGGTGAAGGGCGAACTTTTGGGTTCGCAAGTAAGTGAGGATATCGCCGTACTAAGGTTCGTTCGAAGTAATGGCGAATAAGTGCTCATCAGGAAAATCATCATTAACTGGGGGATCCTGCATTCCAATAGGTAATTCAGAAATGAGTTCAGCAAGAGCTAAACCTTTCTTACTTTTTGGTGTGACAAATTCGAGGTCGAATTCTTGAAGGATGACGACCCAACGGGCGTACTTCCCAGTGAGGATGCGGCGACTCAATAGGAAAGCCATGGGGTTGGAATTAGTCACAACCTTGGTGGAACGCATGAGGATGTAATGACGAAGTTTTTGGACTGAGAACACAACAGCCAACGCTAGTTTTTCTTCATGTGAGTAGGAAACAGGAGGCCCTACTAGGTTCTTACTGACGTAGTAGATCACATGCTCGATACCATTGTCATCTTCCTGGATAAGAACTCCAGCGACCGAATAGGTGGAAGCGGAGATGTACAGGATGAAGTCCCTATCAAAGTCGGGAGGGCGGATCAAGGGAGCGGATGTGAGAGCCTGCTTGAGGGCATCGAAAGACTCATGAGCATAGGTATCCCAAACAAATGGGATATTGGATCAGAGGAGTCTAAGGAACCCATGTGCGGTGGTGGCATAGTCAGGGACGAACCGACGAAGAAAATTAGCTTTGCCTTGGAGACTTTGGAGCTGGCGTAGGGTACGCGGAATGGGAAGTTCAAGAATGGCTTGAACTTTCAAAGGGTCAAGAGTGATACCATCCTTAGACACTATGAAGCCTAAGAGACGGCCGGCGGGAATGCAAAAGATGCATTTCAACGGGTTAAGGTGGATATTATACTTGCGACATCGGAGAAAGAGGGTATGCAGATCATGGAGGTGTTGCGCCCGATGCTTAGAACGCGCAGTGAGGTCGTCTAAATAAGCAAAGATAATATGAGCTAAGTCATGGAAAAAATAAGACATGGCCCGTTGAAAAGTGGCGCCAGCGTTTTTAAGGCCGAATGGTATGACCCGGTAAGAAAAAGTTCCCCACAGACTGATGAACGCAGTTTTAAGTTGGTCAGCAGGACAGATAACGATTTGGTTGTATTCGGAGAAACCATCCATAAAGGATAGAACCTCATGCCCCGCACATTCATCAATGATTTGGTCAATAAATGGTGTGGGGAAGTTGTCTTTGGGACAAGCTTTGTTCAAGTTGCGAAAGTCCGTGCAGACACGGATGGTGCCTTGTTTCTTGAGGACGGGAACCGGGTTGGACACCCAAGTGGTGTATTCAATAGGATAAATGAAACCAGCCTGCTTGAGCTTATCGATTTCGGCTTTGATAGCATCACGTATGGAAGGATTAATGGGTCTCAACTTTTGTCGGACTGGGTTGGCATCGGGCCACGTGTCGATATGATGCTCGACGATGGTGGGATCGAGCCCAGGCATTTCGGAGTAGGAACAGGAAAAAATATCGCGGAATTATTTGAAAAGATTAGTGTAAGCTTCGATTTCTTCCGGGGTGCATTGGGCGCCCAAGGTGATATATTCTTCGATTCCTGGTTTGACCGAAATGTCAATTTTAATGGTCGGAGAGATGTTGTCCATGTTTCCTTCTTCGAAAGCATCAGGTGCAGGGATGGGATTTTTGAACCAATCGACTGCATTGGGAATGAAGTCTTTGGTTTCCACAGCATATTGGTCATGGGACTGCTGTGGGAGGAAGTATGCGCGATGGTGCATATCATCCCACGGAAAGTCAGGGTTGGTCATGGCTTCCATAATGTCTTCATCGGACTGGAAGATGGGAAGACTGGAGGAAGGAGGATCACCCGATGATGTAGTGATGTGTGACTGGTCATCTTGCGGAGAAGGGCTCACCCGCGCAACGTCAGCAGATCCAAGGTCAACTGAGGGGGAACCGAGAGTGTCTGGAGGTCGAAGGTTAGGTGAATTATCTCTCAAGGATGACGATAGGTAAAAAATGGTGATCGAAGGCTCTGTTGGTTCGACAGCGGGAGGAGGAATGTGAATGGGGGTAGGAATATCCTCTGGTCCTATCGAAGCAGAACTCGCAGACAAGTGAGAAGGTATCTTGTCGTGCGTAGCCTTGAATCGCTGTGAGGTGTTCAAGGGATGGGGAACGATACCGTCAAGGCGTACGTATATGGGTGTAGTGGCCATGGAAATCACACAAAGCACAAGGGTGATTTGTGCGCAAGGTTTTGAGTTTCGGGATAGAATCCGGATAAAGGACGCAGACTCGTGGATACTCTAGTCGGGGAACGTCTCGCTGACCAGAGCTTCGTGTGTGCGGGTCTGTGGATAACGGAGGTGGGCGGGACTCGACAATATCGCGCGCGAAAGCGCACCGGATAGCGTGCTTTGCTGGCCGAGGAGGGGTAGGGTTTGTCGGGGGCGAAGCTTGGTCCTCGATTGGTTGCCCCTTGCGAGCTTTGCCTTTCTTTCCTCGGGGGCCGTCACCACAGGGCAGTGGTCCCGGGAGGTGCTGGAGGGCCCGGCAACGGAGGAAGCGAGGGGACTTGCTGAACTCTGTCGTTGCGAGGGTTTGGGGTGACCAGGTGGGGTAGTGGCTGGAGGGTCAAGGTACCAGACGGGTATGCCCAGGATCAGGTTAGAGAGAGAGAGGGTGGCCATGACAGGGACCATATAGACTCTGGGAGCGGGAGCCAGGAAAGGTATCCGACCAGCGGGATAATGACCAGGAGGGATGGCTCCGAGATGGTTGAGGCCTGGCGGAACTGACCCAGGAGGATAGAGGGGTTCAGGGATACCAGCTGTAGGAGAAGGACCAGAAGGAGGAGGTCTGGCTAGCTGAGATGAATGGCTAGGAGCGGGTTGTGGTGGGCGAGGTTGAGTCTGAGGTTTCTAACTAGCCGAAGAGGGTCGCTTAAGGGCAGCCCAAGACGATTACATCATGCAAACATTCGATAAGCTGGGATCAGAGATATGAGGAGGAGGGAGACCAGGGAAAGTTCCAAGCAGAGAGGAGTCTTTGTAGATGCCAGGAGATACACTGGTCAAGGAATCGACGGTTTTCTTATTGGCTACAGAAGATATGGTCGTCTCCAGGGAGGTCTGAGACATTGGCTCATGATAAGTCAATTGGTCGATGGTGACTATCTTTCCATTGTGAGGAAAAGACATCTTGTGAAAAACCACGGATGGGATAGCAGACATGGCATAGGTGTAGCTTCGCCCCAATAGAATGTTGTAGTCTAGAGGGGTGTCGATGACTTCGACGTCAACGCAAACAGTCTTTCCTACAAGGGTGATAGGACAATTGCGGAAAAGGCCAATGGGCTAGGAGGCGTGGCTGTCCCACGCTCGAAGAGTGATCGTGGAAGGGGCCAACTCAAGAGATCCGAGTTGCTTCCAAACCGAAGTGGACATCACACAAGTGGATTCCCCCTCATCAATTATACACCGAGAAACGTTGGCATTCTTGATTTTGACTGGGATTTGGAAGGTGACGGAAGTAGGAAGAGGAGGATGTTCTGATTGATGGGCGTCGAAAACAATCATCTGGTCATCGGCAGGATATATAGCACACATGGCAGATAGTAGAGCCTTCTTTTGGGAAGGGCACGACTGGAGGAGTTCCAGTGTGGAAATGGCAACAGGAGATTGCGCCAAATCATCCACTATGCTATATGAATGAGCAACTCTACAGGAAGCAGCATTTCGACATAATGGTCCCTTAGGAATCTTGGTATGAACCTCAACTTTGGGTTGAGGGATATGTAAGGGGCCACTGGATGTCGAAAGAGGCTCTGTAGAACCTGAAGAAGGGGACTCGGGGGCAGACTGAGCGGAAGGCTTGGGGTACTGGTGAGACCGAGTTTGAAGGTGAAGGTCGACGGTTGGGGATGGATCAGAGTTCATCATGAGGATCTGGCAATCGGAGGAACTAGAAGGGGAAGGTTGAGTGGCGACCTGTCCGTCAAGTGGTTGGGCAGCCACGAATCCTTGCTGGGGGAAAGGATCGGTAAACACAGTCGGTTGAGTAGTGGTCACATTAGGGGGAGCATGAGGGAGGCATGTTGTCCTCGCAATGTGGCTTGAGACTCCCACATCTGCTACATCTGTGGTAAGAGGGGACAATCATGAGTGTAATGACCGTAAACACCGCAACACGAACAAGGCTTATTTGTGCGAATAGGCCTGTCCAGCTTGGGCTGAGTGCCCTGTTGCTGGTTAGCAGTGTTAGGGTCAGTACCTTGAGGATTGGGTCCACGAGTACCAGGGGTAGATTGATTTTGATTGCCTCTCCGCCTTCTTTGAGAGGAATGAGGATTAGTTGTGCCCTGCTATGCAAATACTTGCCCCGGGAGGGGCCGTAGTGCCGTTGCGGGTCGAGGAGGCAAGGGGGGTGGAAGCGCATATGCCGGAGGAGCGGGCGCACCAAAGTTACCATGATAAGGGATATGGTTAGGTTGGGCAACATTGAGGTAAGCAGGAGGTTGGGAAAGGATGAGGCATGCCGTGACCCCGGATACATGCTACCCGGAGGGGGGAAAAGTGCTGGGGAGGTGCCGGTCTTCCGAGGGAGACCAGCCCATAGGAGGTTGAGCATATGGATGAGGAAGGGCTCCAACGATACCATCGGCGAGAGGTCGTAGCGGACTCGAATAAACATAACCAGATTGAGCGTAGATCAGGTCATATTTCAAGGCTATTTGGAGGGCGGCTTCTTCGGTTTGAGGAAAGTGGAAGGCGACATCTTTGCCGATAGGAGCTAAGAGGGTGCGAAGGAACCAGTCCATGTAAACCCGATCTTCGAAGGGGGGGCTCGACATAAGCTCCGTCTTCGTCGCCATTCCTGGACATGGGCGGAAAGGCGGGTTGAAGAGGTTTGCTTGAAGGAAGTCAAGAGCTCCGTGCCAGTATCGTATCGGAGAGGGAGCTGGAAATAAGATAAAAAGGATTGGGAAAGGGTCGCAAAGGTTGTATGGGAAGAGGTGGCTTGGTCAACATACCATTTAGAAGCTTCGTCGGTAAGCGTGCATTGGAACAATCGAAGACGGATGGAGTCATCGGTAATGGAATTGGAGGAACACTACATGTGGAAAGATCGGACATGATTGGTTGGATCTTCTCCAGCGAGGCCTTCGAACTTAGGGATGTCGGAGGGGAGCTTGGTTGGCATAGCAGGCCAACCAACATCGTGGCGGATAGGGTCATTGATCAACTGATTGAAATCAGGAAGGCTGAGGCCTACCATGAAGGGGAGAAAGGGTGCAGCTGAGGTAGTTCCTATGGTGGTTCCGCTTGTAGCAGTCCCGGCATTAGGGCCGGGATTACCGCTAGCATTAGGCCCTCGACCAGACATAGTGAAGGTGAAAGGGGGAGAACCGAAAGTAAAAGGAGAACCCAATGAATCAGAAGAGGAGTCGGAGTGCGGACTCGGAGGAGGACTAACTCGACGATGGCGGGAAGGAGTAGGTCAACTGAGCAGAAACTGAGGTTGAAGGCCAAGAAGTCTCCGGGATGTGCGCTTTGGGGGCGCAATGGTGACAACACAAACACGGCACGAGGGGAAGAAGAAAGACCGACAAAGGCAGGGAGGTGCAGAATCAAGTGAATACAATGTCGAAACAAGAGCAAAAAGGTGCAGTGTCAATTGATTTTAAATTATTTGCCTGGCGGTGTAAACCAGGCTCTTATTCGCTTAGGGTGAGTGTGTGGTGTGCGTTAATTTTAATTTTTAAACCCTTTTCGTTTTGAGAGCAAGAGAAAAAGTGTGCTGCGTAACTGAAAATAATGCTGCAAAAACAGTGTATAATGCTGAAATAACAGAAAATTAACAGCTACTATTGCATCGATTCAACCCAAAGAGGCGGGTCTCTCAAAAATAATCTAAAAGAGGGAAAAAAAATCTAGTCAAAACACACTAAAAATATGCCAATAGATCTAGGGTCGAAAGGGATAGGGATCTAAAGGGAAAATCTGCTGAAAAGAGGTGCAGATCGCAACCAAGAGGCAGAGGCAAGGTGGCTGGAAAAAAGGAGGAAATCAGCAAAAAGTAGAAGGGGCAAGGAGGAGACCCTAAAAGTAGATCCAAACAAATCTTCAGGAGGTGATTTGAAAGGGAGAAGAGTTGATTAGAAGAGGTCTGAAAAGAAGGTATCAGATCTGGAAAAAGGGGGGCTAAAACTCTGAAAAAATAGACCTGAAACAGATAAAAACTCTTCCACCAAAAGTTGAGGGTACTGAAGCCCTAGGGGCTATGTTCCCACTAAGATGAGAAAAAAAGATCAGAAATAGGTCAAATAGGGCTGAGACAGAGGCTGGAAAACCCTGATAGAAGCTTCATAAAAACCCAAAAAAATTGCAGAAAAACAACAGAAAAATTGGTAGGTCGCAGGTTCTAACCTGTTTTCAGTGCAGGTCACAGAAAATGGGCTGAAAAGTGTGACCTGGAGGTCCAGGTTGTAGTTTATGGGCTGAAAAGTGCGACCTTAAGCTCCGAGTGTCTCGGCGGCAGATTTCCGGAAAAGTTGTCGTCTCAGTTGTGGCTGATGTCGGTTACCTGCGCAATAAGGCCAGAAACACACGAAAGTTAAAAATTTTAATGTTTGAGGGTTTTATAGGAGAAAAATGACATGAAAATAGAAAAAACAAAAGGCGGAAAAGAAACCCTAGGGTCTGAAGTAGCTGGATATGCAGGAATATGAAAAACGACAGCGGTCGTAATTGAAAACCCGTGTGGAGTCACCAATTGTTAGTATGAATCTTTTGTCGAAGTGTACGAAAAAAGACCACTTTAGCTACACATAAATAATAGCCCTAACATCAAATATGGCTGCCAATATCTTCAGATCTGCAGTTAGTTGATCAAGACAAGAGCTGCAAAAACCAGATCTATGCATAGAAAGACATTAAGCAGTAAAAAGAAGGTTTTGCTCCATATATCCAATATACAAGACAAGAACAATTTTTGAAAGAATTTTTTGTATTAAGGGCACCTGGGAGGAAAACAAGAAGATGTTTCCAATTCTCCTCAATGGGATGGGTTCTTGGAAGTCCTCAGCACTTCAGATCTAGAATCTCTCTCTTTTGTTGGTGTAGAAAACCTAGACAAAGATAGAACTCAAAGGGAGCTCACACAGCAAATAATGGAAAATATGACAATGATAATGGCTCAAAGTCAGACCAAGAGTTTAGATCCAGAGTGATCTAATAGGCAACAAAAGGTGAAGAATGGTAGGAAAACCCTCCTATTTATAACAAAATATTGGGTCATTCTAGATCTTGGTGTATGATTAAAATAATATTAACCAAATCTAGATCCACCTTTTATGGAATATTTTATTATATTTGTTGGAGGGAAAAAGTATTTGACTTGGGTCGAATCCCTTTATTTGTGAATAATAAATAAATAAATGATTTATTTATCATTTTAAGGAAGTGGTTGAAAGATAATCAAATAAATAATGATTTATTTAATTATTTATGGGTGATTTAGTCATATTTAACAAGGAATCTTATTTAAATAAGATTTAAATAATTATTCCTAGAAAATAATAAGATAAATAGAGATTTATCTAATTAATTTCTTTGTTTTGGGTTAAACATGATGAGGAATAATAATTAAATTATTGTTTAATTAATTATTCCATGAAGAAAATCAAACAAATATAGATTTGTTTAATATTTCCTTTTGGGGTTTCCTGTTTAGACCATAAACAACTTAATAAATGTGTTTTATTAAGTTATTTCACATAGTGAAAGCAATTTTACTTAGGGTAAAATTGGTCTTACATGGTGTACTTTGGTCCATCTAATGATAGTAGGTTAGATGACCAAAAAATGGGTATAACAGTGACATTGACCGAGATGTCAATATTCTTGAGATGTCTAGTTCAAGATGATGATGTCATGCCATCAATGAAGATGTCAAATCACGAAGAAGTCAAACCACTAATGAAAGACGCCCTAAGAAGTCCTTGATCTAATGTTGCATGCACTTGATGATCTAGATCTTAACCCTTGATGTTATGTGATGATGTCATACACTTTGATACTTGATGATGACATATGATGATCATGGTTGGAGATCATTTGAGGGCTGGAAAACTATTTTTGGAGTTCTCCCAATAATGCTGCACTATAACATATCACTGCACCATTATGTGATGACATGGGTGATGCACTCATTGCTGGACATTATCATGATGACGTGGATGTCCTACATGTTCCTATTATGATGAAGAAGCTAAATAATGGAGAAGACAAACAATGGAGAAGCCAAAAAAAGAAGCCATACTGTACTAATCATTTTCTGCAGTAAATAATTCAAGGGCAGTCACAAAGAAAAATGTTTTTCACCACCTTAGAGGCAACCTTTCAAAATGGATCCTATACCATCTTGTAGAGTATATTTTACCCTTTCTAACGAGCCCTTACTTGCCCTGAAACTCCAGATAGTTTGGGAGATATTGATTGTTTAAGTTAAGGAAATTAACTCTGACATTGAGCCGACCTAAGCCGACTTGTGTAGGCTTGACATGTCGTCTAAGAGATGTGTCTCTTCGTCAAATGTCAAACCAGTATAAATATAAATTCGTACTCTTCATTTTATTCATTATTTCCGTCAAGATTTCAGAAAAGAATCACAGAAGGTGAACTAAGGTCGAGGAGGACAGTTAAGGATATATTTGGGCAAATATATTTATACGTTTTTCAAACTTGGACTTGCTGATCTAGAATTGCAATAATATATGTGAAGCTCAAAGGCCTGTTCATGCCTGTTTGAGACAGTGTTTAAAGGAATGTTCTGAGCCTTATTTAGGAACAAAAAAATTTAGATATGTAGGAGAACTTCGGAACTGAGACCTGTGGAAAATAATATAATCTGTTACGATAGACTTGTTATGGCATATTTGAACACATTTTAGGTCTATTTTTTTTGGAGCAGGTTGCAATATTCTTGGGAGCAGTCCTTAAGCACACATAGTTACATCTTGGATCAGCTATGAAGTGAATTTAGGAGTAGACTGTGGTGACTCTTCAAAACATATATTGAAGATGTTGAAGCAGATTTTTGGAAGGGTTATTAGAGCAGTTTGTAGTGGCCTTAGTATTTAACACCTCTGCATCTGAGGCCCAGTACCCTTGAGCAACAACATTTTCAGATTTGGTTTGGTATCTTTTAGAAGACTGCTCCTAGCTTGAGAGTTCTTTTTGGACCGTGGGAAAGTGGACTTGTAGTTATATTGGCTTAGACCTTTGCTTGTGAACAAAAGTCTGCCTGTGACACTTGGGTTAAAGACCTTGTAGCATTTGGATAAAACACATTTCAGAAATTTGACCTCACTCATTTAAAGCAACACACCTATTGACTTGTACAATAATTTTAGTCCTCTCCTATGAACATAATTGGGCAAATTGAAATATAGCCTTTAGATATACTTTGGTGAAGACTTAAAGGAGCTTCCAACCTTTGTAGAAAACTTGTTTGAAGCTGACTTTGGAAAAGGCCTATTTTGGAAAACATCAAGCCAAGCACAGTGGAGACTTTGAATTGTTGAGCATTGAAGCCTACAATTATAGGAGGCTTGTGAAGCAGTCTTTGAGATTGGTGAATAATCATTGACCCTTATTGAAGCAGGCTTATTAAATATTTTGCATGTTTATATAGGTCTCTTACTAAGGCAGACATCCTTGTGGTATTGTTGAAGATCTATTGAAGACTTGAAGAAGCAAATTTTGGAGGCATTTTTGGAGACCAGATGTATTGCTAAAGCCCTCATGGAGTAACCTTGGAATAAATTGTTTGGGTGTGATGAAGAGCAGTGGTGACACCTTCTAAGAAGAAAATTTTTTCATTGATGATGCGACGTGGAGACTAAGTGTGACAGGGCTTTTTGAAGAAGAATTTGGGAGCCGTGAAGGATAAACAAACATATTTTGACAAAGTGAAGTTGAGGTTTGGAGCCCAAGAGGTTAGAACCTCATAGAGACAAGGTCGGTGCCTTGGAAGATAGGGTTGGAGCCCTAGAGGATTGGATTCCTCAAGAAACCAGGTTGGAGCCTGTACCAGAGATAGGGTTGGAGCCCTAGAGGTTGGTGCCTCAAATTGACAAGGTTGGAGCCTTGGAAAGACCAAGTCGGGGCTTGGCACAATACAGGTTGGAGCTTGGAAGATTAGAGTCTTCATCTAGGGTTGGAGCCCTATATTATTATTATATTTTACTTATTGTAAAGAAGAAATTAATAAAAGTATTTATTCCATCATTGTTCATTTTGTGTTCTAAATATAAGTGATCTAACTGGTAAAATTAACAATTGAAAAGAAGCACTGATTCACCCCCCCCCCCCTCAGTGTTTCCAACAAATGGTTTCAGAGCCAGTACCTTCGCTCAAAGCCTAACAACTTGAAGGTTGATCATTAGAAAAAAAATGAAAAAGCCAAGGAAGAAATTTTCCAATCCTCCCAAAGATGTGTCTTCCTCAACCATTGAAATCGAAGTTAATCAATTTGCGAAGGCTCCATTGTTCAATGGAAATTTTGATATATGGGAGGAAAAAATGAGGAATTTCTTGAAGACTCAACGAATTAAAGTTTGGAAATCAGTGATTACTAATGACACAATGGATGAAGAATCCAAGGAGTACAATACAAGAGCAATGAAGGCAATTTTGAATGGGTTGCCAAATTCCATGAAGGCCAATTTTGAAAAATATTCATCAACAAAAGTCATATGGGACAAACTTCATGTTCTTCACTCAAAAGGAGCGTTGACAATGATCTTTAGTCAAGAAGATGATGGAAAACAAGAAAGAAGTCCAGAATCCATCAAGGAAGCTGAAGGTAAGAGAGATGACAACAAGGCTAAAGAAGACTTAGAAGATGAAGAGAACAAAGAAGACTTTGAAGAAGATCTCCTGAATAAACTTATGGCTTCCATGGAAGAGATTAACAGTTTGAAAAAGGAAAATGAGGAACTTAAGAAGAAAGCGCAAGATAGTAACCAAGACAAGATAAGGAAGGAAGTTGAATTTTTCAAGCTTCAAGTACAAGAAAGAGATGAGTAACTTGCCAAACATAAAGAGTAATTTCATCAAAACAAAAGAAAGAATCATGAAGAAGTCATATCTATGACAAATCAATTGGATAAGGCAAAGAAAAGGGAAGAAACGTTGTCAATCCACCTTGAAAAAGGACTTAAGAGCTTGAACAATCTTGAAGCAGATATTGGTCAATACAAGGAAGAAGTCTCTTCTCTCAGATCTCAACTAGAAGAAGCAAGGAAACAAGCACAAGGAGCCGAGAAGGTGAGGGAAACTTTGGCATCCATAGAAAGACAAGTCGATGAAGCAGAAAAGGAGAGAAATACCATGATATGTGAACTAGAAGAAAAGGATGAAGATATCTTCAAACTAGAATTAGACATCAATATTCTCAAGGCCCAATCATGTGAAGCAACCAAGATGAAGGAAGAAATGGAGATCTATCTATCAAAGAAGGATGAAGAATGCAAGAAAATGAAAGAAGAAATTGATATCCTTAAAAATGAAGTTGATCATCTGAACAAGAGCGTAAAGAGCTCCCAAACCTTAGATGACATCTTGAGTCATCAAAGATCCCCCCTTGCTAAATCAGGTCTTGGCTATGCAGGTGAACCCTCAAGCAAAAATTATAATGCTTCAAACAACAAGGATGTGAGGAAGCCAGGAAGAAATGATATTCTCAGTTCCAGTAAAGGCCAAAGTCAAGATGACATTAGAAGAAACCCTATTCCAAGGAGATTTACAAATGATGTCAAGAATGAAAAAGGAAATGAATATCATCAAAGAATTCCAAGGTATAAAGAATTTAGAAGTACTTCAAGTAACTATTTATCTCCCAGCCACCAAAGTATATTTCTTGGTTATTGCTACTCTTGTACAAACTTTGGGCACATGGAAAAAGATTGTAGGGCATATCACAAAGACAAATATAATGGTCCCTGTCAATATCCTAGAAGCAATTTTGTAAGAAGTCATGATTTCTTATTCATGAACAAGATAGAGTGCTTCAATTGCCAAAACATTGGACATATGGCACATGATTTTAACTTGACTTGGGCCCCTGCACAAGCTAGAACCATGCCAGAGAAGAAAGTTACACAAGTATGGAGAAGGAAACAAGTTGAATCTGGAAGTCTCTTGAACACTCCAGCCAACAAGCCACGTTGTTGATTTGATGAAGACATCCTTGATATTCCAAATGGTTGATGATGAGACTTTCCTAAAAGAGAAGACCATGCATAGTGTTAGGAGGAGCCTATGATTCTTAAGAATTTTTGCAGAAGTTATCCGTGATTGGGCCTTATGAAATCCTTGATGAGTCATAGATGGACAATCATTTTTTTGATAGATCATCTCTTTGGAGCAACTCCATCGAAAGAACATAATCCCTTACTCATTCGCTGGACCATTGTTGAAGATGTCTCCCACTCGATCACAAGGCAAGCAATATTTCTTAAAAAACTAAAGGAGTTTATGCAGACAAGGGGGGATTGATTCATCCCATGAAGAAATGCAATCTATCATGGACCACATTGCCAAAAGGAAGAGCACTATGATAGGGGGAGCAACATACTTATGAAGAATTATTATTGACGAAGAAAAGCATCTTGATAGGGGGAGTACTTGGGCACCCCGTTTCCATTGATGTCAAAGGGGGAGAGAATGTTGGAAGGGAAAGAATATTACAATCAATGAGAAAGGGGGAGAATGTTGGTCAAGGTTTTCATTGATGTCAATATGACATTAATCGATATGTTTGGTTCAAGATGATGATGTCATGCCATCAATGAATATGTCAAATCACGAAGAAGTCAAACCACTAATGAAAGAAGCCCTAAGAAGTCCTTGATCTAATGTTGCATTCACTTGATGATCTAGATCTTAACCCTTGATGTTATGTGATGATGTCATACACTTTGATACTTGATGATGACATATGATGATTATGGTTAGAGATCATTTGAGGGTTGGAAAACTATTTTTGGAGTTCTCCTAATAATGCTGCACTATAACATATCACTGCACCATTACGTGATGACATGGGTGATGCACTCATTGCTGGACATTATCATGATGACATTATTAACTCTGACATTGAGCCGACCTAAGCCGAATTGTGTAGGCTTGACATGTCATCCAAGAGACGTGTCTCTTCGTCAAATGTCAAACCAGTATAAATAGAAATCCGTACTCTTCATTTTATTCATTATTTCGTTTAAGATTTCACAGAAGAATCACAGAAGGTGAACTAAGGCCGAGGAGGACAGTTAAGGATATATTTGGGCAAATATATTTATACGTTTTTCAAACTTGGACTTGCTGATATAGAATTGTGATAATATATGTGAAAGCTCAAAGGCTTGTTCATGCCTATTTGAGACAATGTTTAAAGGACTATTCTGAGCCTTATTTAGGAACAAAAAAAGTCAGATCTGTAGGAGAACTTCAGAATTGAGACCTATGGAAAATAATAGAATATGTTATGACAGACTTGTTATGGCATATTTGAACACATTTCAGGTCTATTTTTTTTGGAGCAGGGTGCAATATTCTTTGGAGCAGTCCTTAAGCACACACAGTTACATCTTGGATCAGCTATGAAGTGAATTTAGGAGTAGACTGTGGTGAATCTTCAAAACATATATTGAAGATGTGGAAGCAGATTTTTGGAAGGGTTCTTGGAGCAATTTGTAGTGGCCTTAGTATTTCACACCTCTGCATCTAAGGCCAAGTACCCTTGAGCAGCAACACTTTCAGATTTGGTTTGGTTTCTTTTAGAAGACTGCTCCTAGCTTGAGATTTCTTTTTGGACTGTGGGAAAGTGGACCTGTAGTTATATTGGCTTAGACCTTTGCTTGTGAACAAAAGTGTGCCTATGACACTTGGGTTAAATACCTTGTATCATTTGGATAAAACACATTTCAGAAATATGACCTCACTCTTTTAAAGCAGCAAACCTATTGACTTGTACAATAATTTTAGTCCTCTCCTATGAACATAATTGGGCAAATTGAAATATAGCCTTTAGATATACTTTGGTGAAGACTTAAAGGAGCTTCCAACCTTTGTAGAAAACTTGTTTGAAGCTGACTTTGGAAAAGGCCTATTTTGGAAAACATCAAGCCAAGCACAATGGAGACTTTGAATTGTTGAGCATTGAAGCCTACAATTATAGGAGCCTTTGTGAAGCAGTCTTTGAGATTGGTGAATAATCATTGAACCTTATTGAAGCAGGCTTATTGAAGATTTTCCATGTTTATATAGGTCGCTTACTAAGCAAATATCCTTGTGGTATTGTTGAAGATCTATTGAAGACTTGAAGAAGCAAATTTTGGAGGCATTCTTGGAGACCGGATGTATTGCTAAAGCCCTCATGGAGTAACCTTGGAAGAAATTGTTTGCGTACGATGAAGAGAAATGGTGACACCTTCTAAGAAGAAAAAGTTTTCATTGATGATGTGACGTGGAGACTAAGTGTGACAGGGCTTGTTGAAGAAGACTTTGGGAGCCGTGAAGGATAAACAAACATATTTTGACGATGTGAAGTTGAGGGTTGGAGCCCAAGAGGTTGGAACCTCATAGAGACAAGGTCAGTGCCTTGGAAGATAGGGTTGGAGCCCTAGAGGATTGGAGTACTCAAGAAACCAGGTTGGAGCCTGTACCAAAGATAGGGTTGGAGCCTTAGAGGTTGGTGCTTCAAATTGACAAGGTTGGAGCCTTGGAAAGACCAAGTTGGTGCTTGGCACAATACAGGTTGGAGCCTGGAAGATTGGAGTCTTCATCTAGGGTCGGAACCCTATATCATTCTTGTACTTTACTTATTGTAAAGAATAAATTAATAAAAGTATTTATTCCATCATTGTTCATTTTGTGTTCTAAATATAAGTGATCTAACTAGTAAAATTAACAATTGAAAAGAAATACTGATTCACCCCCCTCTCAGTATTTGCAACAGAGGGTGCTCAGTACGAAGGATCTTGGATTCTGAATATTGTATGTGCAATTAGTGTGCCTTTTAGATTTCCAGGGATTCCTTATAGGTACTGTGAAATTCATTAGCAACAAAGGATTCATGTTCTATGTTATGCAAAGAGTTTGGTTCGACAATTATGGATTTGGAGCTTGGGAACTTCTCCAACATTGTTTCGATAGTGAAATTTTATATTGTTCGAAAGGGAGTCATGAATTGTACTCCTTAAGCTCAAAAGTGGTATCTCAAGTTGCCATAGTGGACAATTATGGTTACCTTCACTTCAAATTTTTCATTCTCCCTATTGAAATTGGGGCCGCTCTGCCACTATGTGCATTCCCAACCTTCCTTTCTCTGGACAGAGGCAATAATGTCAGATGGAAGTTGCCATGTGAAATAGTTCATGCAAATTTGGGCTCTTTGAGTTTACAAAGGTATCCAACTCTCAGTTTCAAAAATCAGTTCAAATTTTCTCTTTGTATTTTCCTTTTATCGCAATTCTATTTGGTTTGCACTTGGGTTTCCTCCCGTCTGAAACATCAATTGGGCTTAGATCATTCTGGCCATCTACCAGCTCCGGTTGTCCCTTTGTGGCTCGCCCTCCCCTCTATTGACGCACATAAATGTTGAAAATTTCACAAAACATTGTGATAATCTTCCCTCTATCCCTAATAAACAAATTAAATACAAATTATATAAAAGAAAGAAAGGATAAAAATGAAACTAGTAGGTGAGACCCTACCTTAAGACAATCACACAAAAAGCTTCAGCAATGTGTGATGGGATTAAGGAAGATAACTTGGCACACCAGGTTTGACATTTGGATTTTGATTATGTTTGGGATGGAGGTGAAATTTCTACTGTGAATATGACAAGTGAAAGGAAATCTAAGCATATTTATAAATGACCAAGTTTTAAATATGCTAAGCTTCCACCAAGCATATAGAATAATTAGGGTTGAAGTTTTATTATCATGCATTGATCCAAATTTACGAAGGAACGAAATGAGATACATATTTAAACAGAACACAAAGATACAATAAAAAATAAAACTTTAATTAATTAATAACAAGTATTGAAAATTGTTTACATGCAGAATGGAACAAACTAGCTCAGGCGATGTTAGCTTATCTTTGAAAAGAGATGCGACGACTGCATGCCTTCTTAGCTTTGTTACAATGAGACTCAAAGGCCTTTTTATCATAAATAAGAAGTGTGAAACCCTGGCCTTAGGAGATTAAGTGCCAACGATTTTGGGCCTCGTTGGGGTAAGTTGGATCGCCAACTTCTCAGGGTTGTAACTTTGGCATACAATCTTCTTTTGGCTATCAAAATACCTCATTTCGAAGATCTCCACTAGGAGGATAAAATCAATATTTTGTGAAACATTTTGAGGAATATTTTTGGTGTCTCTATTTTCCCATAAAACATCTTTTAGGACCTCAAAAATTCTCAAAATTTTTAGGACCCGAAAAACTGCCAAAAATAGAAAGTTGTGCTAGAATTACAGAAACTGAAAGGAAACAATGTTGGGGGTCCAGGTGGAATAGGCGAGTGGCCAAAAATATCCACCTGGATCATTCATTTAACTTATGTGATCTCTAATGTCAAAGATCCAAAGAGTATTCTTGTGTTATATTATAAGTATTTCAAAGGTGTCTTCAAAGGGTAGACCTCTTGAGATTTTCCTATTTTATTTAGAGCAGAAAATCTCAACAATCTCCCACACCTTGGCCTTTGTTACTTCCATAAGCTTCAGTAATGCAGCTGTCCTTGAGTTTGACGATGTGGTTGGAGCCATGTTGTCTGAGGAGACGAGGAAGAAGTCGAATGCTGACACCTCTACATTAGAGGCAATGATGGCTAGAGGTCGTTCTAGAGAAAGACGCTCTGGTAAGCGCAACGATTCACGTTCAAAGTCGAAAGAATCAAACTTCTAACATATTTCGACTCAACATGAAAGGGTAAACTTCTTATGTGTTGAGAAGCATTTGTGAGGAGCCATATAATGACTAACTTGAGCACAACGAGACAAATTTCTCATTGCGATCTTGAACAAACCCTTAGGTTGTTCCATATAAATTTCCTCATCTAGATCTCCATGTAGAAAGAAGTCTTAACATCTAGTTACGCAACTCTAAATCAAACAAAGCAACTAAAGCTAACACAATTAAATTGAAACTATTTTAACAAGCTGGTGAAAAAATCTCATGAAAGTCTATGCACAGCACACAGAAAAACCCTTTGCAACCTTGTGCCTTCCTATTTGTCCCTCACATTATCATTCACACCCCGTTTCAGCTTGTAAACCCATTTACACCCCACAATTTTCCTGTCTTTCGGAAGCTCAACCAGATCCCATGTGTCGTTCTTACTCAAGGCCATCATTTCGTCCTTCATGGCTGCTTTCCACTTGTCACTATTCGAACCTTCTATTGCTTCCTGATAGCACAGAGGTTCATTGTCATTAGCGGTCAAAGCAACTAAAGTAACATAATCATCATACCTTCTCGGTGGTTGTTTGATTCTTGTCGACCTCCTTAAGGATGTTTCTGGCTGACTACCATCTGTAGGAACTTCTTGCCGATCAGTATCTGAGACCTGTTCATGATCTAAACCTGAACCCTGTTCATGTTCTGAAACCTGTTCATGACTAGTATCTGAACTATGGTCATCATCACTATCATTAGAAGTGCTGTCAAACTGAATGTGCTGAAAAGTAAAATACATCATCCTGTTTCAATTTTCTATCTACATCTAACTGTACAAGAGAGGATTCATCAAACTTTACATCTCTGTTGATGATGATTTTGCGGGTAGTAGGATCCCACAATCTATATCCCTTTGTTCCAACACCATACCCAACAAAGATATACCTTTTAGACTTTGGATCTAACTTGGTTCGCTGATGTTTAGGCACTAGAGCATATGCATCACAACCAAACACTCCGAGTTTAGAATAGTCACAAGGGTGTCCTTTCCATACCTCTTGCGGAATCTTGCAGTCTATTGCCGTCGATGGAGATCGGTTTATCACATAACAAGCTGTTGCCACTGCTTCCGTCCACAACTCCTTCTGCAAACCAGCGTTACTCAGCATACTCCTTGCTCTCTCCAAAAGAGTCTTGTTCATGCGTTCGGCAACTCCATTTCTTTGAGGAGTATAAACGAGTAGTCTTATGTCTCTCGATCCCTGCATCCTTGCAATAGCTGTCAAACTCCTTGGAAGTAAACTCACCACCATTGTCGGTTCTTAAACACTTTATTGTTCTACCAGTGCTGTTTTCTACCAATGCTCTAAACTGTTTGAAAACTGAAAAAACATCAGACTTCCTTTTCAACATGTAGACCCATACCTTCCTAGAAAAGTCATCAATAAATGATACAAAATACGACGAGCCACCATATGACGCTGTAGGGGCTGGACCCCAAACATCTGAATGAATATAATCAAGTATCCCTTTACTAGTATGTTTGCCTGTTTTAAATTTTTGTTTACTTTGTTTGCCAAATAGACAATGCTTACAGAAATCTAACTTTCCAGACTTTAGATTAGGAAGTAACTTGCGATCAGCCAAAATCTTTAACCCTCTTTCGCTCATATGGCCCAACCTTTGATGCCACAGGCGAATGGAACTACTGTCATGTTCAGACACCGTAGACACATGAACTGACCCTGTTCTTCCTTCTAACTGAAACAGATTTCCTACTTTCTTAGCTTTCATTACTAGTAAAATACCTTTATAGATTTTCATAACTCCACCTTGAATTACAGTTTTATATACATTCGTATCCAATGCTCCTAAAGAAATTAGATTTTTCCTTAAGTCTGGAACATGTCTCACATTTGTTAATATTCTAGTTGTGCCATCAAACATTTGCAGTTGTATACTTCCTATCCCAACAATATTAGATGTGACATCATTACCCATGTACACGACTCCATCATTAACTGATCTATATGTCTTAAACCATTCTCTATGAATGCACATGTGGTTTGATGCACCGGAATCTAACAACCAATGTTGATCATGATTTGACATATTAACAGACAACACTTCGTCGCTCATACCTGAACCAGATGCCGAACCTGTATTTGTCGCATTTGCCTCCTTCTTCTCTGTCGAAGAGTCTCCTTTCTTCTCTGTTTGCTGTCTCTTCCAGCAGTCTTTCTTCAAGTGCCCCGATTTGCCACAAAACCAGCACTTCACTTTGCTCTTCTTCCCTTTCGACTTTGAACGTGAATCGCTGCGCTTACCGGAGCGTCTTTCTCTAGAACGACCTCTAGCCATCATTGCCTCTGATGTAGAGGTGTCAGCATTCGACTTCTTCCTCGTCTCCTCAGACAACATGGCTCCAACCACATCGTCAAACTCAAGGACAGCTGCATTACTGAAGCTTATGGAAGTAACAAAGTGATCCCACGATTCAGGCAATGTACACAATAGAGTTATTGTCTTATCCTCTGAATCAAATTTTACATCTAGACTTTGTAATTGTACCAATAGAGTATTGAAAACGTTCAGATGGTCAGTAACCGAGGTACCTTCCTTCATCCGCAAACTGTAAAGTTGCCGCTTCAGGAGAATCCGATTTGTCAAGGACTTCGTCATGTAGAGCTTCTCGAGCTTTATCCACAAGCCTGCGGCGGTCTTCTCTGACACAATGTTGAACATAACGTCATCTGCCAGGCATAACCGAATTGCGTTCAGAGCTCTGTCATCCAACTCAACCCATTCATCCTCTGTCATGGAAGAAGGCCTTTTGCTCCTCCCCAATAGTGCTTTTTCCACGCCTTGTTGAACCAGCATATCGTGCATCTTTACCTTCCAGATCTCGAAGTTGTTTTTTCCATTGAACTTCTCAATTTCAAACCGGGCATTTTGAGTTTCATATCGGCAACTCATGATTCGCACCACGGCGTCGGATTTATAAATGGCGTTCAACGGCATAAACCAGGACTTAAATTTCAACGTCCGCGTGGTTGCTCATCAGCTCAGCCCCAGTGCCTCACCCACATAATTCCTCGTGCATTGTGCGTGCCTCGGCGCTAATCCTTGAAAACTTCGAATGACCAGAACTCAGGAATCGACATCTTTCCGGACGAGTTCAGTGCTTTGTGAGAACAAGCACCGATTTGGAACCGATTCAGTACCCACGACCTCCAATGCCACACGAAGCAACGCTCCAAAAGACCTACGCTCCCACCTTCCTAGGGCTCACCTAACGCCTCCAACACCCTACGATACCAATTGTTGTCAAGGTGGAGATTGTTGAGATTTTCTGTTCTAAATAAAATAGGAAAAATCTCAGTAGGTGACAAAAATTAGGAATTAGTTCCTAGATTAGCTCTAGTTTGTTGGGAGGGAGTTAATGCATCCTAAATTTGAGTTGAGAGGATTTATGAGGCTGTTAGATTCTCCTGCTATATAACAGGTATCCATACGTTTGTTTTGGAGAGTGTGTGTGGGTGTGTGAATTATGTAATCTCCTGTTTGAATTAATAAGATTGTCAATGCCCTGTTGTGTGGATGTAGCCCAGGAGGTTTGGGTGAACCACAGTAAAATCACTGTGTCTTTATGTGCTTGGTTTAATTGCTGTGTGTTAATTGTTTAATGAATTCATTATTGATTTCAACAACAAATAAAAAATCTTATTATAATTATAAATCTTCGGGGAAATCACATAAGGAATTTTTAGAACCGACACGTTTCGAACTACCAACTGTAGTTCATCATCAAGATAATATAAAAAAATCTTATATTTAGCTCATAACCACTTAAACTAACCTTAAAAACTTCCACCTATTTTTAACGTATCATATATCCTAAGATATTTACATTGTCAAATATAAATAGATTAAGTGTGTAATTAAATAACTAAATCCAGAAAAATATTTTGCTCAAGCCAAAGGATACGTAAGAAGTTGGTTTAGTGCTAACGTTAGAATTGCAGTATATCACCAACATTTCAATGCGTATATCGATAAGTGTTTTCCTCATGAACGCATGAAATTACGAATCATAACTCCATTGATGTATGTCAAGTCAGATGATAGCAATGCTACAGTTAAAAGAGTTCGATCAAAACTCCATGCAGGTGGATTTCAAGGTTAGTCTAACTAAAGGTCATGTGAGAGATCTCTTAAATAGAGAATACACTTTATCCAATACTTAATCAGAGACGAATTTCGGATTTTAACATTAATCTTGGGTTCCTAATGCTTTATGCTTTCACTTCATCTTAAATTATGTGCAGCTAACACTAATACAAAGGGTTGGTTGACTTTGGTCAACCTAACCGACTTCTGAAATATGATACATCTACTCTTTTTCAACAGGAAAACTGGATTGGATTTGAAAGTTCAAATGTCATCGTTGCTTAGTTTGCTTCTCTAGTCTGCTCCTGAGCACGCCTTCTGAGACTCTCAAATGCTCGCATACTCTCTTCATCAAAACCTCCAGCAAACTGCACATAACATTTAAGTGTTATGAAATTCCCAAAGAGCTAGAGTTGTTCAAGGTATATGAGACTGGAGTATCAGAAATACAATTCCCAAAGTGATTTTGTTATATTGAGAGATCAGCCCTGCTGCTCAAAAGTTCATTAAAAAAAGTACAGCATAATGGATGCAATTTCTCACCTGATGAACGCGAAAGGCGAAGCGCACTCCTTGCAGAAGTAGAAACTCTCTAACTGGCTCCTTTTCTGAAATATTTGCAAAACCATCTAACTCTGATGCCACACGCTCCATGTACTTTCTTGCGAGTTGGACACAAGCAAATTTAATCTGCATATTACATAACCCAAGGCAAGTCTCAGAATTAACTGTGGAAACGTGATTGGGTGGTAAGTTTTTATAAAATAAAATGTAAAACCCCGGCAATTAAAAAGCAGAAATTTAGTAATTAATAACTCTGGAATCCAAAAGAATTTAATTTCATAATGTAGATTTTCAGTTTATATCAGATGTTATGACAAACTGTAAACGTACAGATCAAAGAATGTCAAAATGTTATAACATTATATAGCATGGAATCAAGATGAATTTATCCTGGTTTTAAGAGTAGTAGTTATACCTTAACCCATACCTGAATATCTAGTTGCCCACCAATAAACTCTCATGTAGCCATTGAAAATAATATTGCTAAAAGTCTCTTTTATTCTAAACCTTCTCTAATACATGTGTATCTTCATTAGTGGAACAACGAATTGTATTGATGCCAGGTTGATATTGGATCAGAGTGAAAAATATGACTCAACACTGCTTGACGTATAAATTTTGATAGGTAGATTGGAATTCCGTGCTAGTTGGTAAGTTGAAAATTACAAATCCCGTCAATTAATTTCATATATAATAGTATATGCTTTTGGTCCAAAAAAACATATAGCCAGATGAAGTTGACCTTATGCATCAATGTGATTTTACAACTTACAGAAGAGGCATCGAAAATAAATGGAACAAAGTTTACAGAGATTACGGAAGGAAAAGGATCCCAGTGAGGTACACAACGTATCAACCCCAGAAAATGGGCTGAGGAAATGAGGGAAGATCATGACAGATTATAGATCATAGTTCTTAGTTAAGCTTTAATACAAAAAATCATGCCACGTGAATGGATGAAATATGAAAATAACCTTTACGTTGAATTGAAGTAACAAATACAAAGTTCATTACAATCCATGGGGTTTAGGATTGATTAAAAATACAGCCTTGGTCTATGCTTTTTAGAACTTTGTATTCAACTTCTCCAAAAGAGCAGATAGGAACCAAAAACGAATTTAAGAGCTTCCAAATTTTAGAAATCATAGCAAGGTTGCAAAGCACATTTATATTTCAAACCTAGCAAATGACATTAGAACAAAGGTAAGAAGTTCACTTTTAAAACTTTTGAGCAGGTTGGGTTAGCTTTTGGAGTTACTCTGATGGACATGGATGGAGATGCACATGGAGAGATGGCTTGCTCTCGGATCACTAGAGCTTGTATGGATGCTTATGTGGCTTTCTTCTTTGGAGTGTTGGAGACCTTTGATACCAAGGTGGCATCTTCATACTATCCACATGGAGGTTGGTTGGGTGCTTATGAGGACACCCTACTTTGGATCAGTTGCGTGGAGGCTACCACTTGACTTATGCTAGCTTGGGTTGAGGATGTGATCATGTAGGTGGGGTGGACATGGAGAAGCACATGGTTCAGGAGCATTGGAGCTTTGGAGTCTTTAGGAGGAGAAGCATGCTGCATTGTACACATCTTGTGGAGCATTCATGCCTTAGAGCCTTGCCTTTTGGACAACATCACCTTGGAGCTTGACATGTGCTTTTTAGAGCGGAGTGCTTCACATGTGTTGCAAGCAGACAATTACAATGTGCACTGAATAATAATTATGAATGAATATAAAAGTGTTTGATCACAATGATCCTCGTGATGGTTTGCTTATAGCATTGACCAGTCATGAGTGAAGGGGTGTGCACCCTTTGATTTTCATTCATTTATTTTTTATTAAATAATTATTATGATTATTTTTTATGTTTATAACATTGTCATCCCCTTGAAAATTGCTTTGTCCTCAAAGCAAGGGTAATGAGGGGTATCGTTGGTGAATTTTTTTTGTTTCCAATGATGAGTCTTCTTCTGAAAGGTTTTTCCATTTGATAAGATATTCTTTGATGGTTTTGGAACGTAACACCTTTTCTTTAGTGGCAAGAATTCCTTCTGGTTCTAAAATAATTTTTCCTTCATCATCAAATTAAGGGGATTTTGTTGGTACAGGTTGGGCTTGTCCCAACACCTTCTTGAGGCATGGTACATAGAAGTCATTATGGATGTGACAATTGTCTGCCAATTTCAATCCATAAGCTACTTTGCTAATTTTTTTTGTTGATCTGGAAAGGACCATAGAATTTTGAAGCCAAATTGTTCTTTCCTTGTTGCTTAAGGAGTAATTGTTTGTAAGGTTGGAGTCTTACAAGCACCCAATTGTCTTCTTCAAACTCTCTTTTTGATCTTTGTTGGACTGCTTGTTGTTTCATTCAATTACGATATATTAATTTTTCTTTCAATATTTTGAAAATCTTCTGCTCTTCATCTAATTGATTCCATACTACTTGGACTTTAATGTCAATTAGTGCAAACTCCTTCCATTTTGGTAGTTCTTAAACATATAAGTCTTGGAAGGGAGTCGTTTTAGTTGATCTACAATAGGCATAATTATACAACCATTGAGCTAAATGTAACCATTGGGATGACTTATTCTGCTTATCTGTCACAAAACAACGAAGATAGATTTCCAAACATTTATTTACACTTTCTATCTGACCATCTGTTTGCAAATGGTAGGATAACCTAATATTAAGGGATATTCTAATATGTTTGCATAATTCTCTCCAAAAAATTCCCTTAAATTTTGTATCCCTATCATTGACAATGACCTTTGGAAGATCACGCAATTTATAAATCTTCTTTTGAAAGACATCAACAATCTATTTTGTTGAATCCAATTCTCTTACTGACATAAAATGTGCATATTTGTTTAATCTTATCCTTTCCATCCGACATGAGTAATCCTTCAATGAAGTGCATCGAGATCTCTTTCCATATTTAGTTAGGAATGTGTAAAGGATGAAGTAACCCTAGAGCCATAATATTTTCATTTTTATTTCTTCGACATGTATCACATTTGGCAATGAATTTTTGAATATCTTACTCATCCACATTTGGTGACGAAATTTTGAATATCTTACTCATCTCCTTCCAATAAAATGATTGTTGTGCATTATAGCAATTTTTGAAAAAAACTATGAGTCGTGCTATTGGGAAACCATGTGACTTTATTAAGACCTTCATTATAAACACTAAAGATGGAATTAGATGAATTTTGTCCTTATATCATTTAAGATGTCATTTTTCCATTTAAATTTTGGGTTTTGGTCCAAATTCTTGATTATGGAATAAGATTCAATTTTGCACATTCAACTCAGATTTCATTTAATGTAATGGCCCATCTACAATTTACAAATAGAATGTGAATATTAGCATGCATACGAGACATGCATATGATAGCTACATATGCATGTATCGCATGCACTGTGTTAGTAGGTGAAAATGCCTCATTTTTAACCCCTTTCCTACCTTAAAATCACGATCATAAACCTTTGTTTTATACTCATAAACTTCCTTGGTTTAGTAAGTACTTAATTAATCATTTTAAAATAGATTTTATGCCTTTTGTATTCTTGCAACTAATATTTCTCTTCCTAATGTATTTTGATAAGCAAACATATTAATCTTGAATCAGTATGGTTTAGTGCAGGCAGATTCCTACATCGTTCGCAGCCGACCGCTCCTAGACTTCCACAACAACTCGTTATCTAACACGGGCTTTTCGTTCTAGCTTGACCCGTTCACTTGCGGTCATCTTGAGTGGAATTCAGAGCAGAGGATAATCAAGGATATGGCTAAAGATTGGATCACCAACCAACAAATCGTTTAGCGTTTTATTATAGCCGCTGGCTTCTTTTGTAACGCTAGTTGTTATTTCGTTCAGCCGAAAGGTTGGAATTAGAATGACAGTATGTAATTTTGTTATGGCCAAGGCCGAAAGGGTTGTATAAATATAGATTTCAGATAGGAAATTAGGGAGCGATAGCGATGCTACTGTAACTCTGGCAAATTTGTAATTTTGTGTTGTTGCCCTCGTTCTGGGCTGGATTTGTACTTATGATGTATTTTTGCTGAATCGAATTAATACAAGGAGCTACACCATGTTGTTTACATTCTGTGTTTTGATCTGTCACTGATGCATCTCTTAGTGCTGAAGCTTTGCGTTTCCTAAAACGGGAAACGAGTTGGTTGCCTAGGGCCCAGCGAACCCAACTCGTTTTCCCTCTTGTGCTTTCGTTTAGTTAAAGGTGTGCGTGTTGATTATATTTATGCAATGTGTGGATTTAGTTTATAATTCATTTCTTCATAAGAATTCTAGTTTCATTGCCTTGACAGTTAAGTGTGATGGATCTGTGGTGTGTTTAATAATTACAGTTCAATTTACTTTCAGTCATTTCCCTTTCTATGAATCTTAGTTGATTTCCGCCTAGAGTAATGCAAGCACATTCCTGCACTAGTGCAATTATAATTTCTGCAACTTAGATTTTCGGTTCATCATAGCAAGATTGTTTCATTTCTTTCCTTCGCAAGAATTCGATTTATTTCCGCAAGTGAATGTTCATTAGTAAATAGAAGTCTTTTCAATACCAAGAGTTAAATCCTAGGATAGGAATTAAAAGATGTCTGGTTAACTAATGAAAAAATGTTGTTACAACATATCGATCTACACCTGTACTTCATATTTCTAAAAGGAAAGAATTAAAACGTAAATCTGAACAATTAAAGTGAACCTTTCTGAGTCCACAAAGATTAGAGGCAGATCTGGTTTATGTGAGTAACTATGCAGGGATAAAAGCTTGTTGTCATGCTTGAGTTATTTCTTTCCTTGCATTGAAGAAAGTGTGCTTTAACTTTTGAAGATTGTTTTATTGCAAAGTTATTTTCATTGAAATATTCAGTTTGGTTGAAGCATTCTTTTCGTGCGTAAGTTATTTTAGAATTTTGATTCGCCTTTGCAAATTTCTTTCATAGATTAACACGCCCTTTCTCTTCTCGAAAGTAATTGGAAAACTTGGTGCAGGTATCTCTGTTCCAGTACAGGAACCAATATCCTGTTACAGGAACAAAGTGCTCGAAGACTGAAGCTTCGAGCCCTTGCACAAAGACATAAATCTCCAATGCAAGTGAAAAATATACTTCCCGCACCTAACTACTGTACCTGTACTAGTGCAAGCATATTGCAGAAGTACAGGAATAACAACTTGGTGTAGGAAGGAAAATCCTTAAGAAGGCATATCTTTCCAAGGGTCCACTTGTGAACCTGCCAACACCCATACTGGAGATAAACATAGAGTTTCATTTCAACAATCAAGTTTGTTTACAACAAGTGTGAAAGTTCCTTTATTTGATTTCTTAGCAAAGTACCTTCTTTCACATTCTGGCACTATAACTTCTTTGGTGTAAATTTCTATGTGATGTTTCTTTTCAATTTTGCAAGATCTTGATTTGAGAAGTAGGAATATATAGGAAAAGTTCATACCACTTATGCCATTTCCTGTGCTTCGTCTCTAAGCGTTACGCTGGTTCATGGGACTAGGGGGAAACACTATAGCTTCTTGGGAACAGATGAAGAGAGTGTTCTTGTCAAAATATCAAGAATATTGTAAAACTAGAGATTTCCAGATGAAATCTTTACTATTGTGCAAAATGATGATGAGACCCTAGAGGACTACTTAGAGAGATTCCTATATATCCTTCAAAGGTCAAAGCACAAATTTGATTTGAGTACCATTAGGACCTTGTTCTTACGTGGACTTGCTGATGATGCTAGGAATAATTTAAATTTGTTAGGACAAGGAGATATTGCCCAAAAACCTTTTGATCAAATATGTGACTTGTGCAGGAAATTCTCAAGGAATCAATATTAGATCCGGTAAAATAATTCGAAATAGAAATAAGAAAACCGAATCTACTGAATCTATGATCGTTGGATTGGAGAACAAAATGGATAATATGAAAATTGAAATAATGCATACTGTTAGCAAACAAATAGACTCTTTGAAATTTCAGCAAATACTTGTAGAGGAACAAGAGTCGTTATCTATTTTTTGTCCAAAATGTAGAAAAAAACATCTTTTAAGAGAATGTCCTCTTGATGTTAAAGGAGCTAATAAATGTGCAATTTGTGCAGAGAACCATGTCGCAGAGAAATGTCTTTCCATACCTAGGCTAAAAGCTGTATTTGAGGGAGGACAGCTTTGAAAATTTGAATCATTGCAGGCTATGGGAGCACGAAGAAACTAGCCTCAGGTAAGTGCAGGTATGCCTCCTGAACTTCCACCACATTTTTTTGGTTATAATGCACATCCATATTCCTATCCTAACACTGGTCACTCTCAACATTGGCAGCATGGGAACCAATATCATTATGGACAACCCTCCCAATGTTGGCAACAAGGATGGAGAGGGCCAAACCATTCACACTATTCCTATCCTGCACCGATGCAATCATACCCACCAACATATGCACCTTACCCAATGCCACAACCATCATTGCCCAAACTAAGTCAACCTATGCCACCATTACCTTTACCTCCATCGTTTTGACCTCCTCAATTGCCTGCCCAACCCATACCAAATTCCAATAGCAAGGAGGTACAAATGATCCATTCTATGAAACTGCTTTTTCCATCCAGATAGCAGTCTATGCCAGTTGGAGTCAATGATCTCCAATTGAGACCGGGGAAGATAATAACCTCAGAAAAGCAGAAGCGGCCTATGGTGATTATCGAAGAGAAAGGTGAGGAGGAAACTCCTGACCATTCTATGAGAGATGTCACCATTTAGCCCTTCCTCGTACCTTCAGAGCCTTTTCCATCCTCTTCAAACCAGCCCCCCTATCCAGAGAGGCTAGTTGTGGAGAGGAATGACCCCATTCCTGAGTCTAGCTTGGCTTTTGAGCTTAGGAATCTTTTTATAAAGGTACCTTTGCTCCAAGCTATCAAAGAGATCCCCATATGTA
The DNA here is from genome assembly GCA_034641835.2 of Pinus albicaulis. Classification (NCBI taxonomy): domain Eukaryota; kingdom Viridiplantae; phylum Streptophyta; class Pinopsida; order Pinales; family Pinaceae; genus Pinus; species Pinus albicaulis. The sequence continues at coordinate 121,323,067 of CM076569.1, forward strand.
CAAAAATCATTAGGGATCTCTGTCTCAAGAAACCTGGAAGGAGAAGGATGGAACCCCAAACCATTCAATTTGTTGGAAGAGCAGCAGAGTTAATGATGGGATGTATGCCCATGGAAATTTACACTGACCCCAGAAACCTTGTTGTCTCTGTTCAGATAGGTGATGTCCTTGTCTCTAATGTTCTTATAGAGCTGGGAGCAGCCATTAATGTTATAACCAAGCAAACCATGGATCAACTTGGATTGGTCCATATTCGTCCTACTCCCACTGTGCTTGAATTGGCAGATAGATTTAAAATCAAGCAAGAAGCGATGTTGGATGGTGTGATCGTTCATTAGATTCTTGGGAATATCCCGCAGACTTCATTGTGCTTCAGCCAAAGAATCCTGTGGGAGGACATCCCTTGATCTTGGGATGACCATGGCTTGCTACGACCAATGCTTACATTGGATGTTGTTTTGGTGACATGTATATTTCCCATGGAGATTCTAGGAAGAAGGTCACCTTATATCCACCTGCTAGATCCATTCAGGAGCTTCGAGACACCTTGTGGTTAGATTACAGTAGTGACGAGGAGACTCAGTCTGTTTCTATGTTACATCATTATGCTGAGTCCTCACAAGAGAGTGAGATACATGACTTCCTGAATAATCAAGACATTATGCCTAATTTTGAGTCATTGAGCCAAATTTTTAGTAAAGATTTTCAGGAAAGTCACAATTCCCAAACTCCCTCATCACCATCTCTAGCAACTCCTGTGTGTACTCTTGAACCCAATACCCCTCTTGTTGAGATTAGTCTAGGAAAATCTTTGCGTATTAGTTCAGAATTGAATTCATCCCAGCAAGAGCAGCTTGTGAATTTGTTGCGAAACCATCTTGATGCCTTTGCATGGGGTTATGAAGATATGAAGGGCATCCCTCCTGAAACCTGTACTCATCATATTTATATTCAGGATGGAGCCCGACCCGTCCGACAGTCCCAAAGGCGTAAGAACCCAGCTCTAAGAGATGTCGTAAAAGAAGAATTGCAAAAACTCTTGGATGTTGATTTTATCTATCCTATTTCTGACAGCTGGTGGGTCTTGCCATTGGTGTTAGTCCCGAAAAACGATGGGAGATGGCGCATTTGCATTGATTATAGAGAATTGAACAAATCCACTCTTAAGGATTACTTCCCCCTTCCTTTCATCGATCAGGTGCTTGATACCCTTGCTAGTAAGAAGTACTTCTCTTTTCTAAATGGCTTTAGTGGTTATAACCAGACATAGATTGCACCCGAGGATCAACACAAAACCGCCTTTACATGTCCATGGGGTACATTTTCTTACCGAGTGCTTCCCTTTGGGTTATGTAATGCCCCGACTACCTTTCAAAGGGCGGTCCTGGCCATTTTTGCTTACCTTGAGTGTGTGGAAATCTATATGGATGACTTCTCTAAGTTTGGTGATTCATTTCAGGAGGGCCTCAAAAATCTAGAAAAAGTGCTTCTACGTTGCCAAGAAGCTCATCTTGCCTTGAGTGATAAAAAGTGCAGATTAATGTGCGAAGCAGGTGTAGTTCTTGGCCATCTCATTTTTGACATAGTATCCAGGTTGACCCCGCGAAGATAGAAATTATTTTGAGTCTTCCTACACCCAAAACTCAAAGGGAAGTGAGAGGTTTCCTAGGACACGTGGGCTACTATAGGAGAATCATTGAGAACTTCTCTAGGATAGCTACCCCCCTTTTTTGACTTTTAGCTAAGGATAGTGAGTTTTCTTGGTCCACAACTTGCCAACAGTCCTTTGAGACATTGAAGGAAAAACTAGTACAGGCACTAGTTTTGTGAGGACCAAACTGGTCCCTGCCAATTCACATTTCCTCTGACAGGAAGAATACAAACAATCCTATGCTATCTACTTCATCAGTAAAAACTTGTCATCCGCCGAATTAAACTACACAGTTACTGAGAAAGAGTTTTTAGCTGTAATTTTTGCTATTAATAAATTCAGACACTACATTACAGGGTATGAAGTCTTTGTGCATATTGATCATTCCGCAATAAAATATTTGATGAATAAACCATTAACTAGAGATAGAATGACTAGGTGGTTATTATTATTACATGAATTTAATATTACTATTGTTGAAAGACCAAGAAAATATAATGTAGTAGCAGATTATCTTTCAAGGTTAAATAATCCTGGTGAAGTAATTCCTGTTGATGATGATTTCCCTAACGAACATCTTTTTGCTGTGTCAATGGAATCTCCATGGTTTGCTGACATAGCTAACTATTTAGTCACCAGAAAGACACCACCTCACTTATCTGCTCGTGAAAAGAAGAATATTATACAGAAAAGTGTTGCATATTCTTGGGTTCAAGGAGACCTCTTTTACACTGCACCAGACCTCATTATCCGAAGGTCTGTAAGAGAGGAGGAAGTGTTTGGAATTTTAAAATCTACTCACGACGAAGCTTGCAGAGGTCACTTCGCTAATAAGCAACCTGCATACAAAATTTTACGGGCTGGCTATTTTTGGCCCTCCTTATTTAAGGATGCCAAGCAATATGTCAAACGATGCGATAGTTGTCAGCAAATGGGCCGACCTAATCAAAGCAATGAAATGCCTTTATATCCTCAAGTTATGATTGAGCTTTTTGAAAAATGGGCTATTGATTTCGTAGGACCAATAAATCCGACATCATCAAATAAAAAACATATTTTGGTTTGTATAGATTTCGTTACAAAATGGGTAGAGGCTAAAGCTGTTTCTTTTGCTACTGAAAGATTTGTTGTTGATTTTCTGTTTACTGAAATCTTTACTAGATTTGGTGTGCCTAGAGATATTGTTTCAGACAATGGTCCGCAGTTTATTTCTAATTTGGTACAGGGTGTGAATGAGCAGTACAAAATTCAGCATAGGAAATCCACACCGTATCACCCGCAAGAAAATGGTCAGGTGGAGTCCACAAACAAGGTAATCGAGTCCATCCTCAGGAAGACAATGAACACGCATAGAAAGGGTTGGGCTAACAGATTACCAGAAGCCTTGTGGGCATACCGAACCACTTGGAGGAACATCATGGGACATACACCATATGAGCTGCTATACGGGAAACAAGTCCTTTTGCCGATAGAATTCCAGATCAAGACCTTTAGGACTGCAGTCCAGTTGGGACTAGATCTCTCTGAAGCACAACAACATCGTCTCCTACAACTGAATGAGTTAGATGAGTTTTGAAGATATGTTATTTAGCAGAATATATTGGTTCAACAACAACGAAAAAAGTGGCATGACAAGTCCATCCGAAAGAAGCAGTTCCAACCAGGTGATTGGGTACTCCTTTATGATTCTAGATTTAAATATTTTAAAAGGGAAATTCCATACTCGCTGGATGGGACCTTATGAGGTGATCAAAGTGTTTTAAAATGGAGTGGTAGAGATCAAAACTATTGATGGACAAAATTCAGTGTTCCTGGTGAATGGGCATAGATTAAAGGTATATTTTCAGCCCCTCACTAAAGGAAATTTTATGCAGCAAGTCCAACAACAATTTGAGAAGGAGATGGTAGGTGGCAATGCCAACCTGTTGAAAACATAATTCTTTCTTTTCAATATATATATATATATATATAATAAAAAATAAAATATGAAAAAAAAAGAAAAGAAAAAGAAAAAAAAGAATTTTTTTCTGTAATTATGAAAATCAGTTGACTGACATGATTGCAGAAGGATGAACCTGAAAACTAGCATGCTGGCAAGGAGATCAAAATTTCAATAAAAAGAGAATGTTGTTTGATTTTTAGATATGTTGGTTGTCACCAAGAAGAAGCAGCTTCAAATGGGAACCAAGCCCTTACCCAGGTTTGGGGTAGCTAGCATGGAAATTTTTATCCAAACAATGCTCAATTCTCGCTGCATTTACTTTTTCCGGCGCCAGTGCAGGCAGATTTTAAAGGTAAATTCTACCCTTCTTCTATTTCCCGTTTCATAATTTCCTGCTATTTTTTCTTCTAATCCCACAATGAATTACCCTCCTTTTTCTTCTAAGGAAACTATACCTATCCAATTTCGTACTTCCCTCTTTTTCCTTTGAATTTTTCCCCCAAGGTCCCTTTTTCGTTTATCCCTCTTAGTGGTTTCATTCTTAGAATCCCTGCCATGATATTCCTTCCCATTTTGGAAATTGCCCTTTCCCACTTCTTTTTTTCCCTCATGGATCAATTACAGGATCTGATATGAATTTGTAAGTCAGATCGGAAGGCATACTTGACACCAAAGAATGGCGAATAAAACTTTCCTTGTATAATCAGGCAATTTTTTTTCTAGCCAATGAATTGTATTCTATCAAAATTTCTCTTTGTCCCTTTCTCTCTTCGATGTTACAGAGATCCCTGGTGCAGGCACGTGTCAGTGCAGGCACATTACAGTGCAAGCATGTCTCAGTGCAGGAAAATTGCGGAGCAGGCAAAATCAGTGCAAGCAGTTTCGGTGTAGGCACGATCAGTGCAGGCATGCGCTCGATGGTGAAAACACATGCAAGAATGATTAATATGATGTAGGGATGTTTGATGCAAAAATGTGCATTAGAAAGTTTATCTCTTAATCTTTTTTGCAGATAGAAAGACTGCCCCATCAATGGAACATAGCATCTAATTATTTAAATTATGGTTAAGACTTTGCTTTGTCATTTACTAATGTAGGAAGAAATTATTTTAAGTGCAAGATATTTTAGGTCATGAAGTCTTATCTTTTTTATGAGTACTGAAGTACACCTTGTGTGAAATTATGAAGCAAATGTGGGATAGTACAAACCCATCTGAAATCCAACACTTACCTCTTTTTGAAAAGATTTTGCATCACCTATCAATAATTGCCTTACCTCATAACTTGACTGTGCATGACCGTTACCCTCCACCTCTTCCAATCAACATCACTTACCTATACTAGACCGATTCGTGTGTACATCAGTCCCGAAGGAATGATGATGAAGCATGATTGGACGGAAGAGGCCAAGAAGATGGTGGGCAAACGACTCAATCATCATAAAATCCTTGATAGCCCCTTTGAGCTCCTCGGTGTGATATATTTTTTTTTTGACAGAGAATTGGGGCGATTTCAAAAAGAGATGGCGCCTGTGAGAAATGAACCATATTTTGTGAAGGGAATTGAGCAGACAATTGTGTATCGGAATAGTCTTGTACTGTTGCAAGAATCGGGATTTCTCCCATTATTGCAAAACTTCGATGCATTCGATACAGCGGTGGCATTGGAATTTGCAAGGACATTTGAGGGAGGTCAAGCCAAGGTTGGCTCACTGGAGTTTGAGGTCACAGAGGAATCCATAGCTCAGGCTACGAGCCTATCGACCATGGGAGAACAATGGTTCAAAAAGGAGAAAATAGAGAAGAAAAGGTGGCAAAGATTTGTGGTTGACCGGAAGTTGAAAGTTGATTGGAAGAAGGGCTTCCACGTAGCGCCATACTTGGGAAATCGCGAGACCTCCTGTACATACTTCAAAAATTTCTTACCTGTGAGGGACATTATTCATTAACATTCCTCTACCATATCCGCTTGCTGCTGCAATTTGAGTCAGGGAAACTCATTAATTTTCGCTACTTCCTGCTCGGAAATTTGGAAAATATGGCGAAAGGTGTTCAATAGGGGAAGGTGAGTCAGGTCGCATGCAAACTATACCATCATGGGTTGATTGCGATTCTGGTTAGGAAGGAGTTGGAGGCCAAAGGAATGACCTAGAAGGTATTTTTGAAGGAAATCCAGGGACATTACAGGAAAATCGTCCGAGAAGAAGAATGCAGGCAAGAAAAGATCAGAAGCTCTAATGCACGCCCTACCAAGACAAAAAGCGAGAAAACACTAGTGCAAGCAAAGGGGCGCCCTGTCAAAGTCACTCCATGCATAGTAAGAAGAACGACCTGAAACTCGGGGAAGAGAGGAACTGCCTCTTTGAGGATGAGTCACAATCAGTCGAGCTCCCCAATTTTTTTTGGATGAGTCACCACCGGCTTCACCCGGAGCTCGTAATCTCTCGGTTCTTGTAGAGGCAGCAACTCGTACTGAGGGTAATGAGGGTCATGCAGAGAAGGAGGACAACATACCCTTGTCGACACTCCTTCGTACTTTAAATAAAAGGAAAGTGACATCGAGTGCAAGCAAGGAACCAGCAGAGGGTCAAGATGACGAGGCACAACATGTTGAAACCCTCGATAATTTCGAGGAACATGGTACTGAAACCCCTGATGAGATAAATGAACAGGGTAATGAAACCCCTGAGGAGATAAAGGCGCAAGGTATTGAAGCCCTTGGCGAAATAGACGTGGAGGATATTGAGATCCTTGGTGATATCGAAGTTCCAGGCATTGAAACCCTGGATGAAATTGAAATACAGAAATTGGGCGGCCAAGATAACATTGACCGCGACAATGATGGTACATGTTTAAAATCAATTGCGGAGAAGATGCTTGCACCAGACGAGTTTTAAACAGAGAACAACACCCTCTGTCTGAGTAATCAGATAGAATAACTTGAGCAACAAGTTCATGACCTGGAAACATTGAACCAAGCCCTGAAGGAGCAGGACATAGTGTAGAAACAAGGCAAAACGGAATTGACAGAAGAAGTTAGAAAGCAAAAACGACAGGTCAGGGTATGGAAGTTTCGGGACTCAAAGTGCTATAAAAGGCTTAAAAAGGTGACCCATCAGCTTAAGGCTCGAGGCAAAAGAGTAAGGACAGTGGAAGCAAGGTTCATTATACAAGTCCAGGACTAAAAGGGAGACTTTCAATTTTTGAATTTTTGCAGTAAGTAAAGGTTGTGTGAGGACACACAACAACTTAGGGATGGGAGGATGTTAGTAGGTGAAAATGCCTCATTTTTAACCCCTTTCCTACCTTAAAATAATGATCATAAGCCTTTGTTTTATCCTCATAAACTTCCATATACCTGCACTAGTCCAAGAATCTTGTCCTATCCCTACACTAGTTTTATATTTCATACTTAAGGTTTAGTAAGTACTTAATTAATCATTTTAAAATAGATTTTATGCCTTTTATATTCTTGCAACTAATATTTCTCTTCCTAAAGTATTTTGATAAGAAAACGTATTAATCTCGAATCAGCATGGTCTAGTGCAGGCAGATTCCTGCACCGTTGGCAGCCAACCGCTCCTAGACTTCTGCAACAACTCGTTATCTAATGCGGGCTTTTTGTTCCAGCTCGACCCGTTCAGTTGTGGTCATCTTGAGTGGAATTCAGAGCGGAGGAGAATCAGGGATATGGCTAAAGATTGGATTGTCGACCAACGAACAGTTTAGTGTTTTATTATAGCTGCTAGCTTCTTTTGTAACGCTAGTTGTTATTTCGTTCAGCCGAAAGACTGGAATTAGAATGACAGAATGTAATTTTGTTATGGCCAAGGCCGAAAGGGTTGTATAAATATAGATTTCATATAGGAAATTATGGAGCGATAGCCATGCTACTGTAACTCTAGCAAATTTGTAATTTTGTGTCGTCGCCCTCGTTCTGGGCTGGCTCTATACTCACGATGTATTTTTGCTGAATCGAATTAATACAAGGAGCTACACCATGTTGTTTACATTCTGCGTTTTGATCTGTCACTGATGCATCTCTGAGCGCTGAAGCTTCACGTTTCCTAAAACGGGAAATGAGTTGGTTGGCCAGGGCCCAACCAACCCAACTCGTTTTCCCTCTCATGCTTTCGTTCAGTTAAAGGTGTGCGTGTTGATTTTATTTATGCAAGGTGTGGATTTAGTTTATAATTCATTTCTTCATAAGGATTCTGGTTTCATTTCCTTGACAGTCAAGTGTGACGGATCCGTGGCGTGTTCAATAATTACAATTCGATTTACTTTCAGTCATTTCCCTTTCAATGAATCTTAGTTGATTTCCGCCCAGAGTAGTGCAAGCACATTCCTGCACTAGTGTGATTATAATTTCTGCAACTTAGTTTTTCGGTTCATCATAGCAAGATTGTTTCATTTCTTTCCTTCGCAAGAATTAGATTTATTTCCGCAAGTGAATGTTCATTAGTAAATAGAAGTCTTTTCGATGCCAAGAGTTAAATCCAAGGAATTAAAAGATTGGTTAACTGATGAACAAATGCTGTTACGACATCGATCTGTGCCTGCACTTCATATTTCTAAAAGGAAAGAATTAAAACGTAAATCTGAACAATTAAAGTGAACCTTTCTGAGTCTACAAAGATTAGAGGCAGATTTGGTTTATGTGAGTAACTATCACAGGGATAAAAGCCTATTGTCATGCTTGAGTTATTTCTTTCATTGCATTGAAGAAAGTGTGCTTTAACTCTTGAAGATTGTTTTATTTCAAAGTTATTTTCATTGAAAGATTCAGTTTGGTTGAAGCACTCTTTTTCATGTGCAAGTTATTTCAGAATTTTGAATCGTCTTTGCAAATTTCTTTCATAGATTAACACTACCTTTCTGTTCTTGAAAGTAATTGGAAAACTTGGTGCAGGAATCTCTGTTCCGGAACAGGAACCAATATCTTGTTACAGGAACAGAGTGCTTGAAAACTGAAGCTTCGAGCCACTGCACAAAGACATAAATCTCTAGTGCAAGTGAAAAATATAATTCTCGCACCTAACTACTGTACCTATACTAGTGCAAGCATATTGCAGGAGTACAGGAATAACAACTTGGTGTAGGAAGGAAAATCCTTAAGGAAAATATTGTTGGAATCACGATTGCCGTTAGACCAAAATCTGCAGGCGTTAGTCTCCGCTATAATCGCCAGTCTCCGCTATAATCGCCAGAGTTAGGATCCATGAGAGGAGGTTAGTCCATTTCGCGAAACACACGGGGAGCATTGAACCCAATGTCCAACAATCTCCCCCCAAACGCGAGCCGGGTGAGTTTCGAACTCGAGACCTATCGCTCTAATACCACTTGTTGGAATCACGATTGCCATTAGACCAAAACCCGCAGGCGTTAGTCTCCGCTACAATCGCCAGAGTTAGGATCCACGAGAGGCTGTTAGTCCATGTCGTGAAACACACGGGGAGCGTTGAATCCAATGTCCAACAGATCTTTACAACGGCCCACTTGTGAACCTACCAACACCCATACTGGAGATAAACATAGAATTTCAGTTTAGCAATCAAGTTTGTTTACAGCGAGTGTGAAAATTCCTTTATTTGATTTCTTTGCAAAGTACCTTCTTTCGCATTCCAACACTAGAACTTCTTTGGTGTAAATTGTTGTGTGATCTTTCTTTTCAATTCTGCAAGATCTTGATTTGAGAAGTAGATATAGATAGGAAAAGTTCATACCACTTCGGCATTTCCTGTGCTTCGTCTCTAAGTTTATGAACACCGAGTTGACAATTAAGTGTTGAAAGGAGTTTGCTTAACTGCGATTCTTGCACCCAACACACTTCATTAGTATATGTGCTAACCATTTATGAAAAGTCCAATGAATGAATTATTGACATACTAAATAAATACCTAAACTCGCCATAATATAATGAACATATTAAGGTGAATGACTTGCTATATATAGCACCCTAATTAACATATTATTCAGAATAAGAGTAAATTCAGAGTGTTATACAAAATAAAAGGGTAACTATAATATTATTAATTATGTTAACTAAATAAGAAATATAACATAATATTGTATTAATTATTAGTAATTATTAATTATATTAATGAAATTTTATATTAAATAAAATTCAAAAGAAATAACGGAAATAAACATTAACTAAAAGATACATATGTTGTATGGAGTGTAAAAACTCCGGTAAACTTGAATAAATATATATTATTATTGATAAAAGATGAGCTGATTGCAAGTGAAGATCACCAAGGCTTTAAATACAGCCTTATGGTGTCCCTTGGCGAAGAAGCATGATCGTTGATCATGCCCTTCCATATTAATAAACCTAAGATAACTATATCTAACTAATAATTAATAAAATATACATAACATTGCCCCTCTCTTAAAGATGCTTTGTCCTCAAAGCATACGTAATGATGGACAATGTTGATGAATGCCTGGGCTTCTCGAGCGGCGAGCTCTTGGTTCCCACATTTTAAAAATATTGTGGAGCATCTTCTCGAGTTCAATCTTTTGGTGATGTGGATAGCGACAAGATTTGATATTGACAGGGTCGGATCCTGTCTTGACTTCTATTGGATGTTCATGTTCCTTATTAGGAGGTATTTTTATTGGCAGGTCTTGGAATACTTTTTCGTGTTTCCGAACTATTCCTTGTTCTTCTGGTGATTCTTCGTGATTCCTTTTTAGATTTAGAGGTAAGTTACCAACAATTATCGTTCGATGCAACTTCTTTCCATCATCAAATGTTTCCTTCTTAACAACCATATCTGCTTCATCATCGAAGGCCTCAAAAGCTTCTGGCGCTGTATTAGTGGCTTCAGATGTGTTTGTCTCTTCACATTTTTCTTTCAATTCTGGGGATGAAACATTTTGCTGTTTATAAGCATCTGTATTTTCATGGTTTCTTTCATTTTCAATGACTATGTCTGTTGTTGCATCTGTGATAGCAGTCACGTTGAATTCTCTAAGTGGCTCTTTCAAATAAAGAATTGTTTCTTTTTCTGCCATTGGATTTTCATGTATATAAAAGTTCCCAATAACTTTTGCCGCTGCATTACTGAATTTATTAGTGGATTGAGTTGCATTTTCTTCTCTTGGTTTCTCAACTCTATAACTTTCATGGTTGATTCCAGAGTCTCTACTTCTAGGTGGTTCAACACTATAGCTTTCATGTGAGCTGATTTCCAATTCAACCTTATTTAATTGCTCGTTTTCAAACATGTTATGTTCATGATTATGATCTGAATTAGCTGATTTGTTCAGTTGATTATATTCAACATTCGGAAATATTAGCTCTTGTGTCTGAGTTATCTTATCTATCTTATCATTTAACTTATCGAACAGTTCTATCATCTTTTTCATTACTTCGCTATGATTTTCTATGGCCTCTTGATGATTTAGCCACATTTGTCTTTTTATTCAATTTGTCGTATCATGAACCTTTTTGATATTGTTGGAGTTTCCTGCATCTGTAACTTCGAGACCGACTAATATTTTTCCAAAGTCATCTGAATTATTATTGATCTGTTTCTCGAGATCCAGTAATTTTTTTTGGAATCTGGCCATCGACATTGATGACGACTTACTCCTCATACTCCTTGTTAGGGCTTATCCCCTTTTCCTTAAAAGCTTTGTCCTCAAAGCTGTATTTTTTTGACAATTTTCTTCACTTAAGATTTATCTTTTTTGGCATATGTCATTCAGCACTGGTACCCTTTTTTTTAATTAATTAATTAATTAATTAAATTAATAATTTTTTTTTTTAAATAATAATAATTATATAATTTTTTTGGTTATTATATAACTATAATATAAATTATATATAAATATATAATATATATTTATTCAATGTAAATTATATAATATATAAATTAGATTTGTCAATTAAATAATGCCCTCATTGCTAGGGTCGATCGTTTAGAAAAAAAAATAAATCCACATTTTCAACGCTGATGTGGTAGCTCAATGGCGACAAGGAGACAGCAGGGCAGGAGTGGGGGAAGGCGGGGAGGCAGAAAGGGGAGGTGTCGAGCTGGGGCGAAAGGAAAAAATGGGAGGCGGGAGGAGTGGTGGCAGTGGAGGCGGGTGGGAAGGTGTCGGGGCCGAGGCGGAAGGGAAATGGCAGGCGGGAGGAGTGGTCGTAAGGCGGGCAGGGCGGCAGGAGCAGGTGGGTAGGGACGTGGGGAGGTGGAAGGCGGAGGGAGGAAGGTAGGCGGGAGGGCCGAGGAGGGAGAGGTGTCGGGAGGGAGCAGGAGTGGGACAACAGGTCGGCGGGGAGTGGGCCGGGAGACAGCAGGGTGCAGGGTGGCGACGGAGGTGGGCTGGACGGGGAAGAAGGGTGACGACGGAAGATGGCGGGAAGGGCGGAGCGGGGTCGGTGAGCAGGGAGGACGGGGAAGGTGAGGGCCGAAGGGAATGGCCACGAGAGTGGGGAGGCGGTGTGGGACTGTGTAGAGCGGCGGGGCAAGGAGTTGGGAGTGTGGGTGGAAAGGTGGGGAGTAAGGGGTCACGGTATGGGAGAAGGGGTGAGGTAGTGTGAGGGAGAGCGTAGGGAGAGCGGTTAGCGTAGGGGGGTCAGGTAGCGTAGGGGGAATGGGAGTGAGGGTGATAGCGCGAGGGGGACTGTTAGTAAGCGAGGGGCAGGGGCTGAAAGGCCGTGAGGTGTAGAGTAATTTAAATGGGAGGGAAGTGAGTATAAGGGGGTCAGAATGGAGAGCGTGAAGGGGATGTCGGCTGGAGGGAAAATCTGTAATTTTTTTTTTTTAAAAACAAATGTTGCTCACATGCACTTGGTTTAAAAAAAAAATCTGCAATTCTGGAATTTCTTGTAATTCCTTAATTCTGGATGATCACACAGATCCTGAAGAGTGACAACTCTAATACCAATGGAGTGTAAAAACTTTGGTAAACTTGAATAAATATATATTATTATTGATAAAAGATGAGATGATTACAAGTGGGGATCACCAAGGCTTTAAATACAACCTTATGGTGTCCCTTGTAAACCTAAGATAACTATATCTAACTAATAATTAATAAAATATACATAACATTGCATTATCTAAAGGGACAAAATAACAAGGACCAAATAAACATTATATACTAATTATGAACTAAAAGATAATAAAATATAAAAGACCCCTATGCAAACTTAACCAAATCCATATTATAAACACAATATAAAGTCACGCAACATATATGGTATATGAATACAATAAAAGTTTAAAAGAGAACGTTGTCAACCAAAGATGCAAGTCGCGGATGCTTGTTTAGTCATAAGCCAAAACTTATCACTTAACCCTTCATTGGAGGAATTTGAAATGTAAATCACTGCTCTGAAACAGATGAGGGTCCTATATAAGAAAAGAGAGTTTTCTTTCGGAGGGGGCGGAGGAATTTACAACAGAGGGTCATAGACAGAGAAAATCCTTTATTGTTTTTGAAATTTTTGGGCATGGGGGCCAAATTACTTCAAATTTTGAAGTACTTTGGAGCTGGGTACCAATATTGTTCCTAGTTTGGTAGGGAGGTTTTGGTCTTTTGGTAACAGGAGGAGATTGGGTGCTACAACAATGCAGGAGCAACTTCAAACACGGAAGCTAGGTAGGTATTTGTGTATTAAATTGTTAAATTCCGCTCTAAAATTTCACTGCCTGTATTATTAGCATTAATTTCCTTAATTTTCCAAATTATGGACCTCACATTTAACTAATTAGGAATCACCATTGTTGTTGCATATGCTGCTCCATTTGTGAAAATCCTTGAATGCAACCACTGGAGTTTAACCTGCTATTTTTTAGCAGTTTATTTGTCTTTTTAATTTATTATTTGGCAAATAACTTCTTAAAACACCGTGGAAATATAAAATACAGAATTGAGAAATAGATGCACACACATAAAAATTGACATTGTTATTTTTGGACAAATGACCCTAGAAAAACCCAGAAGGGAAAACCAATGCAGCAGGTAAGGGTTTTATTATTATGCAACAATTTGATAGAAATATTACAATCGGTTGCCTAATTGGAAAACCTATGGAAATCTAATGGAAAAATATCTGGAAGACAACCTTATCTCCCTCTACAATTGATCTAACCCTCGCCCAACAACTCACACTCTCCCAGGCTATTTGCACTGCCTCTGGGAAATGTGCTCTATTGCTCAAGATAAAGTCGTACTGCCCTATAACTACCTCCATATGAGTCGTCCTACCTTCCTTTGCCTCTGAAACAAAACTGCACTACCTCCGAGACACTAATCTAGTCATTGGAAATTGATGTTGGTCAATAATTGTCGTTGATGGATATAAGCTCTCTTAATGAGCTCTCTTAATGGAAGATTGAAAGATGCTGCACTATGACATATGATGACATGGAAGACACACCATTATGAGGAAGCTCTAATGATCTCTTACTATCCCAATCACCTTCTGCGCTAAAATTTTATGAAACAGTCACAAAGAAAAATAATTTTAGACACCTTGGAAGCATCCTTTCACAATGAATCCTAGACCATATTAAAGAGGATTTTTCCCTCTTTCCAACAAGCTCTTAATTGCCCCAAAACTCCCATTAGTTTGTGAGAAACTGAATTTTTAAGATAAAAAAATATATTTACAGTCAAGCCGACCTATAAAAAATTATATTTACAGCCAAGCCGACCTATGCAGCCAGCCTTTCTTCCAATGGATGTGTCTCTTCATAGGGACAAACTACTATATATATAAATCTGCGTTCATCCATTTCAGTATCATCAATTTTTCGGTGAAGATAATTCAGTGTAGATCACAGCAAGGGTAGTTCACAACTCGTGAACTAAGGAGACCGAGGAAGTGATAGCCACCTGTGGAGTTCATTTAAAAGCTTGGATTGCAGTCCTGTGGAAGAATTACAGTCTCTGGCCTAATCTCTGTGGAGCTCGGATTGAGAAATCGCTGATCTATGTAGCTTGGACTAGAATAGTGGAAAGCCACCTGTGAGCAATGAACCAATGGTTTACCTTAAAGAAAATAATTCGTATCTCGAAGCTTGGAAGGGTTGGAATTGTAGATTGAGTACAGTAACTTGTGATCATTAGTCCGTAATGTGCTTCACACATACCATCTCCCTCACCCTAATGAATGCTAACCGGAATAGGGATCTCACCCGTGAACAATCGGGGTACTATACAAAAAGTTCGACACAAAGAACTACAAAACTTCACCCTCAACTCGTAGGAGCCTGGCTGCAGAACATCTTTACAGACCCCTCCTTGGCATGTTGACTATTGTGTGGCTGGGATTAAATATCATCCTGTAAACAAACACAGACCTCATCATGGCTTCCTGATCGGTGGACTAGCCTTGTGAACTCAGCTATAAACATAACTTCTGATTACTCGCCGATCAGTGGAGGAAACATAACTTCGCACTGGCCGTGGTGAGGCCATATGATATTTGCCCAGATATGTTCCAGCACCTTGAAGCCCAGTGTTGCGAACATCGCGATTTAATCGCGATGTTTTCAAAAAATCGCAATTTTTTTCGGCCAACGATTTTATCGGCGATGTTTTCCCCGATTTTTTGAAAAAATCGCCGATCGGCAAAAATCGCGATTCGATACGAAAAAATCGTGGCCTGCTAAAACAACGCGGGTTAAATGCGATTTTGATGTTTTTTTTTTTCATTTTCACATGGATAGGTTTGGTTATGAGAGCTAAGGAGTGAAGGAGGAGAGCCAAGGAGGGAGATACGTGATCTACAAGACTAAGATTGGACAAAAGTGAAGAATTTTTTGCAAGCCAAGCGAACAAAAATTGAATTTGGACCAAGTGTCTCCGGCAAAACGTTTTTTCCAGGTATGGGCATCAAATTTGACCCATTTTTTTTTGTTTTTTTCTTATTCTTCCATGGGTTTCTATTACCCATGTATTTTTCATCATTTGTGATTGCATTTGGTTGTGTTTTTTTTTTTTTGGTCTTATTGAAAGAAGAGGGTTTATTTTGGTCAAAAATGCAAAAATTTGTTTGTTAAATTTTGTTTTTTATATTTCTTCTTGTGCTCTTAGTTTCTTCCCATTATTTTTGCTTGTGTTTCAACATGTATTTTTTCCCATTATTTTTGCATTGAGTTGAGGGTTTTTTTTTGTGAAAAAAATCAAAATGTTGTATGTAAAATTGTAATTTATTTTATTTTATTTTTTAACTTGCAATTTTTCTTGTGTCCTAGGTTCAAATTTCAATGTTCAAAGTTCAAAGTTTCCAACATGCCAAGGAAATTAGATCCTTTATGAGAATTTGGTGAACCTGATCAGGGGTTTGACCGATCAAACTTGACTTGCAAATTATGTGGTCATCACATGATAGGGGGGTATATAGGTTTAAATACCACCTGGCACAAATTCCTGGGCATGAAGTAGGCCCTTGCACAAACACCAATCCAGAAATAATCAGAAGAGCCATGAACTCATTGGGAGAAATAGAAACCACTAAACTCAGCAAGGCATCCCTAAAGAGTTAAATATCAGGGTTTAGAGTTGAGCGTGAGAGTGGTAGTGGCTCTTCAGCATCAGCCTCTTCTACAAGTAGCCCCGTAGCTGCCTCCTCATTTTTTGCTCCTAGAACCACTCACGGGGCACAGCCATCTATTTCCTCCCTTATTAAAAAAAAAGAGAAAGAAGAAGCTGATAAGTTGTTGGGCAAACTGTTTCTTTGGAGTGATATTCCTTTCAGTGTTGCCAAGAACAATCCATTTTACCAGGCTACGATTGATGCTATCGCTGTTGTTGGCCCACGATACAAAGCCCCTTCATATGATGACCTTAGAGGGCGCATTCTGCAAAATAAGAAAGCTGACTGCACCAAGAGATTGGAAGAGTTAAGGGCATCATGGGAAGTCACAGGATGCACCGTGACGTCAGATGGTTGGACTGATCAAATGGGTAGGACCCTTATTAACTTCTTGGTCAGTTGTCCCAAGGGGGCAATGTTTATAAAATTTGTTGATGCATTTGCACATGTCAAAGATGCAAGATTATTATGTGATTTATTAGATGTGTTCATTCTGGAGGTTGGGCCCCAAAATGTTGTCCAAATCATAACGGACAACGCTGCACACTATGTTTCTGCTGGCAAGATGCTTATGGAGAGGTATCCGAGCATATTTTGGACACCTTGTGCTGCACATTGCCTTGATTTGATGTTGGAGGACATCGGAAAGATTGATTTTGTCAAAGAGATTGTAGAATCATCAAAGAGCATCACAAAATTTATATATAATCATGCATCTGTGCTTCATCTGATGAGGACATTCACCAACAAGGAGTTGGTGCGGCCTGCTATTACACGATTTGCCACTAGTTTCATATCTCTTCAATCCCTCTTGAATTCTAAGTGGGATTTGAAGAGAATGTTTCTTTCAGATGAGTGGCGTGCTTTGACTATCAGCCGCAAATCAGAGGGAGAGGCCATCTGCAGGTTGGTGTCATATCAGGAGAGTTTCTGGGCTGGAGTGGAAGAGGTGTGCAACATTACTGAACCTTTGGTAAAGGCTCTTAGATTGGTGGATGGAGACAAGCCCGCAATGAGCTACTTGTATGAGGCCATGGATAGGGCCAAAGAAGCTGTTCGCAGCGATTATGATGATAAGGGTGATGAGGGGTTTCAGAGACAACTTCTCTTATGGGAAGTGATTGATGATCGATGGAACAACACACTCCTTCGTCCCATTCATGCTGCAGGGGTCTTCCTGAACCCCGCATTTGCTTATTCATGTAGTTTCCTATTTGATGCTGAGGTCATAGATGGCTTTTTCACTTGTGTTCAGAAGATGGTGCCAAATCCATCAGAACGTGCAGAGATATCCAAAGAGATGGAGGTATACAGAATGGCAGGTGGCACTTTGAGCTTCGACATGGCTGTCCAGGATAGGACTACTAAAATGCCAGGTAAGATTTTCATTATTTTAAAATTTTTCTTATGTTTGTAACTTTATAAGTTTATCTTATTTGTTGTAACTTATAACTTGTAGATGCATGGTGGAGGAGCTATGATGGCAGATTACCAAGACTCCAAAAACTTGCCATTAGAATACTCAGCCAAACATGTAGCGCTTCAGGATGCGAGCGCAACTGGAGTCTATTTGAAAAAATACACACCAAAAAGCGCAACAGGTAAAAAACTTAAAATATTCAAACTGATTTTTTGAATTCATTAAATATATATTTTTTTAAATATTTAATTTATTAATTTATGACCTTTGTACAGGTTGGAGGGCCAGCGGCTCAATGACATGGTTTACGTCTACTACAATCTTAGATTGTGGGTGAGACAACTTGAGAGGACCCCTGATATGGAGGCCATCTCTTTAGATGCAATTGACACCATTGTTGAATGGAGGGTTGAGGCTGAGAGGCCTGTCATGAAATCAGCCCCTGATTGGATAGAGCAGGAGGTAGTGGAGGGGGAGAAGGACGAGGAGGAGGAGCAACAGCAGGAGGAGGAGGAGGAGCAGGAGGAGGAGGTGACACCACTTACCACTACTACCGGTAGAGGACATGGTTTGCCTCCTTTAGCTCCTAGTGCTTCAGGTTCCCGTTCTGGTGCTTCAGTTTCTACTTCTAGAGCACGACAGAGCCCATTGCCAGTCCCGCCAGCTTCTTCATCTAGAGAGAAAGGCAAAGCTGTTGTATTTTCTCGCAAGAGGGGCAGAGGAAATCAGTAGTATAGGACCATAGGTTATATGGTGCATTGACATTCCTTTGTATATGACATTATGACTCAAGATATGAGATACATTATTATATTTTTTGTTGATATTTTGAGGCTGAGTTGACTCTTGAGACTCAGGACTTAGTATTCAGGACAGGATTCAGTTTTATGTGTGATGTAGCACTAGGCATGATATTACACATCTTATATATTAGTTTTTTTTCATATTTGTGTCAATGCATTTATTTTATGCTGTAGATGCTTTAGATATTAAAAAAATTGAAAAAAAAATGAATATTTTTGTATGCGCCGATTTTTTCCCAATTTTTACCGATGTTTTCACGATTTTTACGATTTTTTCCAATTTTTTCCCCTCGCCGATTTAATCCCGATCGCGATTTTCGCAACATTGGTTTACCTTAAAGACAATAATTCGTATCTGAAGCTTGAAGGGTTGGAATTGTAGACTGAGCAGTGTAACTTGTGATCATTAGGTCCAGAACAGTCACACATACCTCATCTCCCTCACCTCGGACCTATGGAATGAAGTAACTGGAATAGGATCTCGACCCGTGAACAATTGGTACTATACATGAAAGTTCAGATTGCCAAAGAACTACAATACTTCAGACCTCAGTCCTGTAGGAGCTCGGTTATGTAACATTCTTGATAGAAAAAATCTCGGTGTGGTGACTATTGTGTGAAGGATTAAATATCAGATCCTGTGGTAAACAAAACACAGATCTCATCACAGCTCGGACTGTGGACTAGCCTTTATGAACTCGGAGCTATAAACATAATCTCGGATTTATTGCTGTTCACTGTGGAGGAAACATAACTTCAAACCTGGCTGTGGTGAGGGCTACAAGGATATCACTGAGATACAGTCCAGCACCTTGAAGCAACTGTGTTGGAGATCATCAAGGCGTAAGTAGAAAATAGTGGAGGTTTGAAAGTTGAAGAACTTTGGACAGTCAAACTCAAGTTGTTGGATTCTAGTATTCTATTGAAGAAATTCAAGTAAGTACACCATTTATTTATTATCAAAATAAGACTGAAGGATTGGTGTCCTAGGGGTTGGTGCCCCTAAACACAAGGTTGGTGCCTTGAGAAGATAGGGTCTTAGCCCTAGATGTCAGAGCCTCATCAAAGTCCAAGTTGGTGCTTGGCAACAGGTTGGTGCTTGTTTCATTAAAGGGGTTGGTGCCCTTCACTCATCTATTGTATACTATTATAAAAAAAAAGGGATTGAAGTTCTGATTAATCCTTAATATCATTATTATACACCTCTTTGTTTTTTAATTGTGAAGAATCTAACTGGCAATAATTAGCAATTGAAAAGAAATACTGATTCACCCCCCTCTCAGTATTTCCAACAATTGGTTTCAGAGCCAGCTTCTTCAATATTAGCCTAACAGCGAGAAGAAGGATTCTTAGGCACAATGAAGAACATGGAAGCAACAGGGAAACTACCTATCTTTGATGGAACGAATTTTGGTTTTTGGAAAAAGAGGAGATCCTACTATCTAATGTCTCTTGGTCCTGAAGTATGACACTCTGTTCTGGATGGGTACAAAGCTCCCGCAAATCTTCCAACTAATCAAGATGAAAGAAGAGCTTACATTGCTAATGCCAAAGCTTTAAATTCCATCACTAGTGGAATTACCGATTCCGAATTTACGAAAGTCATGAACTGTGACTCAGCCAAAGAAGTACGGGATAAGTTGGTTTCTCTATATGATGGCGACTCGAAAGTCAAGAAGGCAAAGCTTCAAACCTATAGAAGACAATTCGAGAGTCTGAAAATGGATGATGAAGAAGATATTGCATCATATTTCCTTCGGGTAGCTGAAGTGGTTAACTCTCTTAGAGGACTAGGAGAAAATATTGAAGAAAACACCATTGTTCAAAAAATCCTGAGATCGCTTCCTGATAGATTTGACTCCAAAGTAAGTGCCATAGAAGAAATGAAGGATCTAGATACTCTCAAGATGGATGAACTCCATGGAATTCTCATTGCCTATGAGATGAGGAATGGGAGTCCAATTTTCAAAGAAGCAGCCTTCAAAGCCTCAAGATCTACAAAAGAAGGAAAAGGATGGAATTACAACAGCGATGAATCTGATACTGAAAACAAATTAGCTCAATTTGTACGAAGACTAAAAAGAGGATCCAAGCTAAAAGGTAAGTATCCTCTTATTTGTTTCAATTGTGGAAGAATAGGTCATTATGCTGCAAAATGTCCCCATAAACATGATAGTGATGATGAAAAGGACTCTAAAAGGATGATGTACAAAAATAAAGGGTTTAATAAAAAGAACTTCTTCTCCAAACAAGATGAGTCCGATGAAGATGAATTTGTAGCCATCAAAAGGAAATCAACCACAAATATGCATCATCACAAAGAAAGAGATGATGAATCAGATGAGGAAAGTGATTATGTTGGAAGCAAAGAAACGTTATTCATGGCATTTACAAATGATGATGACTCAGAACTAGAAGATGAAAGAAACATGAATAGTTTGTTGATGAATGCCATTGAAGAAAATGAGAATCTACAAAAGAAGATAATTTCTCTCAAAATAGAAAGAGAGGAAACAAAAAGAAGGGAAGACTTCTTGAACATCAAGTTAAAAGAGAAGGATGATATCTGTGAAAAACGTGAAGCTGAAATAGTGTCCCTAAGAAAGGAATTAGAGCAAATCAAAAAGAGTTGGCAAAGCTCTCTAGCTCTTGACAACATTCAAAGACCTCAACATGACAAGTCTGGAATTGGTTTCAAAGGAGAATCATCAAGTATGAAGAATAATGCCAGAAGTTATGCTGATGTACTCTCTTGCCATCCAAAAGAAGAAAAATCATCTCAGGAAAAAGGTCACATCTCAAAACCAAGATTTGAAAGAGCAACTTCAAGGAAGAATGTTGATTCAAGATATGGATACTACAACAAGTATCAAACTATTTTTCTTGGGCATTGTTACAATTGTAAAAACTTTCAGCATCATGCTAAGCATTGCAAGGCTCATAAGAATGAAGCACCAAGATTGAATAATCAACCAAACCAACTGCGTGGGCCTAAAGAGCAAGAACAAATCAAAACTTACAATTCCTTTGATCCTTTGGCTAAGTTTGATCTGTCTTGCTCATTATGTGATGATTATGATCATAATGAACAAAATTTCCCTCTCAAAAGGGAAAAAGCTAAAAACATGAATCTCAAAACTGATAAATGTGGCCTAGCTCTATGTGCTCATAGTGAAGAAAACCATTGGTTCGTGGATAGTGGATGCTCGAGACATATGACAGGTGACCAAAAGAAGTTTATCTCATTGAACAAGAAAAATGGAAATGTATCCTTTGGAAGTGGATCTGCTAAAATCACTAGAAAAGGGACTGCTACCCTTGTCAATGGACTAGGAAAGGCTCAAAATACCTTGCCGGTAGAAGGGCTCAAACACAATCTCTTAAGTGTCTGCCAGTTTTGTGACCAAGGACATAATGTTGTCTTTAGTACAAAAAATTGTGAAATAAGAGACTCGTCCTCAGGAGAGCTTGTGGCGAAAGGAGTAAGAACACCAGATAATGTTTACATTCTCAGTAGAATTCAAGAAGATAAATGTTACTTAAGTCAAACAGATGAAAGTTGGTTATGGCACAAGCGATTAGGGCATACAAGTTTTGATAACCTAGTCAACATCAGCAAAATTAATGTAGTAAGGGATATTCCAAAAATGTGCAAACCAAATCAAGTTGTATGTGGCCCATGCCAACATGGAAAGCAAACCAGAACCAGCCACAAAACTAAGGAGTTCTCAACAACAAAACCTTTGGAAATTATTCATGCAGATTTGTGTGGGCCAACCAGAACTCCAGCTCTTCAGGGTGAAAGGTACTTTGCTCTATTTGTTGATGACTATACTAGAATGATGTGGATATATTTCATAAAATATAAATCCGAAGCATTTGAATGTTTTAAAAATCTTAAGGCTCTCATTAAGAATGAGAAAGATTCTAAGATTAAATGCCTTAGAATGGATAGAGGAGGAGAATTCACCTCAAAAGAGTTCGATAAATTCTGTGAAGAGCATGGAATCGAAAGAGAACTCTCTACTGCTAGGACACCCCAGCAAAATGGAGTAGTTGAAAGAAGGAACCGAACCATTCAAGAAATGGCAACGACAATGCTACTAGCAGCCGATTTGCAACCAAAATTTTGGAGAGAAGCAGTTGGCACCGCAGTTTACACCTTAAATCGAACTCAACTAAGACCAAATAATGAAAAGACTCCTTAAGAATTATGGAAAGGAAGACCTGCTTTAGTAAAATATTTCAGGGTTTTTGGAAGCAAATGTTTCATAAAAATAAATGATGACTCACCAGGTAAATTTGATTCAAGAGTTGACGAAGGAATATTTCTTGGATACTCCACTAGGAGCAAAGCTTACAAATGTTACAAATATTGTCTACGAAGAATGGTGGAAAGCATTGATGTAAAGATTGATGAAGGCCTTCCAGAAAAAGGAATTGAAGATCATGAAGTTGAGTCTCTCTTTGAACAAAGTGAAGAAGAAGAACCTGAAAAAATAAGAGGAGAATGAAGAACCTCGAAGAGAACCTCAAAATGAATCTTCACAAACTCACTCCAAGATCAAATTTGTTCAAAGATATCATCCAGAAGAACAGGTCATCGGAAATATAGATGAAGGAATCCAAACTCGAAGAAGGATGATAAGCACCCCTAAGAAAAATGATGTGGCTCTATTATCTTTAATAGAACCTGAAAATTTTTCTCAAGCAAGCAAAGATCCTCATTGGATAAAGGCCATGGAAGAAGAAATGTCTCAAATCGAGAAAAATGAGACTTGGGAACTGGTACCTCGCCCAAAAGATAAAAATATAAATGGAACAAAATGGGTATTCAAAAACAAGATGAATGAAGATGGACAAATCATCAGAAATAAAGCTAGACTTGTACCAGTAGCTCGAATCGAAGGAATTGACTTCGAATAAACCTTTGCACCAGTAGCTCGAATGGAAGCCATAAGAATGTTTCTAGCATTTACTTGCTCAAAAGGATTCAAGGTTTATCAAATGGATGTAAAATCAACATTCCTGAATGGAGATCTCAAGGAGGAAGTTTACATGGAGCAACCAGAAGGATTTGATCTTGCTAAAGGAAAAGACCTTGTATGCAAACTAAAAAAGGCCTTGTATGGATTGAAACAAGCCCCTAGAGCATGGTATGCAAAGTTGGATCACTATCTACAACAAGAAGGTTTCAAAAAGGGAGTGGCAGGTAGCAATCTCTACAGGAAGATGGACAAGGAAAAACTTCTGATCACTCTTGTTTGCGTCGATGATCTAATCTTTGCTAGCAATGATGAAGAAATGAGCCATGAATTTGCTCTAAATATGTCAAAAAAATTTGAGATGTCAATGATTGGTGAGTTGTCTTACTTTCTTGGGCTACAAATATCTCAAACCTCTGCAGGCATGTTTATATCTCAAGCAAAATATCTTAAAGACGTGCTTAAAAAATATGGGATGGAAGATTGTGCACCTATGAGGACACCAATGACCACAGATTGTAAACTAAGCAAAGACGATGATACCCCCCAAATAGATGCAACTCTTTACAGGTCAATAATTGGAGCTCTCTTATACTTAACCGCTACAAGACAAGATATTATGCAAGCAGTAGGAATGGTAGCAAGATTTCAGTCAAGTCCTAAATAATCCCATCTAGCAGCTGTGAAAAGAATTCTTAGATATCTGAAAGGAACGACTGATTTCTGTCTTTGGTATCCTAAGAGTTCAACTCTTATGGTGACAACTTATTCTGATGTTGATTGGGCCAGAAGCGTGGATGATCGAAAAAGCACCAGTGGAAATGCATTCTTTATGGGAGATTGTCTTGTATCTTGGCTCAGCAAGAAGCAATCATCTATATCCCTTTCTTCAGCTAAAGCCGAATATATAGCTGCTGCTGATTGCTGTACACAAATTCTATGGATGAAGGAAGCCTTGAAGGATGTCAACATAGAAACTAAGCAACCAATTACTATTTTTTGTGACAATACTAGCGCCATTAGTCTTTCAAAGAATTCGATGATGCACTCAAGAACCAAACATATTCCAATCAAATACCACTTTCTCCGTGAACAAGTTGCTGAACACAATATCAAGTTGGAATACATCAATACAAAAGAGCAAATTGCGGATATCTTTACAAAACCTCTTCCACGAGAAGCATTTGAGTATCTTCGCCAAAAGATGGGGGTCATTTCTCTTGCATCACATTAAATCAAGCAGCATGTCAGGGGGAGCAGCATAACCGGGGGAGTACTTGGGCACCCCATTTGCCATTGATGTCAAAGGGGGAGAGAATTCTGTAATATTTCCATCAATGACAAAGGGGAATATTGTTGGTCAATAATTGTCATTGATGGAATATAAGCTCTCTTGATGAGCTCTCTTAATGGAAGATTGAAAGATGTTGCACTATGACATATGATGACATGGAAGACACACCATTATGAGGAAGCTCTAATGATCTCTTACTGTCCCAATCACCTTCTGCGCTAAAATTTTATGAAACAGTCACAAAGAAAAATAATTTTAGACACCTTGGAGGCATCCTTTCACAATGAATCCTAGACCATATTAAAGAGGATTTTTCCCTCTTTCCAACAAGCTCTTACTTGCCCCGAAACTCCCATTAGTTTGTGAGAAACTGAATTTTTAAGATAAAAAAATATATTTACAGTCAAGCCGACCTATAAAAAATTATATTTACAGCCAAGCCGACTTATGCAATCGGCCTTTCTTCCAATGGATGTGTCTCTTCATAGGGACAAACTACTATATATATATAAATCTGCGTTCATCCATTTCAGTATCATCAATTTTTCGGTGAAGATAATTCAGTGTAGATCACAGCAAGGGTAGTTCACAACTCGTGAACTAAGGAGACCGAGGAAGTGATAGCCACCTGTGGAGTTCATTTAAAAGCTTGGATTGCAGTCCTGTGGAAGAATTACAGTCTCTGGCCTAATCTCTGTGGAGCTTGGATTGAGAAATTGTTGATCTGTGTAGCTTGGACTAGAACAGTGGAAAGACACTTGTGAGCAATGAACCAATGGTTTACCTTAAAGACAATAATTCGTATCTGAAGCTTGAAGGGTTGGAATTGTAGACTGAGCAGTGTAACTTGTGATCATTAGGTCCAGAACAGTCACACATACCTCATCTCCCTCACCTCGGACCTATGGAATGTAGTAACTGGAATAGGATCTCGACCTGTGAACAATTGGTACTATACAGGAAAGTTCAGATTGCCAAAGAACTACAATACTTCAGACCTCAGTCCTGTAGGAGCTCGGTTATGTAACATTCTTGATAGACAAAATCTCGGTGCAGTGACTATTTTGTGAAGGATTAAATATCAGATCCTGTGGTAAACAAAACACAGATCTCATCACAGCTCAGACTGTGGACTAGCCTTTATGAACTCGGACCTATAAACATAATCTCGGATTTATTGCTGTTGACTGTGGAGGAAACATAACTTCGGACCTGGCTGTGGTGAGGGTTACAAGGATATCACTGAGATACAGTCCAGCACCTTGAAGCCACTGTGTTGGAGATCATCAAGGCGTAAGTAGAAAATAGTGGAGGTTTGAAAATTGAAGAACTTTGGACAGTCAAACTCAAGTTGTTGGATTCTAGTATTCTATTGAAGAAATTCAAGTAAGTACACCATTTATTTATTATCAAAATAAGACTGAAGGATTGGTGTCCTAGGGGTTGGTGCCCCTAAACACAAGGTTGGTGCCTTGAGAAGATAGGGTCGAAGCCCTAGATGTCGGAGCCTCATCAAAGTCCAAGTTGGTGCTTGGCAACAGGTTGGTGCCTGTTTCATTAAAAGGGTTGGTGCCCTTCACTCATCTATTGTATACTATTATAAAAAAAAAGGGATTGAAGTTCTGATTAATCCTTAACATCATTATTATACACCTCTTTGTTTTTTAATTGTGAAGAATCTAACTGGCAATAATTAACAATTGAAAAGAAACACTGATTCACCCCCCTCTCAGTATTTCCAATGGCAACAATTGATACATGGCTCCCTATGGCAACTCGCACTGGGAATCTAGCTAACTCACACTGTTGTATTTGACATCCTCGGCAGAAGACTCAGCCTCCTCTTTCTTGTCACCTAGAAACTGGAAACACTGAGAAAATATCCCTCCATAATCTCTCTTGCTCCCTCTCTCTAATGTTTTCACCTAGCTTCAACTGTGCCCTTGCTTAACACCTGCATCTGGTTGGTCGAACTGCTCAACTCTGTAACTGTGTCTATCCCCAAGCCCTTCGACTTGCTCTTATAGTCTCTCATTGGAGTCTCAATGACCACGATTAGCTCTCAACCGATGGCTAAGATCAATTTGACTTCATCAACAAAAGCCTCTAGGGAAAAATTGATCTACTTTAATTAATTCACTTTGATTTACCACTTTTCCTAAGTTAGACTTAGCATTAAAGAATTTTTGAGGTAAAAATGGGCTTCAAAACAAAAATGTACAAACAAAATCAACTTTATAAGAACCAATAGGATTAAATATGATGATGTCAACCATGGGGGATGATTCACCATTTTTGGAGTAAAAAGGTCAAAAGATAAATTAAAAAAAAGATACAAAATAAAATTTTAAAAACTACTTTTTCAACTTATCTCCCTACGATTTTACTCAAATTTCGAGTGGGAGCACTCATTGGATGCAAAATTTAATTCTGCATCAAAATTTGAGTAAGATCATAGGAATATAAGTTGAAAATACTAGTTGAAAAAGTAGTTTTTTCCATTTTCCCTCCAAAACTTGATGACGTAATCTAATCTTATTTTATTATTTCCACTATTATTTTATAATATTCCTTAGGAGGCTCATTCTAAATTCAAAATTTCTCTAATAGAAATATTTTGATTATGGCAAATTAATTTAATTAAGGTGTTTCTGAGTCTTATCTTGCAAACCTTTTTTTGGGTTTGGGAGATATCGTGTTCCTTAGCCTCTTAGACACCATAGAGACTAGAACACTTGTTCACTGATACCATAATATAACACCCCCTTTTAGCAAGGAAGGTGTTCTCCACTATGCTCATACATTTTTTGAAGTAGACGAACTTAGTTTTCCCTAGAGCCTTCATGAGTTGTCAACCACTTGTTGGTATGTGTGAACATGTTGCAGCCTAACTGATCAACACCACTGGTGTCTGACATTTGTGAAACCTCCTTTCTTCACATCTTCAATTTATCTGACTCCTTGTCACTGGAAATCACTGTGAAGAAAGTACTCTGGCTATCACTATCCACCATGCTACTGTGCATACTCTGATCTCACACTGTTGATGCCTCTACACTGCCTCTGCTATCACTGCAACTGTGTACTGACCTATCAGAACATGAAGATCAAGAATTCTTAGCGTTACTCCCTCTGAAACTAGACTCCCTCCAAGTCTCAAACTTTCACAAATCTATTGTGTCACTGCAACTGGCTCTACAACTGTCCCTTAAGTATCTAACTGCACCACCATGGCTCTACAATACCTATTAAGTGTCTGATTGCGCCTTGCTGACACTTTGATCCTCGTGCTACTTTACTTGTGGGCTCCCGTAGCAAAGGTAATGATCCATCTAAGAAATCACAACAAATGGATATAATCTACTCATTAAGACCTCCTTGGCTAGATCTAGACCACTTGATGCTCCTCCCTCAGATCCTACCCAATCTGGAATACTGGAGTATCATACTCCTCCATCCGAGGATAATGTTGCAAACATAGCGAACTCATCCTCCAACCTGGCGGAGAAGTCATCAATTTCCGTCGAAGCTACTGTTTGCTTCCCATGCTTGTCCTTATTCCTCTTCGGAAACTGGTCGATGTAGTGACCAAGCTCACCACATCTAAAGTACTTGACCTTTAACAAGTCCTTCTTCTTCTCTCCTTTTGAGCCTTGTCCTTGATTGGGAACCTTCTTCGCTTTTCCTTTCCCTGCAAGAGCTACGTTTTCGTCCTCCTTCTCCACCTTCGGTCCCTTGCTACTGTTGTTGGTAGTACCCTCTACAAGATTGAGCCTGAACTCCTCCTGAGTGAAGTCACTCCATAGGCACTCCCATCTAGGAAGCGTGTCTCGCCTAGAAATTACTTGGACAAATGTACGCCACTCCTTGTTAAACCTGTTGAGTGTTATGCACACTAGCTCACTATTTGATGGTTTCTCTCCAACAGATGCAAGTTCATCTTTGACACCCTGAATCCTACTGAGATAGGACATCACGTTCTCACCCTTCTTCGTTTTGATCGTCCTCAACTTCTCGTTGAGAATCATTTTCTGATTCTCAAATGGATCCTAGTATAGCTTCATGACAACATCCCACATGTCCTTTGTTGTGTTCTTCTCTACGATATGCGAGACAATGTGATCTTGAACTCCATCGAAGATCATCCCCTTAGCCTTGGCCATATCCTTCTTGTACTCACAATGTTGGATATGATCTATTGGTTTAGCAACAAATGTTGCCATGAACTCCTTCAGACCATGCTCATCCAAAAGGAATTGCAAGCTGGCCTTCCAAATGTCAAAGTTTGAGGCTCCATCCAACCTGTCCTGATCTTTGAGTCTTGCTGTGGCCAACTTTGTGAAACTCAAAAACTAGAGAAATATCCTTCTCCTTCCATCAAAAAAACTCAACCTTCTCTTTGCTACTCGCAATCATAGAAAAATTTAGGGGCTAATATTCGCAGGTGGACTATTTTTCCATGATTTTGCCAAAAAAAAGATTCGCCAATTTCTTTTTTTTCTAAAAATAATTCGCCCAAATTTTACAATATAAATTATTTTACCTTAAAAATTGCCAACATTATATAGAGACTATATATAAAATCATTATAAATTTGAATAATTTTACAAATATATCAATAAACATTTTATAGTTTTCATATTAGGGAGTAGTGAGATTCGCCAATGTTTTAAACTTCAAGATAATTTTCCATTGTTAAATTTTTCCCTGCTCGCAATCCTCTTGGAATGCACAAATCTGCTTCTGGGAAATTCACACTTGCCTCTCGGTTCCTTCCCAAAACTCGCACTCCCTGGTACTTCACTCCCGGGTAACTCGCTCTACCTCCAAATGTCCTTCTCTCGTATCAGCACACATACTGTTGAACCTAAAATACCTATTGTCTGGACTAGCATGCTTGCACTAGAAAATTGCATTTTCCGCTACAACCCTCCCTGTTGGAAATTGCGGCCTCCTTTCTTGCTACTAGAAAACTGGAAAGGCCCTGAGAATTTTACTGGAAATTCCCTTTTTGTGTGTGTTGTCCCTCAAACTAGCAGGGATCCTAAAAGGGAAACTACTAGGTCAAGGGCAACAATGGAGCGATAGCCCACTGTCACCTCAGCTATGGCTCCCTGCTCTTTACGGACTTTCACCGATGAGACTAGACCCAGTATGATAGGGATCACGGAGGTGAATGGATCAATGATGGGATGAAAAAGTGATCCTAGAAGCCTATTCAAAAGAGAGGCTCAAATATATGGCTAGCTTGCTTGGAAAACAAGATGAAAGGCTCTCTAGGAATGGCTTAGAAGAATTCCAATGGCTAGGGTTGAGTATATGACTTGTTAAGGAATTCCTAGACCCTAAAATCCTTGTCGAAACTTGGATTGAAAATGGTCTCTATGTCATTATCTTCAAAAGGTTGTGGGACCACACGAGACCAAGTGGACCCAGAATTAGTTCAAGGGGATGGAATTGATCAACCAAGGGTATGCTTGACCTAATTGAGGGGGGGATATGGATTAAAGGAGAAATTTTCTTTGAATTTGATGCAATAATCCCAATGACGTCACTAGCCAAGGGAAACAAAGGGCAAGAACCAATCTTGAAGATAGGGCTTGAAATATCTCAAGATCCCATCGTCGGAATGGCTTCAAATTTGGAGGGCTCCTAGGAGACACAATAACATAGTAGAGGATAGGATATCGATTTTTTTTTATGGGAAGTTAGTGATAAATGTGATGCCCCGGGTCCCCTATGGAGGCTAGGCCTAGAAGAGAAAGGGAAAGGTGATAAAGAATATGTTTTGATGATCACCTATGGAGGACCAGTGCCTATTTATTTTGGGGAAATTGATTCAAGGATGTTTCAATGATTGGAATGGATTCACTTAGTCAAGGAGGCCTATAAAAAAAATTCGCATAGAAATTAGGGCGTGGACAATTGCTTCAAGGTCTTTACACTTCGATATGCAATATATGATGACTTATCAAGATATCATAAAGCCAGTGCAACCAACATATCATCATAACAATATACATATGCCTGCCAGTATGATTACTCATGTAGCAAATCCCAAAGCGAATGCAGATACAATTATATGGAGGATGAAGCAGGTGGGAAGTGGGAAAATACAATCTCCATTTGAGTGAAAAGGGAGCCCTAGGAGAAGGAAAATAAGCCAATCTAAAAGTGTAGGGCTCTCCCTCTAAGTACACAATGGTGGAATGAAAGATCACTCTCAAGAAATCCCTATCACATGTGAAAATTCCTAGATCCAAACAGATCTAATGAATCCTACTGCAACAACTGAGTGTACTTCTCCTATTAAGTAAATTACATTACATAATTAATTCAGATCTAAATTATTGAAGCAACTACCGAAGCAGACTACACTAAAATTGATTCAGAAACAAGGAAACTAGACAAGGAAATTATTCACACATATGACACCTTTATTTTGGACTAAGTCCCCTGAAAAACCCAATGCGGAAAAACCAGTGTAACAAATCTGAGGGTTTTATTATTATGCAGTAGCAATGTTTGAATACACCTTTGAATACCCTCAAGGGTTATTCAATTACAGAGAGAAATAATGACAAAAGAATTTGTGAGAAATACCTCACTCAATCACTGAATCTCCGGCTGATCCGGATGAAGGAAAAACTGCCTTGGATAGGCTCTGTGCAGCCTCTGTGCAGATCCAACACTGGAACTTCTAGCCACTGCATCACCCTCTTCCAGGCTCAACGTTATCCCTCCTCCAAGTCGTTTTTCTTGTGTGGATGCTGAGGAACAGCATCCTGGTGCCACTTTTTGGATCCCAGCCTCCGAAATTAATCCACCAGCAAAATTCCTAAACCTCTGGCTTTGCCTCTGCGCTACTTCTGCGTGAGCTTACACAGTCACTGCATCAACCCTTCCTCCCTTTCTTCAACGCTGGCTAGGCTAGATCACCTCTGACTCTCTCTAACTGATGCTCCATCGGACTGAGAAAATCTCGTCCTCTCCGAATGCTATCTTTGCCCCTCACTGATCATATCTCTAGTTTGAAATTTTCAGCAAACCACGCCCCATAAATTTCCATCTTAGATCAATTCAATATCTCGGTGTGTTTTCCAAATGACACTCAAGCCTTCATTTATAGTCTTCTCGTTGACATATCAACGACCCAGATTAGATATCTAAACAACGACTAAGATTATAATATGACTTGATCCATGTCCTCTAGAAGATTCACACTTTTTTTTATTTAATACCCTTTAATTATTTAATTTCCCTAAGTTTATACTTAGGATCCCCATTAAAATAATTAATATTTCAAATAAAACAAAATCCGAGTGGAATTTCCAGAAACATTTTCTGGGTTCTTTAGAATACAAGTGTTTATGCCTCTAACACCAAATTTGAGACTTAGAGCACCTTTTGATGCTACAAAAAACATCACAATCATTGTTTATAATATTATGCTTTGTAGATTCCACAAGGTCGTGATGAGAGGGTAATGAAGGGTGAGGGAAGGAAGGAGTGCAACAATTAGGTTGTTCACAATGATGGTCACACTAAAGAGGGAAGGCTATAGAGTGATCATAATCGTGAGAGTGTGTCCAAGCAAACAAAGAATAGTCAATGAGGGGCTCTTCCTTGACACTATAATCAGAAGGGGGAAAGGGCTCATGCTCACTTGAGATCATATGACAAGGGGCGAGCAAATCACTTCTGGAAGAGTTAAGATGACAAACAAGAGGAAAAGGCAAAGGGGAGGGTGAAGTATTATATTCAATAGGTTTTTCCTCCTAAAAAACATAATCTAAAGGCTCAAGTGATTTGAATATAGAATTATAGGTAGGAGCCTTGTCGATTTCTTCATTATTAGTATCAAAGATTTGGTTTTCCCTAAGAGGAGAATCAATTACTTCCAACTTCCCCTCTTCATGCAAGGGAAACTAATAATTCTCCTTCCCAAGGGTATCAACATGTATGTCATCATAAATAATGCCTGAGAGAAAGGGAATCCATCTCAGCCTCATCCTCTTTGATGGTATCATAAATGGGAGCACAATCAGATTGAGGACCAACAATTTCCCATTTCTCCCTTTCAATGTGGAAATAATCTCCAATGTCATCTTCCAAGGACCTCATGGGATCACCTTCCTTAAGGTTTTCAAAAGGAGAGTCATCAAGATTGATATCCATGAGAAAGGTAAGGTCAGCCCTCGCTTCACTTTCGATAGCCTCACCTTTCGTAACACCTGTGTTCATAAAATCATTTGGTTCTTCAGGTGGACCCAACGAAGACTCATCTTCCTGCTCATCAACTAGATCACCAAAGTTATCCCCAACCTTTTTAATGGGATCTTCCTTTGGGGCTTTATCACATGTAATGGGAGGAGGGTTCTCTTTAGGAATTAAAGGGGAACTTGAGACATATTCCTCACCTTTACCAAGATCCTTTCCAAGAATACTCATTTCATTGCGTAGTTTTTCCATAGAGGCATCTCTACGAGCCTCCCACTCTTCATGAGGGATACCACCCCATCTTTCTGGAAAAATACCTTCAAAACTATCATAAGGTGTGGCAATCTCATGAGGGAGGGTATCATACCAATCTTTTACCTGACGTTCAAATGATAAGGCCAATAATCTCATAAATGTGTCTTCATTGTTAATCCTTAATGGGGCTAAGATCCAAAAGAAGTTGTCTATATGTACATTGGGATCTTGATTAGGACTTCCTTTGAACCTAGGCATCCAACCTTTGATCCATGCTTTGATTTTTGGGCACTCTTGAACTTCTTCAAAACTAAGTTCATTATAGGGAGAAGGGGGGAAACCCTACTCCTCGAGATAGTCCATTTTTTATGATTTCTGTACATTAAGAGTGACAATAAAGTCGTCAGGGTGAATGTAGATACCTTAATAGATGCTTGTTCACCCTACAAGCATTAACTTTGAAGTTTAATGAAGAACTAGGACTTTTTTCTTCCAATGGAGTCACCAGATAATATATCAATAATGTTGTTCGGGGAACATAACACGTGTTTCATGTCCCCAACAACAATGCCAAAATGTTATCGCTCAAACTAGTAGGGGTCCTAGGAGGGGATCCTAAAAGGGTAACTACTAGGTCAAGGGCAACAATGGAGCGATAGCCCATGGAGAGCCCATTGTCACCTCATCTATGACTCCATGTTCTTTACAAACTTTTACCGATGGGAGGATACCCGGTATGACACGAATCACGGAGGTGAATGGATCAATGATGAGATGAAAAAGTGATCCTAGAATCCTATTCACAAGAGAGGCTCAAATATATGGCTATCTTTCTTGGAAAGCAAGATGAAAGGTTCTCTATGAAGGGATTAGGAGAATTCCAAGGGCTAGGGTTTGAGTATATGACTTGTTAAGGAGATTCCTAAACCCTAAAATCCTTGTGAAAATTTGGATTCCAAGAGGTCTTTGTGGAATTATCTTCAAAAGGTTGTGGGACCACATGGGACCAAGTGGACCCATAATTAGGTCAAGGGGATGGAATTGATTAACCAAGGCTATGCTTGACCTAATTGAGGGGGATTCAGGGATTAAAGGAGAAATTTTCTTTGAATTTGATGCAATAATCCCAATGAGGTCACTAGCCAAGGGAAACAAAGCACAAGAATCAATCTTGAAGCTAGGGCTTGAAATATCTCAAGATCCCACTGTCGGAATGGCTTCAAATTTGGAGGGCTCCTAGGGGACACAACAACGGAGTAGAGGCTAGGACATCAAATTTTTTTTATGGGCAATTTGTGAGAAATGTGATGCCCTAGGTCCCCTATGGAGGCTAGGCCTAGAAGAGAAAGGAAAAGGTGATAAAGAATATGTTTTGATGATCACCTATGGAGGACTAGTGCCTAATTCTTTTGGGGAAATGGAGTCAAGAATGTTTCAATGATTGGAATGGAATCACTCAGTCAAGGAGGTCTAAAAAACAATTTCGCATAACAATTAGGGCATGGACAATTGCTTCTAGGTCTTTACACTTGGATATGCAATATGTGATGACTTCTCAAGATAAAATTTCAACAAGATATCTCTAGGAACATTCACTTATTCAAACATGGCCCATGACATGATGAAACACTATAAAGAGACAAATTTCCACCATTTCACACAAGAAAAGCAACAAATTTCAACTTAGTATAGCGAAGATCCCCAACAATATGCATGTGGCATAAAAAATGACAAAATAGCATTAAAAAACACTTACATGTGAGAACAAGTATATCCAATCATCATCATATGCCAATATAGAAGCTCCGAGACAAAATTGAAGAGATCCAAACATCAAAATTCATCCATCCATCCAATTTCGTCCTCCAAAAAGAATAGCGAAAATCTCCCAAGAGATAAAGATCCAATCCAAGTGATGATGATGAAACGAGTCCATCACACTTCTATGTATACACTTCCTAATGAATTTGATTTAGCTAATTAGGCCTAATTTATCCCCTAGAATAAAATAATGTGCATAATAACTCTAACTTTCGGTGACAAGCCCACCAAATAGCTCAATAATACATGAATAAGCCTCTCAAGAGGGTCGAATGATCAATAAAGTGAGTCGTTATGATTTTGAGGAGGCCTAATGAAGTCCAAAGAAATGAACTCTCATAATAGTGGACAAGGGGGTGGCCCCTTGTTTTCCAAGAAAAAACCTGTGGTGCACCCAAGTGGGTGTGGGGCACATGGTCACCCTCATGGGTCTCCAAATGGATCGGAAGTGCTTGTAGAGCATATGTAAGAGTTGGAATGATGACATAAGCTCTGCCTCTGCAGCAAGGAACAATCCTCTAGACCCTGGAACATTTGTGAAGTGTATGGTGCATCTATGGAGCCGATTGGGCATGGTGAACTAAGTGTACCTTCCTCATCCAAAAGATGGAATAGGAGCAATCAATTAACGCTGTTGGAGATCCATTAAGTAATCTCGGATATGGTGGAGGCCCATCGCTCTCAACGCTCACCCTACAAGTGCCAATGTGGCCCTCTGGAGGGCTAGGAGCCCGTATAAAGAAACCAAGCCCCAAATGGGAATCCACCTTCTATCCTGCATAAGATCTAATGCATCCCCTTGCCCTCCAATACAACAAATCATTAGAATAACCAAGTAAAAGAGCTTACAAGTCATGGAACCAGTGGGGCACTTCATGGTCGCATGCCCTTCCATAATGGGCTTTGGCATGTAGAAGTGTCTCCAAGCTCAATAGGGGGTTAGCCAAGGACCCTATTAGGTGGTTTCAACCTCTAGAGGGGGTGACATGTCCATGTTACATCCTTCAATTGGTAGGTAGCAAATGATATAATGATGGTACAAAGTAGGGATTAGGGAAAACATCCAGACCACATGTTAAGGAGCCATGGTATCTAAAATAAGGGAAGCCCACACTTGGGTATACGAGTGTAGGAGGGAGAAAATCATGGTACATGAGTTACCACTGACTTTTTTTTTCGACCCTTCTTCATATGCCTTTTGCCTTTTATTGATCTTTCTTCATAATTGCTTGGGGCTCCAGGGGATGATTGCATGATCCGTAATATGTAGTAGTGAATACCAATTCATTGCCCACCAGGGGTTGGGACAATCATGGGTTCTTAATGATAGAGGGAGGTCATCTAAGGCCCATAGGAACCAAGGTGATGGCCATGGAGAAGGGGTAGAGCTCATGTCTGGCTTTTGCCCACGTGCTAAATTTGTATTTCTTGGCCATCTTTCACATTTTGTGGTACATTTCCTATTGAGAGTGGCCAAATCATGCTTCTTATTTTCTTTTCAGCAACATCAACCTTCTCTACAGCGGAAACACTTTTGAGAATTCTTAGAAAAACCATGCCATAGAATCTCAGCTTAGCTTCAGTGCTCTTCCTCTATGTGTCTTTACAAATGACCCCAAGCCTTTCCTTTAAAATTTTCTCATTGGGAAACCAACGGCCATGATCAGATCTTGAATCAATGGCTAAGATTAAAGGAAAGCTTGATCCGTGTGACTTAAGACAATTTCATCACATGTTTAATTTAATTAATTTTAATTATTTAATTTTCGTAAGTTTAGACTTAGGAAATACATTAAAATAATTAATTAATTAAATATCTCTCAAACCAGATGAAATTTCCCAAATCCCTTTCTGGGTCTTGTAAATCAGGTGTACTATAGTCCCTCCACAAATTTTAGGAGCTAGAGCACATCTGATGCTAGCCCCACTACAAAAAATCTCAACACATTTTAGTTTTGATACATAGGGTATGAGTGAGTCCTTAATGGATTCTATGAGAATCCTTTGGGCTCTGGTTTCTTCTTTCATGTACTTGGCATGAGCTAGAGCATCTTATTTTGAGGGTTGAATTGTAGATCCTTTGATGTAGTCCATAACTTCGTCTTCAATTAGATTCAAATCTGTCCTCTTCTATCATGCACTAAAGTTTGATGACCCAACCAACTTGTTGCTCTCTTTACAATAAGTCATCTTGACGGATTTTAAATAAGGTCATAGATACTTACTTGAGTAGAGTGACATCCTCCTTTTCGCAGCTCCTTTGATAATGATGAAGATAGGAACTCCTTCTTAGATTGAATTCTCCAATGAAGGGATTCTTGAATCCTTGATGATAAAGGATGTTTTCCAAAAAGATGATATCTCTTCCAACAAAGTCTTGAATATAAATCTTTGATGGCCAAGATTATCTTTTTGATTAGAGGGTCTTATGAAAAAACTTCCTTGCAAAATGATCTTACCTTTTAACCCAAAATTTGATCTTTACTTCCTTGAGTGACTTCTTTGCTAAGTAGGCCTTCCTTTAGCACCTTAGCTCTAATACCATGTTGAGAATTTGGAGGGGCGGTGATTAATTCAAATTCTCTCCTTGATAATCCTTGTGAGCTTACTAGATTTACTTATGTCTTCTTTATTTAGTCTTTCATCATGTCAATTACCAAAACAAAAGAGATGCACATTTAGGCTCTTCGAGCGAGGGAAAAACCTCTCCCTCTTGGAGAGGAAAACCGACGAGAAATTCTTCTTATAGACTTTCAAATGACAAGTACCATGAACAAGACCTAGACCCTTGACCTATGTATGCATCTAAGACCTTGTCACTGCTTCTTTCTTGCCCTTCAAAACTAATCCTTCTTTTCTGCACTGTCCTGCACCAACACTAGAGAGCTCGGTCTCTAGGTCTATCTTTCTCGATTACTCAAACACTTCCTTTCCATGCACTTATTTCTATTCAGATGTAGTAGCCAAGGTCACTCGAAACCTTTTTCTTCACATGTCTTTGAAGCTTCTTCACTTGAGATATACTGCCTCTTTTTATGTATTATAGATCAGGAAGGTAAATTTCCTTTCTTGCATCTCATCATTGTGTCTCAACTTAATCCTTTTGTAGTATAGTCTAAAGAGCTCAGAATCACCTACGATGATTTCTACTTCAGACTAGTCCGCATACTCCTTCAAACAGATTTGCATATTTAAACAACACTTTAATACAATTGACTACTGCCTTGAATTCACATTCATTTCAGGTTTCACCATGTTGTGATATCTCAGAGATATCCGCACTTCTCTCTGTCTTAACCTGCACTTGTTCCTATCTTGAAGTCTGCACTCAAAACATAGATTTATCCGAAGAGTCTTTGTCACCGATCCTTACGTTCCGCTTCAGAGAAATCCACATTCCATATTTGCAAGTGATCTGTAGCTTCATCACCATATATAATGCACTGTTTCCAGATTTAGGCCGACTCTTCAAACTGTCTTGAGGGCCAACTTTTACCTCTGTCCATAGGCCAAAATGGAGGACTTATATTCCAACGTTAGAGAGGATGACATGAGTGTAGCTTTGAGCATTATTCTAGAGCCATTTCTTCAGGGTTTCATGACAAGGTCTTGGAGCATATGTTCTTGACTACACTCTTCACATACATGACTCTTAATTACATTTATAACTAGAAGACAAATCCTAATAGACACCAAGAAGTCTATTGACCTAACATAAAAACCTTTCTCATGACACTGTTATGAATAAAATAATATTAATAATGTAACCAATAAATATTGATTAGTAAATAAGTAATTAGGTTGAAGAGGCATGTCTGAATGGAACATGACCTTTCATGAAGAGGCACCTGCCTAGGTATATAAGCAGGCCTTATTTGTAACATCAATCATTCTCATTCATTCATTCCTCATACATTTTAATATAATATTTGTATCCTCAATGAACATTTTCATATTCCAACTTCACAAGGATATCCTAATCGTCAAGGGTCATTCAGAAATCAAAACGTAGTTTGCATAAAATGTTGCAAAGCTTTTACCTTAGTTGAATGTCTAAGTGATACAGAAAAACAAACATTAGCAAGACAGATGAAATAATAAATGGAAACAGTTGGGAAACAACATACAAACTTTAATAACGAAATGAAGAAGACAGAATCCAAATTACAAGATAGACACCCCTCATCATCTCGACAAAACAATGTAATGAAAAAAAATCTTTCGGTAAAAATCACATCCAAATAAATTTGGTCGACGCGTTTCGAACCAGCCAGTGTGGTTCATCATCAAGTCCTGATGATGAACCACACTGGCTGGTTCGAAACGCGTCGACCAAATTTATTTGGATGTGATTTTTACCGAAAGATTTCCTGATGATGAACCACACTGGCTGGTTCGAAACGCGTCGACCAAATTTATTTGGATGTGATTTTTACTGAAAGATTTTTTTTTCACAATTTACGGATCACAGAAGCAATATTCCTAAAACAATGTAATCCCATGTACTGAGAAATTGCAGTTGAAAGATCAAAAAGACATAATAGCCAAACTTCGGCAAAACAAGAAAATGTTACAACAAGAATATGAAGATCTTGCAGATATACATTACAAACAAGTAATGGAAAAGGACAATGAAAAATTAATTGGACAACTCAAGAAGACTAAGGTCACAAAGAAGGAACTCAAGAAGCACTTATTAGAACAAGAAGAGGAAAATTTAAGTCTAAAGAACCTTAATAACAAATTATTAGAACAAATCAAAATTTTAAAAGATGAAGAGAAAATACTAAGGATAAAGTCAACAATTCAGAAAACGAAAAACTTTTACGTCTAAGGAATCATAATAAAAAATTTCTTACGCAAATAAAGAAGCTCAAAAGTGACAAGAAGCTACTTAATGTCAAGTTAGAAAAACTTACTCAAGAAGAAGTATCGAAGTCTTTAGTCCATGTTGAAGAAAAAAATCCAAACCTCGATCTAGTCAATATCCCAACTCAAGAAAATGACAAACTAGATGAAGTAAATATGTACTCAGAAGTTGCAGTTCCAGCAACAAACGATTCAAGTGAAGATCCATAAATTAACCATTCAACGTCCTTGGCTATCGTAAATCAAGTACTTCAAATCAATCAAGGAGACGACATAAACAAGATAAGGGAAAATCAAATCAATAAAATTCCTTATCGACATCTGAATCACGAGAGTAGACAACTCGATCAAGCTACGTATTCAGAACAGAAACACCAAACTGATGTTCCAAAGAATACTAATGTCGGTGCAATCCACTCGTATGATCACAATTCATCACAAGTTGCCAGTCACTGCATGATTCCACAGAAGATTGATCTAGGATGATTTGATCCCTTCTCAGTGTGACAATTTTGTTTGTCACTTAGAAGATCATATCAACTTGTATCAACAAGGATGACTACCCTAAGAAGAGAAGACATTCGTAGTAGAAAAAGAGATCAAGGCCTTTCATCAACAAGCTTTGAGGACAAAGATTTTTGAGGAGGAAGGCAATGTTATGAATAAAATAATATAAATAATGTAACCAATAAATATTGATTAGTTAATTAGTAATTAGGTTGAAGAGGCATGTTTGAATGGGACATGACCTTTCGTGAAGAGGTACCTGCCTGGGTATAAGCATGCCTCATTTGTAACATCAATCATTCTCATTCATTCATTCCTCATACATTTTAATATAATATTTGTATCCTCAATGAATATTTTATATTCCAAGTCTTCTAGAGTATTTAACGAGAAGTACAAACTTTGTTCACTTCAGAAACCCATGAGACAAGCATACCAAAAACATATTTATTATCTTTGTCTTCTACTTTCCATAAATACATAATTACATAGACAATATGAAGACCGATCCTAGTTACACTTTTCAACAAAACAGACTAGCAAGAAAGCTCTGGTCAAACTATCTTTTTGTCAAATCAAACTGTTGCCCAATAGACTCTCCCTGTTATGCTATGCTAGGGCCAAATTTTAGCCTTCTTTTGCACCCAGAAAATCTCGGCCTGCTGCCCATTGATATGCCCAAAAACTCAGAGTGTCTTCCACACGAGAGAGAGAGAGAGAGAGAGAGAGAGAGAGAAGATGCTTGAATTGTATTGATCAACTTTGTCCTTCTTGTCTTGTGTCTCCTTCGCTTAGATGCGCAGAAGATGTTATGTCTTATGTGTGATCCAAACTTATGCCAAAATGAGGAGGTCAAGTGCCTTATTAATAGTTTCCTGGGAGGCCAAATGGGTGTCTCTTCAAGGTGGTCTGACTAGAACACTTGAAGGGTTGACTTGATCTTCTTGGAGCCAAAATTCAAATTTCGAAATTCCCTCTTTTAGCAATCAACATGAAGAACATGTTTTGTGTTTATTATTACATATATTTTGGAGGGCTAAATTATGAAGACCGACCATAGCTACAAAAATCCAACATGCCATGTGGAGGAGGAGGCCAAAATTACTGAGGTTGAGTTCCAACAGTCAGGCTAAGAGTTTGGGGAGCCCTAGGGAGTTGATGCTAGACTTGGGAGGAGGTTGAGTTGCTAAAGTGGTGTCGAAATTGTGAAGGACAACCAACACAGGTGCAAACAAATATCCGAGGAGCCAAGTTGCCAGGTTCCACTGCTCTATTTTTTGTGTATTTTATGTGGGTCAATTTCCTTGTTAAGGGAGGCCCTAATTTTCCTAAGTAATAGAAAAGTATAATTTGTAGGTCAAATTTCTACTGTGATTGATTTCTAGTAAATTTTTGTTGCAAATAATTTAAGTTAAATGCCAATGTATTTTTTATTCAACAATTTTTAAAAAATTTAGTTTGTTGGGGTGAATTTAATTTCTGGGTATAAAATAAAACGCTGAGAATAATAAATCAGATTTGGTATTTGTCAAATACGACAGGAATGTGGACCAAATATAAATGATAAACGAGTTACCTTATTATTAACATAGAGGTACATTTATAATATGAGCTTCAAGTTTTGTTCCATTGGAGTGCCTAGGGGTTTACAATCATCCATGCCAAATTTGCTCAAGAGATCTCCAATGTACTTATGGGAGAGCCGACGGGTTGTAGTGGAGCTGTAGTGAAAAAAAACGCAGACAGGGAAGGGGTTGGGACTGTAGTGCGGGGGAAGGAAGAGCGCATGAGCAGTAGGAGTGCGTGTGGAAGGGGGAGGGCGTTTGAAAGGAGAGGCGTGGGCAGAGTGCTGAATGTAAGCTTGAAAAAAAAATGAAGGTAAGAGCGTAGAGGAATGGGGATAGGAGTTACAAAAAAAATTTGAACTTGAATCTGCAGAAGACAGAGTTGCAGGACTGCTGGAATGGCAGAGCCTGCAGTCTGCAGGAGCTGGAGCTGCAGATGTCAGTGATAAATAGGGAAAAAAAAAATGCAGAATAACAGTCTAGCAGTTAATGAGCAGCAAAAAACATTAAAAATATTAACTGAGCAAAGGGTAGGGAGTTACACCACAGGGCAGAAATGCCAAATGTGGGGCTGGCTCTGATACCATGTCAAACCAGGAGGTAACTCCTCAAAACTAGAATGTGTATTAGCCGAAGAATGTACATGCTTATATAGATGGGAGGTGAGGCTATTGGGATTCAGCTCCCAATGACTCTTGGCCTTCCTTATTTCCTAATAATAAATAATATACAAAAATACATGTGCACACCCATCCATAGGATTAGGTGTCAACATTGACTCTGCAAATGTGCCAACTGCATTGCTCCCAACACTGCACTGCGCTACTCAGTCTCTGACCGCTATTAGCTACTGCATCTGTCACTCTGGCATATGACTGCACCAATTGCCACTGGTCCATCTTGCTACTACGTGCTATGGGCTCCTGTAGCAAGGTATTGATTCATGAGGTGGACCTCCTCAAGAATACCGCCCATCCTTTAGCACTTAAGGGCTACAAAACCAAGTCACCCCACCTCACTCCTGGAAGGATGTCCTGACCGCTACTAGTCTCTATGCTGTCACTAAAGTCTCTGCGCTGCTGCTGACTCTGCAAATGTGCCAACTGCATTGCTCCCAACACTGCACTCCATTGCTCAGTCTCTGACTGCTATTAGCTACTGCATCTGTCACTTTGGCATAAGACTGCACCAACTGCCATTGGTCCATCTTGCTACTACGTGCTATGGGCTCCTGTAGCAAGGTATTGATTCATGAGGTGGACCTCCTCAAGAATACCGCCCATCCTATAGCACTTTAGCGCTACAAAACCAAGTCACCCGACCTCACTCCTGGAAGGATGTCTGCTATCATGGAAAAATCTTCCTCCAATTTGGAGGACAACCTATCAATCTCTATCAATGCAGCCTGTTGGTCCTGCTTCTCCTCCTTGTCCTTATTTCTGAGAGGACAATGAGTGTTGTAGTGCCCTAGCTCGCCACATCTGAATTACTTGACCTTAGAAAGGTCCTTCTTCTTCCTGCACTGCTCCTGTTGCCCCTTTGATGCGAGGCACACATTCTTGTTACTTTTGAGCAAATAGGTTCAAACTCCATGTTGCACTGCTCATATGACGATGGTCATATTTTTGTTAGATTCCTCTTTCGAAGAGGTGCAAGATTGATCTAAAGATCATCTTGATCGGATGAGCAGAACATTGATTTTGAATTTATTTTCCACATGTGCAAGGTCGGCCAGATTTATCCCACATGCCTAAGAGATGTGTCACACACCCTCATTGATGAATATAAATAGGAGAGACTTGAAGGTCATTTTCTCATCATCTCATCACGCATTCTCTCTTTGTGATTCTTCTCATACGTGTGGAGCGAAGCTGCTATTTTCTCCGCTAATCTGTCTAGGGCTTTATGTTTTCTGTGTTGATCTGTTTAGGGCTTTCTGTTTTCTATGTTGATCTGTTTAGGGCTTTCTGTTTTTTGCGCTGATCTGTTTAGGGCTTTTCTGCTGCAGTGTTGCCCAACGTTGATCGTGGTCAACCCTTGGTCATTTGACCTCAATATTTTGCGGAAATTCCGATTTTATTAGGCCGTACAACTAGGCACTAAAATTGAGGAATTCTGGATTGTTTGACCGAAGGCCAGGTTTGTTGCGTTGACTTTTCTATGTTGTCCCTGGTTTGACTTGCGTTGACTTGTGATGCGTTGTCTTTGCGGGTTGTGGGTGTGACACATGAAAGTGTTGGCGGACCGAGAAAGACTTTGCTGGTTGAAGCATCCTACTGACCGCCGTAACGCAACAATATCCCATATTTTTGCTGGACATAAGGAATTCTAAATCTGATCTATATTTGGCTTGTCTTCTATTGATCTAATATTGTGTTCTATCGGCATTTTACTTTCAAGTTTATATGATTGAAATTTGTATTGGGCCTAAGAAAGATTAAAGTAAAAGTGCATCAAGCATAGAACACCATTGTTATCTAAATTTAACATGGAATCAAAGTTGAGGTGAAGACAAAGTCCAAGAGTCCAAGCTGGTGTTAGAAGCTATCTCTGAAGGAAGAAATCCTATCAAGGACAAATGGCCTCCTCAACCTAAAAGGGTTTCAAGGCTGATGATAAATTGACTGATAAGTCTGATTATCATGCATGGAAGATGTCCTTCGATTTGGCGCTAGAAGATC
Organism: Pinus albicaulis; assembly: GCA_034641835.2. Classification (NCBI taxonomy): domain Eukaryota; kingdom Viridiplantae; phylum Streptophyta; class Pinopsida; order Pinales; family Pinaceae; genus Pinus; species Pinus albicaulis. The sequence continues at coordinate 121,367,641 of CM076569.1, forward strand.
AAGATGTCATGGACTATGTACAGGGGAATTTTCAAGAGCCTCCATCAAATGCAGCAACTGCCATGAAGGCAAACTATAGAAAGGGGGAGATCAAAGCAAAGCTGATTATCCGAGATTCTATTCATAAGCACTTGGTTGCTTACATTTCTAAGCTGAAGAAATCTAAAGAGATGTATGATAAGCTGGTGAGCATGTTCAGGGCTAGCAATGCTAATCAAATCCTCTTCTTCAACAAGCAAATGAAGAATATCAAGAAGGGTAAGGATGAATCTATTCAATCCTATTTTATGAGGCTCACTGAAATCACAAATAACCTCCTAGCTTTTGGGGAAGCAATATCTAATCGAGAGATGGTTCTTATTGCACTTGGAGGTCACACCCGTGATTGGCATGTATTCAATACCATTATTCTCAATAATAATGTGATTCCTGATTTTGATGAAATGTTGACGAGATGCACTCAAGAGGAAACAACAATGATGGAGTATGCCTCTAATGGTAATGGAAGTGACCCTACTGCCTTTGCTGCTCATGCAAAGAAGCTGAACCATGGTGGCCCAAGAAATCAAAACCATGGTTGAGCGGGGCCCAAAGGAAGGAAGGGAAGATGTTACACTTGTAACAAGACTGGTCACTATGTAAAAGAGTGCCCTAATAGAAGGGACTCTCCCAGGGATGATGACCACAACAACTCGAGAAGAAATGGCAGGAACAACAGGTTCCAAGGAAAAAGGAAGGCTCCCTCTGATCGTAGTGGAAATGGGCAATCTTTAAAGAGGTCAAGAGATTCCAAGTATGATGAGTCTAATGTTGTTGATAATAAGAGAAATGATTTTATTCTTGTATCTTCCCTCTCTGCTGCATCTCCACTCGACACCCTAGATGTCTGGTTAATTGATAGTGGTGCTTCAAGGCACCTCACTGGTTATAAAGAAGTCCTTTCTGATTTGGTTGAGAAGGATACTAATCTGGAAATTATCCTTGGAGATAATGCCACCTATCCCGTGAAAGGGACAGGGATTGTGACCCTCCATTTAACTCAAGGTCAAGTCATTCGATTACAATATGTGTTGTATATACCTGATTTGAAGAAGAACCTTGTGTCCATTTCAGCAATGGAAGACAAAGGGTACAAGGTGGCATTCATTAATGGAAAGGTACTTATCTGGAAGAAGAACTTCAAGGTAGATCTTTCTATTGGTTTTAGAGTTGATACACTCTAACAGGTTGGAGGAAGTCCATTGGGGGCTATGACATGTGATACAACTCTTCAAACAGAGTTATGGCACTAGAGGTTTGCACACCTTCATTACAAAGCCCTTCCCGAAGCAAGGAAAGTGGTGACAGGGATGCCCGGATTGAGAGATGATCATGAAGGTATATGTCAGGGTTGTGCCGAAGGGAAGCATACAAGGGGACCATTCCCCTCAAGTGTCATAAAGACAACTGATATCTTGCAGTTAATATATTCTGACTTATCTGGTATGTTGCTTGAGACATCCTTGGGAGGATGTTCCTATTACATGACTTTTACAAATGACTTCTCCCGCAAGACCTAGATATATTTTTTGAAGAAGAAGGACGAAGCATTCAAATGGTTTCGTACCTTCAAGGCCTTCGTGGAAAATCAAACCGAGAAGAAAATCAAATCTTTGAGGACCGACAATGGGACCGAGTATGAGTCAAATGAGTTTAATGACTTTTGTAAAGAAGTTGGCATTAAGAGGGAGACCACAACTGCGTACACTCCTGAGCAAAATAATGTTGCTTAAAGAAAGAACAGGACCATTGTGGAAGCTGCCTGCGCCATGCTATGTGACCAAGGTCTTCCGAAGTTTCTATGGGGAGAAACTGCAAAAACAACTGTGTATGTTCAAAATAGATGCCCGCATCCTGCTATGGACTCCAAAATTCCCGAAGAAGTCTTCTCTGGTAAGAAACCTGATGTTTCTCATTTTAGAGTTTTTGGTTGTCTTATTTACTTTCATGTGCCGAAAGAAAAGAGAAGCAAGCTGGATACTTTTGGAAAGAAGGGAATGTTTGTGGGCTAAAGTGAAACTTCGAAGGCATATAGAATCTATGTGCCTGGTCAAAGAGAAGTGGAGATATGCCACAATGTCACCTTCGATGAAGATGCTGCCCTCAAGAAATTGTGAAATCTTCCTAGCTCCAACGAAGACAAAGAAGATGTAGAAGCAGGGAAGCTGGAAGAGTCGAAGGATGACCTGATGCCCGATGTTGAAGGACCTATGGATCCCATTGATCCACCTCCTAAAAATAAGAGAAGACCCTCATGGCTTAGGGATACTCTCGAAGATGCCGAGAGACATATTGCCCCAAGGGGGACATTCTGTGAAAGCAAGAAGGCAAAGAGATACCAAGGGTATCTAGCAGCTATGAGTACGATAGTACAATCTGAGCCTAGAACATTTGAAGAAGCTGTAAAGCATCAAGTTTGGAAGGATGCTATGCACGCAGAATATGAGTCCATTATGAAGAATGATGTCTAGGAAGTGGTCCCTAGACAGGAGGACAAATCTGTTGTCACCTCGAAATGGCTCTATAAGATCAAGCATGGATCTGATGGAAGTGTTGAAAAATACAAGGCAAGATTCATTGCCCGAGGCTTCTCTAAAAAAGAAGGCATAGATTATGATGATATATTTGCACCTGTGGCCCGCTATATCACCATCCGATCTATTATTGCCCTTGCTGCTATGCAAGGATGGAGTCTACATCAGATGGATGTGAAGACCACTTTTCTGCATGGATCTATAACCGAAGAGGTGTATGTGGAGAAACCTCTGGGATTCGAAGTCCGAGATAGAGACACCCATGTATGCGGGTTGAAGAAAGCCCCCAAGGCTTAGTATAAGAGGATAGATAGCTACCTGATGAAGCTGGGCTTCACTCAAAGTAATGTTGATCCAAACCTTTATTTTAAGGTTGATAGAGAGGGAGGCTGTTCAGGATTATCAACTTGTGAGACTCCCCTAGCTGCAAAAGGTGTTTCCCGTAGGCTGTGGTGGGCCCCAAGTTGTCCTCTGATGTCCAGTGCATGCTCACCGAAGTCGGATCGACCCCTCGAGTGTAGAACACGTCCTCTGTACGGTCGTGAATGGGAATTTGGAGGTCTCTAGTTCGGGCATTAAAGTCCCCCATGAGAATGATGTCTCCCACTACAGAGTATTTGGTAATATCAGAGTCTGTGAAGGGGTCTCCATCACTGTTATGAATAGCAAAAGATGATGAGACAGGGGGAAAGTAACACACCGCAATGTAAATGTCTCTCAGAGGGGGGATGCAGGCTCTGATCTGAATCCACATGAACCTGGCGTGATCATCGGTCGCCACAACAAAGATTCTGTGTTTGAGATCATCTCTGGCAAGGCATGCTACTCCTCCAGAACCTCTGACTCCTCCTGAACTCCGTGTTTCCTGTCTGCAAGTTGAGGTCCACTGGCATCCTATGATGTCAGGGAGAGGGCGGACAAGGCTCGCGTGTGTTTCAGTAACAAGTAGGATGTCTGCTGAAGTGAGGGCGTCGTGAAGTAGGCCAGGTGATGACCAGAAAGATCCATTTCCATTCCAGCAGTGTACCAAAATACTCGTACCCTGTCTCCTCTCCACTCGGGCCAATCATTTAGAGCTACTAGTTCGAGGTACCCATCCTGGGGGGAAGGAGTCTCGAACAACCGCTCGTAGATTTCTGATGACTGCCCACTTCCCTGCCTGTCTTGCTACTGCAACCTGTTCTCTGGCCTGTTTCAGTGCAGCTACCTGTGTTCTCGTGAGGTCCTCATATAGGAATACCTTATCTGGAAGGGAGAATAATCTCCACTTTGCCCGAAGCGCTCGAAGCCTATCTGAGGAGTTGCGGAATTTGAGGAAGAGGGTAGAATCCTGCCCCAACCATGCCCTATCCAGCGTTATATCAAATATGTCAAGTTTGTCACGAAGAAACCTGTGGCCTAGCTCCAGTGTGTCTGATGAAGGAGTGGGGGGGGGGGAAGTCCCCTCATCTTGAGGTTTAGTTCTCTTGCTCGCCGGGTCCTTTCCTACACAAGTTTGGCCTGCACAACTTCTTCCACCACTGTAAGGAGTGGGACATTATCTTTTCCTCTGACTACCTGTACCCATGAACTTATGTGTGATTCCATTTCTTGTTTGAAAGATTCCTGTTGTGATCTGGTTTCTTCTTGTTTCTCCTTGAGAACCTGAATTTCCGCCTGTAAGACCTCATCCGGTGGAGTGTAAAAACTCTGATAAACTTGAATAAGTATATATTATTATTGATAAAAGATGAGATATGATTACAATGGGGAATCACCGAGGCTTTAAATATAGCCTCATGGTGTCCCTTGGTGAAGAGGCATGATCTTTGATCATGCCCTTTCACTTAATAAAACCTAAGATAACTATATCTAACTAATAATTAACAAAATATACATAACATTGCCCCTCTCTTAAAGATGCTTTGTCCTCAAAGCATATGTAACGATGGACAATGTTGACGAACGCCTGGGTTTCTTGAGCGGCAGGCTCTTGCTTCCCACATTTTAAAAAGATCGTGGAGCATATTCTCGAGTTCAATCTTTTGTTGATCTGGATAGTGAAAATATCTGATATCGACGGGGTCGGATCTTGTCTTGACTTCTGGTGACTCTTCGTGGCTCCTTTTTGAAGATAACATTTCTAACTGATGACATTGTACTGTAGATGTTGGTGCTCCTATTTGAATCATCTTCGTCATCAGAGAGGAAGATACGACTTGATCATCTGGGGCTTGGAATCCATACAACCTGTGTTTCTGCCCTTTCCACTTAAAACTTATAAACTGCTTCTGATGGTTGGCAGAATAAGTACCTAGAGTTTGTAGCCATTGAATTCCTAAGACCACATCTACTCCTCGTAATGGAACGGTGTAGAATGGAGATTCTAAATGAAAGTTTTTTATCTGTAGTTTGACTTTATGGCATTTCCCTACTTTCTCAATCTTCTTACCATCGGCCACCATTACCTTCATATTAGGCATGGGGAAGGTAAATATGTTAAGTCTTTTTGCCATGGCTGAATCTAGAAAATTGTGGGTATTGCCAGTGTCGACGAGAACCATTACGTTGTTGTTCTTGATATGTCCTCTTAACCTTAGAGTTTGAGGTTGTGATATATCTGTCATCGCTGATAATGACACTCGCGGAATAGTTTCGCCACCCACTTCTGGAGAGAACTCTAAGTTGTCTTCTAATCCTTCTATAGATGAATCATTACTGTTAGCGTTGTTAGTTGCTTCACAACTGTATAGATTTTTTGCTTTTCCATTAGCACATTTGTGCTTAGGGTCCCAGTTTTCACCGCAACGTTTGCAGTTACCCTCTCGCATTCTTTGTTTTTCCAGACTAGATTTTTCTTCTTCACGAAGATGGTGTGGGACATATTTTGTGTCATCTATATTTTCAGATTGAGGAAATCTGTGTCTCGAATATACTTTTTCTGGTTTTGATAACCTTTCAAATTTCTTTTCAGCAGCTTTTGCTTTTTGCCTTGCTATTTCTACGGACGTAATTTCATGTAGTTCGAGCTCTTCTTGTATATGGATTTTAAGTCCTGAGATGTAAGACTGGATTAAACGAGATTCTGACAATCCGGGTACTCGTGTTGCCAAAGTCTCCCATTCTCGAGCGTACTCATCCACATCTCCTTTTTGGCATAATTTGATAAACGTTGAAAAGAATTTTTCTTCTTTTATGCCTTGAAACCTTTTGAAGAATGCATCCTTAAATTTCCTCCAACTGATAGCGAGCGTCGTCTTTTTCCACCACATATACCAATTATAGGCTTCTCCTTCCATTTTCATGGAAGCATGTTTAATTTTTTCGTCATCACTAGTAATGTCATAAATCTCAAAATATTCTTCTGCTTTATTAAGCCATGCAACGCTATTTTTTTCATTACCATCAAATTTGGGTAGGTCGATCTTGGCTTTGCGCTGATATGCTAATGGTGGAACAAGAAGGGGATATTGATTAGCGAAAGCTGCTTATTTTGAAAATCTACATTACTATCTTCTTGATGATGTGGGGAATCGGTCTTTTCTTGATGCTCTTCTGAGTTCCCTGAATCTGCGGTATTGTTTTGTTGATTTTGTTCCATGTTAGGAGATATTGGGGATTCTGTCTGACTCAACTTATCTATCTTATCATTTAGCTTGTTGAAGAGTTTTGTCATATTGTTCATTGCTTCGTTCTGCCTTTCTGTGGCCTCGTGATGATTTAGCCACATTTGTCTTTCTATTCGATTTGTCGTATCATGAATTTTTTTGATGTCGTTGGAGTGCCCTGAAACTGTACCTTCCAGATCGACTAATCTTTTTCCGAATTCTTCGGAATTGTTATTGATCTATTTCTCGAGATCTACCAATTTCTTCTGGAATTCAGCCATCGACATTGATGAAGACATTGAGCGTGTATGAGGTGGGGAATATTTTTCTGCCAGTTTCTCTCCTTTTTTTTTCTTTAAAATTAATTAATTAATTATTATTTTTTTTTAATTTTTTATATAAAAATTAATTTTAATTTAAAATTTATATAAAAATTTAAATATATACATATATATATATATATATATATATATATATATATATTTATTAATTTTTATATAAAAAGGAATTTTAAATTAAAATTTATATAAAAATGGTGTATAGAAATCGATTTTAATTTAATGTTTATAAAATTGAATCTATTATATATAATTTATTATATATATAGATTTTTTAAACAAAATCGATTTTTTTTTGTTCTTACCAACTATCAACAGGCACACTGTTTCACGACTTACAAAAACGTATTTTATTTGTTGGGGATTGTTTTATCTGCCGCTGTGGTGGGGCACGACAGAGACAGTGGTATGGTGGATACGTGGACTACCGTGGATTTTTTATGTAGGTTTGCCAACTGGAATGACAGTGGATGGTGTCAGCTTTTTATTCTCTGCGGGCACAATTCTCCTGCAGTGTCAAGAGGTACCGGCCGATAATGTTGTGCCGCAGCAGGTCGAGGAAGCACTACTCAGCACCGACACGGAAGTATCTACTGCGGTTGTGCGTGGACCAGAATGAACGCAAGGGTGTTGTGTCGAGAGGCGGCGACTAGCAGACAGGGCATATTGATGGCTTGATGAGTGGGGAGTTAAACAGAGTGATAAGGGTGTGTACGACAGAGATGGAAAGAATGGGAGTCAGGTGCGGAGGTTAGGGCTCGAACAGTGGGCCGAGTTCAATCCTCGCCGGAAGCTCCACGCGTCCGAATTACACGTTCGATTGACCGTCTTGTTTGTTTTTTTTTACTGCGTTTGAACCAGGAATTGGCCAGTAACTGTGTTTGGGCAGTGTGTGAGGTAGAGGAGCGGGAGGCCGTATGGCTGTGAGGGAGTTATGAGTGTGAAAGGGTAAGCGTTGAATGTGAAAGGCGGTGGTTTTGTAAAAAAAAATATTTATCTATTTATTTATTTTTTACGTGAGAGAGTTGGGAATCAGGGTTTGTGAGCAAAGGCAGAGTGGGAGTGAGAGAGCAGAAGGGGTTGGGTAAAAATCTGCAATTTTTGGAATTTCCTTTGATTCCTTCATTCTGGTGATCACACAGATCCCGAAGAGCAATGGCTCCGATACCAATGGAGTGTAAAAACTCTGATAAACTTGAATAAGTATATATTATTATTGATAAAATATGAGATATGATTACAATGGGGAATCACCGAGGCTTTAAATATAGCTTCATGGTGTCCCTTGGTGAAGAGGCATGATCTTTGATCATGCCCCTTCACTTAATAAAACCTAAGATAACTATATCTAACTAATAATTAATAAAATATACATAACATCCGGCGGGCGTACCGCGATAAGTTCTCTGCACTCCTGCAGCTTATTCTTTAGGGACGAGTTATCTTCCTCGACCAACCCGACTCTGTTGGATAGAGTGCCAATCTCGAAGCGGAGCTTGCAGTTTTCCGCTTCAAGGAGTTCCATTTTCCTCAGTAATTGCTTGATTTGGGAAGTCCAAAATATGAAGTCGGTTTCCAGCGCAATGTCGGTGGGGCTATACACAGTTCTGGGCACGTTGTGGCACTCTTTGAGATACTTGAGCGGCCCCCTGTCATTAAAATTTGGGGAAGGAGTAGATTCGGCCCCCCCTGGGTCCTTGTTTTCCTTCCTCTCCGTCATCCCAGCTAATGGAAGTTGAAGCGTCGGGATGCGGTTGACGGAAGCTGCTGTAGGGAGAGGGGAGTGTCAATGACTGCGGGGGGGAACAGCTGCGGGACGCTGCGGGGTGGTTGCAGGGAAGAGCAGTGGGAGAGGGAGGAGCAACAACACAAAGGCTTAGTTCAAGGTACTTCTCACTTGGATTAGGGCACAATCCTTTATGGTTAGGAACAACGTAACATGAAATAAGCCTTGAAAAGAATACTTGAGACTTAGAGTTTCAAGATATGATGGAAAAAGAAATACCCCTGTGCGAGAAAGGGAAAGAGCATTGTCAAAATAATCTGGGAAACACTGCTGTATGTCTTCCTTTGGATCATATGGTTCATGAGGAATAAAGTCATTTTCTATGATCAAAAGCCATGCGTGAGAAAGATGCAGAGTAAGACATGGGGTCTAATTATTGAGACCATTCTTGCTAAGAACAATAGCTATTTCAATATAAACGACATGCAAGTTGAGAAAAGACAAATATTCATATGCGTGCTTGACCACCTTCCGAGATATCACAAACCCTCTGTAAGGCAGCCCATCCATAACGAGCAGTGGAAAGTAAGACAGAGAGAAGGAATTCTTAGAATGGCTTAATGGATCATGTCGACCCAATTTCTTCTTTGATGGTGCTTCAAAGTCAAATCCTGGGGCAACTGGAGCAAGTGGTCTCATCACGGACCAACATGGCAATCACATTGCCTCCTTCGAATGGAGATTGGGGCAGATGTCTAACAACAAGGCAAAAGCATATGCCCTGATGCAAGGGATCCAATTAATCAAGAAGCTCAAAATAAAAAATATTATGGTTTTCGCAAACTCCTCTATTGTTATCCGAATGATGTTGAATGCCTCAACATCCCCCAACATCGACCTCAATAGACTCATAATCAGAAATCGCACCATGGCTCAAGACATTGGGGATTTAACTTTCTATCACATCCTCAGAGCAAACAACAAAAAAGCAGATTCTCTAGCCAACTCAGCCTGCTCCCAACCCACTGGTTAACTATTCTCCCAAGGACTCACACTCCTCACCTCTATCCCTTGATTCCCCCATGCATCCCCTCGACATGATGTTATTCTTCTGTATCTGTGCCTCCTCGATTTTATTCATGCACCTCTGCCATGCTCATCCCTCCTCCCTCTCCTATCCCGTGACCCTGTCTCCCTTCCCTCTCTATATTTCCCCCTCCTTCAATGCTCTACCCACCTCTCCCATCTCTATTTATTCCCCTCCCCTTTCCTTTGTTGCATTCATCCTTTATTCTCCCCTTAGTGCAGCATCTTGCTCCTCCTTTCGACCTGCCCCCTAGTGCACTCTCCCCTCCCTTCTCGAAGCTCCTGTGCCCTCTGCCAGATTGGCTCTTTACTCTCATTGCAGTGTACGACCCTCCCAATATCTGCGGGCCTTCATCCATCCGGCCTCCCCTCTGCCTCCCCCTAGTTCCTCCCCTCCCCTCGCTCCTTCTATTGCAGCTATGTCCTCATTCCTTCCTACTAGTATGAGAAGTGAAGGCTGCCTCCACTGCTTTGATATGCAAGCATAAATGGAGTTGATTAAGGCGCAGCTCAAGATCACTCAAGATAAGCATGTTGTAGACGTCAACTTCCTTCACTATCAAGCTCAATCCTTCTCAGAACAAAAGAGAGGAGTCAACAACCGTTGCGCACATACAGAAGAAGCTCTAGAAAGCCTTCGATATATGACGGGAAAAAGAACAACCCCAAGTTCAAGCTCCAACAATTCAAACAATACTAATCCGGACAACAATCTTGGTACTCCGGATAACTCCAACGGGCAGCAAAACAATAGGAGCTAGTTCCTCCACATCTCCTTTGCATGATCATGGGCTGCAATATTTTTATGTCTTATGTCTTTTAAATTTACTGTTATGTTGTTTCAGTTTGTCATAATCTACAAAAAGTCAGGTATAAAGCATAGTAGCAATAGACATTATCCAGGAGGTTGGATTTTTGTCTTAACACCCCTCCTTGGTATCTCTTTATGTAACTCGGATGTAATGGAACTCTCGCTCCCCACCTTTTTTGGAATATAACCAGCAACCGACTTTGTCAAAAAAAAAAAAAAAAAATCTTACATCATATACTTATGCACACTTCGGAAGCTATGGTGGTTCAACCACTTATCACTACCATTTACCTTTAATGTTACATATTGTTTACATGTTATAATCTAAGCCGCATGGATACGGATACCAGAATGGATATAGATAGAGCATTCAAAACAAAAAAAGGCAAATTTTAAGAAAATCAAGATATTGTACAATCAAGACACAACAAGTACGTACATACATGTGTGTATGTTTTTGTGTTTCCACATGCTCAAATAAAAAAATAAAAATAAATAAATAAATAAAAAATAAAAAACCACTACCCATGAAATCCAAATTTGGAAACAAACAGACAAAAAAAGAAGAGTGATTATGATTAAGAAAGCCTTTTATTTCTAATTTAATTTATAAGAAATAACGATTAACCTTATTTTTTCTTAGATTCCATTAGTAATTGAAATGCCCGACATGCCAGCCGAAATGGACAGAATGTTGGCAACAGAATTGGCAATGTCAAAATGAAATGCTGCCAAAGAATTTCAGAAATGTTTTATACCAGGATTCATTTCAAGAATGTGAAACATATTTCTAGCACCAAGGGTTGGCGTTTCCAGTGACATAACTTATAACAGTAACCTAGTATAACTTAACCACTAAATAGGTCACATGATGCCAATGCTAACATTAAGTCATGCAATAATTATTTAGATATGGGCATTAATTGGAGCTCGTTGTTTCCTATTCCAACACTTTCCTCGCCAAAAAGTCCAAATAGAACAGATAAATGGGATGTGAGATGCTAAAATGATCCTCAAATGCCCTCAGAGGATAGATAAACAATTGGAAAAAATAAATATGCCAAGGAAACAAAAATAAATTTTTATACGCTAATAAATAAGAAATCAAAGAGGCAAACATGCCATCAGTTTTCTACATAACAGATACACATGAAGTATATGTATCGAGTGCACACACTCCCCAAATCACATACATATCAAGAAAGTTTAATCAACTTTTTCTTCCTATAAAGCTAAAATAACTCAATGATTGTAGTAGTCGTATGCTCCAAATACGTGTCACACGTGCTACTTCACTTAATGAGACATGGTTTTCCCAACCAAAGTCACAGATAAGAATGGGACACGGCTCGGCTCACAGAGATGAGAGGAAGAATATCAATAACATGGATATTTATCTATCTATATGATATATATTATATCTCACTCTTTACAGAGGAATGACAAGGTCCATAACCAGATTATAAAAAGTTGCAGTCTGCACGGTTTGATTGTTCAGCCACTGACTTTTGGCTGAGGCGATGACAACTGTTATAGGTAGAACACTGGGTTGCTGCAACGAAGATTCATGATCAAAGTCGTCATCAAGAGGAGATGGGGAAGAGCAACGGCAAGGAGGATCGAGGAAGAAAGAACACAGGCGTTTTTACAAAGATCGAGGAAGAAAGAACACAGGTGTTTTTACAAAGATCGAGGAAGAAAGACCCTGAACACAGGGTCTTTACAAAGATGATTTGGACATGATATGAGGATGGCTTGGGGTTTCTTTTGAACTGATGCAACCTTCTTCCATGTTTTTTTTGGTTACAGATTTGACACAGGGAGAACAAGAGGAGGGATATGTAAAATGACTGGCCCAAAGTTTTTTTTTGGTTACAACTACATTTTTCGACTTGACGGAGCTGGAGTATATTCTCAAACATTACCTATATTTGAATTTTTCCCTTTATTTACAGGGAAGAATATTTGGTACTTGATTGGTGGAGAACTAAGCGGTGGAAGGAGGAGTTTTCTTGGGACTAAGATCGGATAATATAAGAACCGGTTTTTAATATAGTTTTTCAAAGGGATATTATATAGAGCAGGAGCTGGGGCATAATATCAAAAATTCGTATTGAGTATTTAGATTTCAGGATTCGAAGGTGGGTATCGAGTTCATTGTTTTCAACTCTCTATAGTAGGAATTTCGTATGAGATACAGATCACTCGGCTTTGTAGCCTGAGAGCCAGAATTTGAATTTTTGGCCACGTAGGAGGGAGTTGGGCTGGTACACCTATCCCTTGACTACTTCGGCCAATTAATGGGCTCGTATTGGGGATTTTTTCAAAGGCAACTAGTTCTTTATTGAGTGGTCCTTTTTGCCTCCCAACTGATTTCTTATCCCGGGCGGTTTGTGTTTCCGGAGGGTGATTTTCAGGAGGGCCCGTGTATCGGTTTTTTGCGACGGGAGAGGTGGGTTGTCTGCATGCGTGCCAACTGTCATAAGGTACTGTGTTGATATGACGAGAAACTTTTCGGACTCCATTGATCCCTCTTCTTAGCTTTCTCCTAGGACTCTTATCCAATTAAATATTCAAGTAGAGCGGGAGGCCCATTGTCGGGTTTCGTCACAATTAAACCTACCTTGCTAGGAACAGAAAGGAGTTTTATCTCAGGGTCTTGATTTTGTGCAGGAAATGTCTCCAGACCCATGTAAATCTCTGGGTGTGGAGAGGGTACAAAAGGGTTTTCGAGAAGAAATTGGGGAACCTTTCTCTCAAAGGGAAGAAACCCTGTAAAAAACCTTTGAAGGCAATTCTTGGGTCTTCTCCACTTCTCCTGGGGGGAATCTTATTGGGGGAATGTGGAACGACAGAGAAACCAGGCTCTATTGGGGCGTTGGGTGCATTTGCAGATGTCAGGGGAACAAATTAAGAGTTGGGTGGGCATGAATTTGTTTCCTATCTTGAAATATAGACCAAAGGTGCGTCTGTTATACAACGGGTGGATGGTCTTCCACTTCGTGTGTCTGAAGGATTTAGGGCGAATTATGGAGGTTCCATGGTTAAAAGGTCTTGGAGTATTGGTTCTTCAGAGATGGTGCGTGGGGTTTGATCCTTTCTCTGAATTGACCCGCATAAATTTGATTTGGGCTAAAATTCCCGGTCTTCCTATTGAGTTGTGGAAATTGATGGTGATAAGGGAGATTGTCGATAGAATCGGGACATTCGTGTTCTGGGATGAAGGCAGTATGGGGCAGTTAGACAAGCGGGTAGCATGGGTACTTGTGGAGGTGGACTTGGGAGAAGGTCTGCTGGCGAAATTGGAAGTGAGGTGGTGTCAGTTCGGTCTTCTAATTCGGATAGATTATTGGGGAGTTCCTTATAGGTGTTTGCGTTGTCTAGAGACAGGACATTTACTGGCTACATGAAAAAATTCGACTCTCTAGAAATGGTGCCCACATATTCAGGAGTGGAAGGGAGAGGAGCATGGTCCTAAAGAGGAGGAACTTGCCCCAGAGGCGAATTTCACAGGTAATTCAAATTCACTAGCTCCTGTTTATTCTTCAGTAAATGAAGTTGATGCTCTATATGTTCTGGTTTCTGTCACTAAATTTTCCTTGATTTGGGACTTACTTGGGGTGGGCTCCTCGTCAATGTTGTCTCCCCATTTTTTGGCGAAAAATCTGTCGGTGGGGATGGGGTCAAATACTTCTAAGGAATTTCAATATTTCGATGCATTGGACTCTCATGGGCCTGGGGTTTTTGCAGGAGGGGGTTTATCAAACCAGGGTGGGGGTGGGAGTTTTAATCCCTGTATGCCATCAGAGGGTCCCCAGGGGAAAGAGGGAGTCAGGGTTACTTCATTGGAGCCTGTGGGAGATCCTTAGTCTCCTCTTGGGAAGAGGGAGGAATTGGGCATGTCTCCGAATAGGGAATTGGAGGAATTGTTAAGGGTTTCACAGGAACTTGTCGCTTTGACTATAAATGCTCGTTTTTTTCCGATGCCGAAGAGATGGTCTCCCCCTCATCCAGGTGAATGTGATTATCATGAAAAAAAAGGGACAGAGATACAAGAAGGTCTCGTCGTGTGCTATGGAGTGACTTGAGTTGTCCTCAAATGGGGCTGCGGATCCTGGTCATTCCGGCCTTGATTTTCCTTTTGTTTCGATCCCTTTGTCTTCCCAGATTGAAGGGGGTAATATTTCGGGGGTTTTACGGGCACTTGGAGATGCCAAGCCCGTTATTCGGGTTACACCATAATTGTCCTTTCTTTGAATATTCGCAGGCTGCTAATCATGAGAACGGATGTATGATCCTTGGAGATGATTCGAAGGAAAGCAACATGGCATAACGGTGAACCAGATGAGAAAGACAAATGAACCACTTTCTGGTAGATGACATGACTCATGAATGAAAGTGATGGATGATCTGTGCCCTATGGAGCTAAAAGTTGAAGATTCCTCAATATCGAAATCCATGACATGAAGGGGAGGAACTCTTCATGAGCAGCTGGGTGTCTCACCATTGTTGCTGCAAGTCCCTAATTGAGAGGGAGCCTGGTGATTAGTTTCTTACTTGGAAGAAACTGGGTAATTCCTAAGAATGAGCTTAGGTACATTCCTTATACAGGAATGAGTACATTCCCTTGTGGAATAGGTCCTCCCTGGCTGAGAGGGAGAGATAGACACATCATTTTGGTCTTCACTTGGGAAGACAGAATGGAGGATTGGGTAATCATCTGTCATTCGATACTCTTTGAGAATGTGTTAGGGCATTGAAGATAATAGTAGTCGGGGACCGATATTCTTTGAGGGCTAGCTACCCAAGAGAAGAATAGTCCAAGAAGGTCATACTTTGGGAACACTCGAGTGGAGTATGTACCTTGGAGAGACAATGACTATGGTGTCTATAAGTCATGTGTCTCGCCAGCATTGTAGCCCATTGTCTCGTTGAGATATGGCGCTGTTAGTCAAGTCCTTGCACTAGGACAATGCTGGTTGATATGATGCTATACAGATGCGATTACCAATCCGATTCTTCAGTTTGAAAGTGATCATGTCCCTGTTTGAATACCTGTTTGGGAGTGTTGAAAAGTGTAACTAGGTCGGTCTTCATGTTGACTATGTAATTATAAAAAGAAGTCAAAATAATAAAATGTATTTTTGTTGAGCAAGATTCATTAAGTAGATAGACTTCTTCTTGATGTCTATTAGGTTTGAGTCTTCTAGGCATAGAATATAATTAAAGTGTCATGTATCTATATGAAGGAACTAGTCATCAGTATATGATCTAGATCTTGTCATGAGCCTTGTCACACATCCAAGAATTTGTGGAGGAATGGCTTGTAACAGCCCTCACCAACACCAGAAGTCAAGCACTTATGATATGCTACAAGTTGGCCTTTAAACTGCTGGATGAGTTGGCCTAAAAGCTATAAGTATGGTCGGCTTCAAGACAGTAAATGTATCTATATATATACCTATGCCTGCAGCTCATTCATACAAATTCAATGGTGATCTCTGTAACAAACAGTGCGGATAATTCATGACATACAGTGTGGACAGTACATGACATACGGTGCGGCAATACATGATATACAGTGTGGTCAACACAGTGACAGTTTGCGGATTATTTAAGGGAGCCTCAGTGCGAATTTTGGAAAGATTGTTCAGCGTGAAGCTTGAAGAATTTCAGGACTATCTGCTAGACATATGACAGTGATGCTGTGCGGATCATCCTAAACAGGAAGTGCGGATATCTAAGGTACAGCCACTGCAGATTCCAGAGATTCAATAAGTGTGGATTTACTCTAAGTGTTATTGCGGATATCTAAGGAAACAGTTATAAGGCATCATTTGCGAATGTGTCATAGCCTACACTTCGGATACTAGAGCAGGAAGAAGGTGCAAATATAATACTGCTGTTTCATGTTAAACAAAGATTCTGAAGTGTATAAAGTTCAAGGACAGTTTGATTGAAGGATACGGTTCAGTACAGTAAAGACGGTGACTATAAGGAGAATAAGAGTAACGAAGGTAAATCTGTGATTTACCTTCCTAACTACAATACAGTAAGAGAATCTTGGAGACTGAGTTCTCTAGTGCAGAACAGAGCAGATCGTTGAAGAAGAGAAGGATCAAGTTTGAAAGGGCAGTGACAAGATCTTGGAGACATTCCTAAGTCTAGGGTCTGAGTTTGGGTCATGGTACTTGTCATCTGAAGATCTATAAGAAGAATTCTTTGCGGGTTTTTCTCTCCAAGAGGCAGAGGTTTTTCCCTAGCTCTAGGAGCCTAATTTTGTGTCTCCTGCATTTTGATAATTGACTTGATGAAAGACTAACTAAGCTAAAGAAAGAAAGACATAAGTAACTCAAGCAAGTTCACAAGTAATTATCAAGAAGAGAATTTGTATTAATCTCTAGCCCTCCAAATTCTCAACAGTATCATCTGTAAAGGGCCTCGGCTATTATGGATCGGTAGTAGGGTTGGTATCATAGGATACACTTCTGGATGATATACTGATGGAAACAGAAATATGTTTTGTAAACTTTCTCATTATATATGAATGAAAGTGACATTTTATTCTTCTGAGAAAAAAAAAAAAAAAAAAAGTCACAGATATACAAAAGTATTCTGATCTCTAAATCCATGTTTTGAAGGTGTTCCTCCATAGGTTCTCCAACCAAAGTCATTAAATGGTAAAGAATTCTGTGCTAATCCACTACTGGACACTGTCTTGTTTATGTCCGAAGGCATTGAGATTGTTGTTTAATGGGCAAAAGAAGCAAAATATCAGTCTAAAGAATGGAAAACCATATTAATGCATTACCTTGACTGAATAGGATGTTTAAGAATAACAAAAAACGGGATGTAGAAGGGAACTTCTTTTAATTATTATATGGATAACTTTCATAAAGCTCTTCTCCATATCAAAGGAAATATAATTCACATGAGCACTAAACAATGCATACCTTGCCCACAAGACCAGAATCAAGCAGCCAGTAAATAGGAATATTGAACTCTTTATAGCGAGCAACTACCATATCTCGTGTGCGTAGAAGGGCATACATACTTTTCTCAACTCTGCAAATTAAATAACAATAAGTTTTGTTAGCATTCTCAACTCTGTAAACTACTAAAAGAGCAAATAACATCAATAAAATCTTTTTTAGACTCTGAGTTTACAGTGGCTCTCTTTTGAAGGACTTGTATCATGTTGGTATCTAGAGAGATAAGCAAGAGACAGAACTCCTGGAACTCTTTCAAGTGATCACATGTATGCTCTTGATAATTAAAGATAACACAAAGTCAAGACGCAACTCCATAATTTGGCCTTCAAAAAACTTTGAATTTACAGCTGATCTCTTTTAAGTAGTGATTTGTGTCATGTTGACAACTAGAGAGATAAGACTTAAGTTATCACAATTTTTCATTAAAAAAATGCTTTGCCTTGAAGTTATACAATCCCTGCACTTTATCTGGACACATGAATTTGAGCCACAAGTCGCTGGGTGCATGCTAAACTCTTGAAAGCAAAAAAAGGACACAAATACAAACATCTAAACAAAACAACCTGTTGTTCTCATCCTCGTTTTTGAGTAATCATATTTTTCTCCTGAATCATGGTTGATGTAAAAGCGATTAATTTCACACATAATAAGACATGAGGGCATAAGATCTTACGATTCAAGTAAGGAGTACATCCTATGAAGGGCTGTGTCACGAGAAAGTCTGGGATCATCAACAAAGGAAGCAATTTCTGACTCCAACCTTTGCAAATCTTGATATTCAAATGCTGCTTCCCTCAAAGCATCAGCTTTACCCTCAGGCCAATCAAAATGCTTAAGAACCGCACGCTCATCAACCTGAAAACAGAAGTAAAACACTTATTTTCTGAGCAAATAAAGCCATGACTAATTTGCACTAGCAAGATGCTTAACAGGAAAGAATAAATAAAACATCTATGATTCCCTCGGATCAGTTTGATCTATAAATTCATATTAATCAACCGCTGCCCATAACCATCCATGCATCTTACCATATTGACTCTATGCCTATAAGATTTACTTTGTCATGAGTTTAAACCTGTATATGAGAGCTCACCGTCTTGAAAGATCCAGGTTTGGTAATTACAATATCTAAAACAATAAAACATTTAAACAATGGGTCTAAGCACCATATAACTTTTACAAAGAGTTTCCTTTGCAGGACATCACTTTGTATCCCTCAATTAATTTCAATCCTTTATGTTATATAGTAATTCTGCAACCCTTCATTGGTTCTCGGGTTGCATATCTGTTCACAATTTTATTGAAAGAAAATAATAAAGATAACCCAGCTTCAAATTCAGGACCTTCTCTTCTTGACAGTTGTGATATATGGATCCCAACTTGATGCAACCATATTGGAATTACGTTGAGAACGTACTCGTTACTATGCTTTCAAAACATATTCACACTAAGAAAGCACGTCCACCCTATAATCTCACCTAAATTTGATGCTCTCCTCTTCACCTCAATGATTTTCCATGTTGTAAGTAGTGACCACGTAACACAAGATTGAAAGAATGGTTGATCAAGAATTTTAGATACATGTACCTAGCTTTCCAATCTTTTATATAGACCTTGCTAGCCAAGGCATTAAAACTAGTTGGTATGATAAGATTCTTCTCTCTGACGAATAAACCTGGATGTCGAGAAACACCCCCTCCCCCCTCTAGAATTATTAGCTTAATTAACTACATGTTTAGTTGATAATAATGAACTTAGATTTTCTGTTTTTAGCATCTTACTGAGGAGTTGTTTTTGCACTCCTACATTGCACCTTATGTTACTGGATGTAGCTTCCTATTTTTGTAGTCATTTGTTGGATATTAATAAAATTATCTTATCATATCTTATCTTACCCCCTCAATAGTAAGCACAGTAATACCATAATAGTGCAAGCACCTATAAAGCTGTTTTTTTTTAAAATGTCTTGTTACCCCTTCTTCAAGCAGAGGTATCTATATCAAAAAAATTTCACTTGCATTTTGGGGGAGGTATCAAGCTCAGTAGCAAACAGATCTGCATTGAAATGACTGTGAAATATAACCAGCCTACCCAAGAGGCCGTTGGGAGGGCCTGGTAGGCCGTTGGCTGCCAGCAGTTGCTTTTGGACCGAAGTTATTGACAGAATGTGCCTATCCTTTGTCATGATCAGCACGCTTGCGCATATCTGTTTTCTCGAACAATTTATGGTGGATAAAGTGTTAATTTTGGGCAACTAGGCCCAAACTCCATGTTGAACTGCTCATATGATGATGGTCATATTTTTGTTGGATTCCTCTTTCGGAGAGGTGCAAGATTGATCTAAAGATCATCTTGATCGGATGAGCAGAACATTGATTTTGAATTTATTTTCCCCATGTGCAAGGTCGGCCAGATTTATCCCACACGCCTAAAAGATTGTCACACACCCTCATTGATGAATATAAATTGGAAAGAATTGGAGGTCATTTTCTCATCATCTCACCACACATTCTCTCAATGTGATCTGATTGGTTCGATAGCCTTTGCAGGCCTTTTTCCCTCACATGTGTGGAGCGAAGCTGCTGTTTTCTGCGCTGATCTGTTTAGGGTTTTTCTGCTGCAATGTTGACAAGCATTGACCGTGGTCAACCCTTGGTCGTTTGGCTTCAATATTCTGCAGAAATTCCAATTTTAGGAGGTTGTACAGCTGGGCACTAAAATCGAGGAATTCCAAGTTGTTTGACCGAAGCCCTAATTTGCTGCGTTGACTTTTTTGAAGCTGTCTGCATTGATTTTTCTGCGCTGTCCTTGGTTTGACTTGCGTTGACTTGTGATGAGTTGTCTTTGAGGGCTGTGGGTGTGACACATGTAAGTGTTGGCTGACCGAGAAAGACTTTGCTGGTTGAAGCATCTTGCTGACCGTCGTAACGCCACAATATATCATATCTTTGCTGGACAAAAGGAATTGTAAATCTGATCTATATTTTGGCTTGTCTTCTATTGATCTATTATTGTGTTCTATCAACATTTTACTTTCAAATTTATGTGATTGATATTTTGTATTGGGCCTAATAAAGATTGAAGTAAAAGCGCATCAAGCATAGAACACCATGGTTATCTAAATTTAACATGGTATCAAAGCTAAGGTGAAGACAAATTCCAAGAGTCCAAGCTGGTGTTAGAAGCTATCTATGAAGGAAGAAATCCTATCAAGGAAAAATGGCCTCCTCAACCTACAAGGGTTTCAAGGCTGATGATAAATTGACTGATAAGTCTGATTATCATGCATGGAAGATGTCCCTGGATTTGGCGCTAGAAGATCAAGATGTCATGGCCTATGTACAGGGGAATTTTCAAGAGCATCCATCAAATGCAGTTGCTGCCACGAAGACAAAGTATATAAAAGGGGAAATAAAAGCAAAGATGATTATCTGGGATTTTATTCATTAGCACTTGGTTGCTTACATTTCTGAGTTGAAGACATCTAAGGAGATGTATGATAAGCTAGTGAGCATGTTTAGGGCTAGCAATTCTAATCAAATCCTCTTCTTCAAGGATCAATTGAAGAATATCAAGAAGGGTAAGGATGAATCTATTCAATCCTATTTTATGAGGCTCATTGAAATCAAGAATAACCTCCTAGCTATTGGGGAAGCAATATCTGATCAAGATATGGTTCTTATTGCACTTGGAGGTCTCCCCTGTCATTGGCATGTATTCAGTACCATTATTCTTAATAATAATGTGATTCCTGGTTTTGATGAAATATTGACGAGATGCACTCAACAGGAAACATGAATGATGGATTATGCCTCTAATGGTAATGGAAGTGACCCTACTGCCTTCGCCACTCATGCAAAGAAGAAGAACCATGGTGGCCAGAGAAATCAAAACCATGGTAGAGCGGGACCCAAAGGAAGGAAGGGAAGATGTTACACTTGTAACAAGACTGGTCACTATGCAAAAGAGTGCCCTAATAGAAGGGACTCTCCCAGGGATGATGACAACAACAATTCGAAAAGGAATGGCAGGAACAAGAGGTTCCAAGGAAAAATGAAGGCTCCCTCTAATCATAATGGAAATGGGCAACCTTTCAAGAGGTCAAGAAATTCCAGGTACGATGAGTCTAATGTTGTTGACAATAAGAGAAATGATTTTATTCTTGTATCTGCCCTCTCTGCTGCATCTCCACCCGACACCCTGGATGTCTGGTTAATTGATAGTGGTGCTTCAAGGCACCTCACTGGTTATAAAGAATCCCTTTCTGATTTGGTTGAGAAGGATACTAACCTGGAAATTATCCTTGGAGATAATGTCACCTATCCCGTGAAAGGGACAGGGACTGTGACCCTCCATTTATCTCAAGGTCAAGTCATCCGATTACAAGATGTGTTGTATGTACCTAATTTGAAGAAGAACCTTGTGTCCATTTCGGCAATGGAAGACAAAGGGTTCAAGGTGGCCTTCATTGATGGAAAGGTACTTATTTGGAAGAAGAACTTCAAGGAAGCTCTTTCTATTGGTTTTAGAGTTGATACACTCTACCAGGTTGGAGGAAGTCCATTGGGGGCTATGACATGTGATACAACTCTTCAAACAGAGTTATGGCACTAGAGGTTTGCACACCTTCATTATAAAGCCCTTCCCGAAGCAAGGAAGGTGGTGACAGAGATGCCCGAATTGAGAGATGATCATGAAGGTATATGTCAGGGTTGTGCCGAAGGGAAGCATACAAGGGGACCATTCCCCTCAAGTGTCATAAAGACAACTGATATCTTGCAGTTGATACATTCTGACTTATCTGGTATGCTACATGTGACATCCTTGGGAGGATGTTCCTATTACATGAATTTTACAGATGACTTCTCCCGCAAGACCTGGATATATTTTTTGAAGAAGAAGGACGAAACATTCAAATAGTTTTGTACCTTCAAGGCCTTGGTGGAAAATCAAACCGAGAAGAAAATCAAAGTTTTAAGGACCGACAATGGGGCCGAGTACGAGTCAAATGAGTTTAATGACTTTTGTAGAGAAGCTGGCATTAAGAGGGAGACAATAACTGCGTACACTCATGAGAAAAATGGTGTTGCTGAAAGAAACAACAGGACCATTGTGGAAGTTACCCGCACCATGCTATGTGACCAAGGTCTTCCGAAGTTTCTATGGGGAGAAGCTACGAACACTGTTGTGTTTGTTCAAAACAAATGC
Source organism: Pinus albicaulis (assembly GCA_034641835.2). Classification (NCBI taxonomy): domain Eukaryota; kingdom Viridiplantae; phylum Streptophyta; class Pinopsida; order Pinales; family Pinaceae; genus Pinus; species Pinus albicaulis. The sequence goes on from CM076569.1 coordinate 121,389,962, forward strand.
CCGCATTCCGCTCTTGACTCCAAAACTCTCGAAGAAGTCTTCTTTGGTAAGAAGCCTGATGTTTCTCATTTTAGAGTTTTTGGTTGTCATGTTTACTTTCATGTGCTGAAAGAAAAGATAAGCAAGTTGGATGCTTCTGGAAAGAAGGGAATGTTTGTGGGCTACAGTGAAACTTCGAAGGCATATAGAATCTATGTGCATGGTCAAAAGAAAGTGGAGATATGCCACGATGTCACCTTCGATGAAGATGTTGCCCTCAAGAAAGTAAGAAATCTTCCTAGCTCCAAGGAAGACAAAGAAGATGAAGAATCAGGGAAGTTGGAAGAGTCGAAGGATCACCGGATGCCCGATGTTGAGGGACCTATGGATCCCATTGATCCACCTCCTTCAAATAACAGAAGACCCTCATGGCTTAGGGATACGCTTGAAGATGCCGAGAGACATATTGCCCCAAGGGGGGCATTCCATGTAAGCAAGAAGTCGAAGAGATACCAAGGGTATCTAGCAACCATGAGTACAATAATACAATCTAAGCCTGGAACATTTGTAGAAGCCGTAAAGCAACAAGGTTGGAAGGATGCTATGCACGAAGAATATGAGTCCATTATGAAGAATGATGTCTAGGAAGGGGTCCGAAGACTGGAGGACAATTTTGTTGTCACCTCGAAATGGCTCTATAAGATCAAGCATGGATCTGATGGAAGTGTTGAAAAGTACAAGGCAAGATTTGTTGCCTGGGGCTTCTCTCAAAAGGAAGGCATAGATTATGATGATATATTTGCACCCGTGGCCCGCTATACCACCATCCGATCTATTATTGCCCTTGCTGCTACGCAAGGATGGAGTCTACATCAGATGGATGTGAAGACTGCTTTTCTACATGGATCTATAAAGGAAGAGGTGTATGTGGAGCAACCTATGGGGTTCGAAGTTCGAGATAGAGACACCCATGTATGCAAGTTGAAGAAAGCCCTCTATGGGTTAAGCAAGCCCCCGGGGCTTGGTACGAGATCATAGATAGCTACTTAATGAAGTTGGGCTTCACTCGAAGTAATGTTGATCAGAACATTTATTTTAAAGTTGATAGAGAAAGGCCTCTCATTCTGGTTCCCTATGTGGACGATCTCTTCTTGACAAGTGCTGACCCTCTCATTCATTAGTGTAAGAGGGAGCTAGCTTTCGAGTTTGAGATGAAAGACCTAGGACTGATGCACTACTTCCTAAGCTTGGAGGTCTGGCAGAGGCCAAGTGAGATTTTTCTTTCTCGAGGAAAATATGTCGTGACACTGCTGGAGAGATTTGGTATGGTGGACTGTAACTCTAGTTCGACACTAATGGAACTCAACCTTAAGAAGTTGAGCGGAAACGTTGTTGGTCCCATGCTAGCAAATCTTATCGAGCATCGACAACTCATGGGGGCCCTGATGTTCTTAGTGAACTCTCACCCGGACGTATGTTTTGCAGTGAACACTTTGAGTCAACATATGGTTGAACCTCATCACATTCACTCGATTGGTGCTAAGAATCTGCTGAGATATCTTCGGGGCACAATCAACCATTGGTTGAGATACACTGCCGGGAGTTTGAGACTCTATGGATATACAGATGTCGATTGGGCTGGCAGTGTGGTGGATCGCAAGAGCACATCTGGATGTTGCTTCACCTTATGTTCTGCTTCAATATCTTGGATGAGCAGGAAGCGGAAGTCGGTGGCTTTGAGCACCGCTGAGGCCGAATACATTGCAACGAGTATGGCCTGTTATGAAGCTGTTTGGTTGCAAAAGCTCTTCAGTGAGCTGTTCGGGCATGTGCTAGATACCACTGCTATCCTTTGTGATAACCAGAGTGGGATTCGTCTTTCTGAGAAACCCGTTTTCCACGATCGATCCAAGCATATTGATATCAGGTACCACTTTATCCGAGATATTGTACAGCAAGGCGCCGTAAGGCTCGATCATATAGGAACCGATGAGCAGGTCGCGGATATTCTCATGAAGCCCCTGGGAAGGTCAAGTTCCTAACCTTCCGTGAGAAGCTCATTATCGTGGAAATACCCTATTCTAAGGGTCCTGCTTGAGTTGGACTATGAGCTCTGGGAGCTCTAGGGGGCTTGGGGATAGCTTCTTGGAGCTATAAGCACTCACGGGGCTAGGCTTGCTGAACCTAGTGGTGCTTTTGCACCACCGTTATGATATTGAGTTGGTTCGCCTCTCTCTGATCTGTGCCCCGCACGCATCCTACCCATGGAGTTTCGAACTCATGGGAAGTACCTCTCATTTGGCCAATGAGGTGGGAAATGTGGATTCAGACAATATCAAGACCGATGGATGCATCGGAGATTGTCGTACTCTTTATGTCTAGGATGGCACGTGTCCAACACCTTGATTTGGGATCAAGTATGATGAGGCTTTATCCTCTAAACTGACTTCAGGTCAGTAAACTAACTTCGGGTTAGTATGAGACTCTTTGATTCCGAGAGAGGTTTTTACATCTAAGCTGACTTCGGGTCAGCTGTGTGTGATGTCTATGTGACTCACTTTTTGTTCTGAAATAAAGAGCCATCAAAGCAAGTTACGGCGGGATGACGCATGATGTTTGGTTTCATACATGATGGATGCCACTTGTGGACAGATGGAGTTCTCCCTAGTTGAGAGGGAGTCTTAATTTTGGGCAACTAGGTCCATACTCTATGTTGCACTGCTCATATGACGATGGTCATATTTTTGTTGGATTCCTCTTTCAGAGAGGTGCAAGATTGATCTAAAGATCATCTTGATCGGATGAGCAAAACATTTATTTTGAATTTATTTTCCACATGTGCAAGGTCGTCCAGATTTATCCCATGTGCCTAAGAGATGTGTCACACACCCTCATTGATGAATATAAATTGGAGAGACTTGGAAGTCATTTTCTCATCATCTCATCACACATTCTCTCATTGTGATCTAATTGGTTTGATAGCCTTTGGAGGCCTTTTTCCCTCACACGTGTGGAGCGAAGCTGTTGTTTTCTGTGCTGATCTGGTTAGGGCTTCTTCTTTTCTGTGCTGATCTGTTTAGGGCTTTTTTGCTGCAGCGTTGACTAGCATTGACCGTGGTCAACCCTTGGTCGTTTGACCTCAATATTCTGCAGAAATTTCGATTTTAGGAGGTCGTACAGCTGGGCACTAAAATCGAGGAATTCCGGGTTGTTTGACTAAAGCCCTAGTTTGCTGCATTGACTTTTTTGAAGCTGCCTGCGTTGACTTTTCTGTGCTGTCCCTGGTTTGACTTGCATTGACTTGTGATGAGTTGTCTTTGAGGGCTGTGGGTGTGACACATGAAAGCGCTGGCTGACCGAGAAAGACTTTGCTGGTTGAAGCATCTTGCTGACCGCCGTAACGCCACAATATCTTATATCTTTGCTGGACAAAAAGAATTGTAAATCTGATCTATATTTTGGCTTGTCTTCTACTGATCTATTATTGTATTCTATCAGCATTTTACTTTCAAGTTTATGTGATTTTTATTTTGTATTGGGCCTAAGAAAGATTGAAGTAAAAGTGCATCAAGCATAGAACACCATGGTTATCTAAATTTAACAAATTCTCTGGGGTTCCATATACATGGGATGTTGCAAATAATGAAAAGAAATAAGGCTGCTTGAACAGTATTGATGGCACTTCAAGCAAATGTTTAAATTATGTTCAGTCAGGGGGTTCTGTGAATTTTTTTAATGTTTTTCAGAAGGTTTGTGCCACTTTAAAATGTAGCAACTTTAAAGTCATGAAACATGTCATGAAAAGGGAAAAGAATATCATGGAGGCACTTTCTATTTTCTTAGAGTCACTGGTCACAACACCATATTAGACCTTGACTCTGTCAAGAAAATTTTAAAAAAGGGGGGCTGGTTTGCAAACAGAAGAACATCGAGGTGACACCAGCTCAAACTTGTATGTTAATATGGCAAAGCCATTGACATACCTGGGCATATTAAGAAATTAAAGAAATGAATCCCCGTCGTGTCACTATTGGTACCTTTATTTTGATAAGTCAATTTAAATTTTGAAAGTTGCAAGGTGGTGCAAGGGCATTCCCTGTAGCCTTGAATGAACTAACAGAATTTTGTAACTATGGTCACTCTTCATAATGTATATTTCTATATTTTTATCATTGATGTATTTGATGTAATAAAATTATTTGTCAAGCATGTTCTTCATGCTAATTATTGTCAAAAGAAAATACGAAAATGCATGTTCTTCATAACCTTTGCAAAAGAAGAATTTTGAAGTTCGAATGAATCGAATCTGTATTTCTCCCTCCACAAGAAATCAAGTCGGCTCCTCTAAATGCTCAAGTTGGCTCAATCGACCTCATGATGGCTATATCAAGGATACATTCATCCTCCCTCTTGGGCACTTCGCATCACACATATCAAGTAATATACCTCTGCAATCTACGAAGTAATTTAAGTAGTTAAGAAGGCCGAAAACAGAAGAACAAGAAGTGCTCTTTCCACCCTCGCTCAACCAAGTTCATGAGGCCGAGTTTCTGTGGATTCTTTGTGAAGCAGAGTCCAAAATTTCTGCGGTGCATCTCTGTAGATAATGGCCAAAGATCTGTAATTCATCTCTCTGGAAAAGGGCTGAATATCTGTGGTCATCTCCGTGCGAAAGGGCCACATCTCCTGTGACTCATCTCTGTGGAAATGGGAGCCGAATTCTCTGTGTATTGTTATGGTTGCAGACAGTTTTCTGAGGGCTGACTTGGTTTCTTGGGCTCCTCTAAATGCTCAGTTGTCTATAATATTGACTTTGATGTCTTTCTTGTTGTAAGGAAAGGATTGTTGGGTTTTTCCCCAAGTGGGTTTCCGCAGGATAAACTCTAAACTCTTGTGTTATTGTGTGGTTGTCTCTTTATGATCCTTGTGATATTTTGCATTTTCTGTTGGGTTTTCGCAAGATAAACTCATTTGTTATTGTGTTGGGTTTTCGCAGGATAAACTCTTGTGTTATTGTCTGGCTGTCTCTTTTTGATCCTTCTGATATTTTTTATTCACATGATATTTTGTATTTTAGTGTTGAACTCCTTTGTGTAATTACTTTATGATTAAAAGGATTAAAGTTTTAAACTAATGTAAATCAAAAGAAGTAATTATCACTCCTTCGTGTAATTACTTTATGATTAAAAAGATTAAACTAATGTAAATCAAAAGAAGTAATTATCAGTATAAAGAATGCCCTAGTTTTTCAACATAACTGTGGCTAGCTTTTTTTCCAGTGAACATTGATTTGTATATTAACTTCCGAATGATCCTACAACATGTCTAAGACCGTATCTTTGATTTGCGGTGACAGATTTTCAACTAAACTGCTTTTAGCAGGTTTTAAAGATGGCATTTACAACCTTCCCATCATAGAACAACAGCTAGTACAGAAGAATCTTGTAGAAGAAAGTGTATGGCCAATGTTTGTTAATTTTGGGCAACTAGGTCCAAACTCCATATTGTGATGCTCAGATGACGATGCCAATATTTTTATTGGATTCCTCTTTTGGAGAGGTGCAAGATCGATCTAAAGACCATTTTGATTGGATGAGCAGAACATGTATTTTGAATTTATTCCACATGTGCAAAGTCAGCCTGTTTTATCCCACATGCATAAGAGATGTGTGACACACCCCCACAGATGCCTATATATTGGAGAGACTTGGAGTTCATTTGATACACACACTTTGTGGAGACATTTTCTTCTCTCTTGGATGGTGATGGAGTAGCGTTCTTGGTTCTGTGTTTAGGGCTTCTTGGTGCAGCGTCTTGATGAAGTATTCTTGATGAAACGTCTTGGGTTTGTGTGACACATGTGGGTGGCTGACCTTATGAAGACTTTGCTGGTTGAAGCATCCTGTTGATCACTGTAACGCCACCATCCTTTATCTCTATTTTTGGCTTGTCTTCCATCAATCTATTGGTATGTTCTATCTGCATCTTACTTGTATATTTGCATCTAAGCATAGAACATCTTCAGAATTTAACATGGAATTAGAGCTAGGAGAAGACAAAGCCCATCTAGTTGAGAACCTAGGGAAGCGAGATAAGAACTGTTTTCAGGTAACCAAGCTGCTGAAACAAGGTCGAGTTAGAGACCGTTGTTTCAGGTCTGTTGAGGCATGGAAGAAGCCCTAATCTTTAGCGTGGAAGGAGCCCTAACCTTCAGCGTGGACGCAGAGCCTAGCCGCAGCTAGAAGACAACGTAGGCATTTTTTTTGTTGCTAAGGCTAGAAGATAGCGTGGGCATTTTTTTTGTGTTGAGATAAAGACCTCGAAACAGCCACCGATTTTTCAGACTTTAGAGATACTTGTTCTCCGTGATTCACATATCACATTGCGCATATCTCTGAGGTTTTGATGTGTAATATCTACAGCTCATCTATCTGTGTGGATGGTATCTCTGTGGCTCTTAGAGTGACTTGTGACTTGGTTAGTATGGCTTGTTTATTACAGTGCCTTGTGACTTGGTTCATATGGCTCGTTCGTTACAGTGACCAGTGACTTGTGACTTGGTTTATATCGCTTATTATATGGCTACGCTGATACCTGTAGCATCACATTGTTTTCTCTGTGGTTCATATGGCTTGTTCGTTACAGTGAGCAGTGACTTGTGACTTGGTTTATATCGCTTATTATATGGCTACGCTGATACCTGTAGCATCACATTGTTTTCTCTGTGGTTTATTACCAATGGTTCGATGATCTGCCCGTTGGCCATCGGGACCGAGGGGTAAGGCCATAATTTGCAGGGTAACGGATTACTCATTATTTCATGGGGACAGGTGCACGAACGACAACTCCAAACGTCACACACGTCTACCTATAGGTGGCACCAGCGAGATCCAGCCAAGCGGCGAACCCTCGTGTCGCCGCGGCGGTTGCTCCACTCTGTTGCGCGTTAGTCTTTTGAATGTTATGCGGGCAATGGGCACTGTGCATGGCCTGCCGCCAGATAACGAGTGGGTTATTTTCGGGGCAAGGACAGGAAATATTCAGGGGTATCATTCTGCCCGCTAATAAAATGTTGCCTCTCTTTCAATTGTGATATGGCTCCCTGTCTTTATGAGTGGCCAAGTTTGTATACCATACTTGATGACAGGAATCTATATAAAGTGAACTGTGAGATAGCAGTGACAACAATGTAAGGAATGTCAGTGTTCTAATTTTAGTAATATGATAGTTTTCTATGCTCCAGCAAGACGGTGCCATTGATTGTCAAAAGAACTGTGATCTTTGTGATGACAATGAGACGTGACCTAGTTTGCAATGCATATTACAGTGATCAATAAGGAAGTAAGAAAGTAATCTATGATTCTATGTCACTGTCATTATGACAGTAACATAGACAGTCATACCTATGCTTACGAAATTCATATTAGTAGTAACCTTGTGACAGTGACCTTAACTCAGGGCAGTGATCTTTATGTACTTCAGTGACTTGGCACAATAGTAAATTTGATGACTACTATGATACATGATGACAGTAGCTATACCCTTATGTTGGCAGTGTCCTTGAGTATCATAATTGATGACAGTGACCTTGTCTATGACACATGATGGCAGTCAACGTGTGAACAATCTACATTGAAGCCTCGTATCAGTTTCAAGGTTCGGATTTGTTGCAGCAGTCACCTATAGTAGCTCAGATTGCTAGCTAGAATCTGAAGTTTAGTGTGTGAAAGCTCGAAAGCTCGTATCTGCAAGTTTGTGAAGGGCTTGGACCTAAGACAGTTAACAAATTGAAGCTCAGTCAGTCACCATTTGTCAGGCTTTGTTACAGACTTTTTGAAGACTCAAACTTGTGGACAGCTACTCAGACAGACTTGTAAAGAGGTCAGATTTGTTTAAGGGTCGGACTCACTTCTAAAAAACTCCAAACTGAAGGGCAGTGAGCTCGTACTGAGGAAAGTTAAGTTACATCAGACCTATGTACACTCTTGTAGCTGACATTTGTAAAGGCTCGGTGCTCAAGCTTGAAGGAGGACTCGGAACATAGGACAATCACCTTAGAACAGTGAATCTCAGACTTGTAGCTCGGTTTATTGAACTATTGTAGTTCAAAGTGCAAGCTTGGTCAATCTCACATTGGAGCTCGAACTGTGGACTATTACCATTTTGCATAGTGTGTGAACAACAAACCTGTAGGAGCTCGGAACCTTTGACATATCCCGTGGACACTCGATTATAGGCCTCGAACTTGTTGCAGTCTACAAACCTGATCTGAGATTTGTGGATAGGGCGCGGTGCTTGGATTTGTGGGTGAACTGTGATAAGTCACATCTCAAACATGGACAGAAAATTTGTAATATCCGGATGGGATATTTTAACTAAAAATGCAAAAAAATAGCTGAACTCCACATTATGCCGTAAAATCAACATTTACTCAACAGAAGATTGCCATGTAAATTAAACACATAAAATACTGCAATCCAATACCACATAGAACAAGAAGAATCTCAGCTTTTATTATAAATAATAACGGGATTTACATATAGATCTGACCCAGAAAGAGTTGAGATGGAAAATTGGCCAACAATACAATCTGCTGCACTGTTACACGGCGATGGCCTCCAAAACTGAACTGCTGCACTCTCCCTCCGGCAACAGCTACCACTGAAGCACCTGTTGAAGATCTGAATGATCCTCACTCCAATATCCCTGAAGCTCTAAGAAACTTCTAAATGAAGCCTCCTCAAGGAGAGCTGGGTTTCCGTCCAACACTCACAAATCACCTGAGGGATTTCGTCCTAAGGCTACCGCTGAAGTGGAGAACCACGTCTCAAACCTCTCATACAAGAAAATGATATGATCAAAAATATATCTCTCAATGGCCTCCTCCCTTTCTTTTATAGATATCTTAGAGCCTTCTAGAGTCTTGTTTTATTATTATTTTATTCATGGAGCACTTTTCCCTCTTATTAAAATATTCTTTTTTAATGCATAAAAGAGTAAATCGGTTACCACGTCTCCTTTGGTTTCTAAAACTCATGTCCAACCGTCCCATCATGGAGGTATCCTCTTCCCGGTTCCAATGAGCTATTACACTAAGGTGTTCTGTCATGTATTCCTCCCGGAATGCCACAATGAGCGTAATTAGTTGAGTTAAGCTCATAAATAACTCAAATTTCTGAAAGTTGTCGGAATGCATCGGAACGAAAGCCAAACTGCTCGGATGATGTAATATATCAAGCGAATGTCACCTGACCGCATAGAAACTCCTCAAAACTCCTCCAAAAAGCCCTTGAACCCACTGATGATACTAACCTGTACTTGTGACCAGTCTGCTCCTAACTCTAGAAATCCATCCTAGCCTTGTCATAGGTGACACCAAAAAATGGAATATTACAAACCTTTCACCCCAAGATTGCTTTCCCTCAAACAATCCAAATATGTGGGCCACTCTATTGGCCCGCCGCAACTAAGACCCAATGCCCGGATCCCATACAAACCCATGGGTGCTGCTATGCACTTATGTCAAGCCACCTGGAATAGACCCCTCAATGCCGGGATCCCAAACTGACCTCTCACTGTACTTGTCATCAAACAATCCTTTCAAATCCCAATGCCACCATGGCCAATCATCGCCCAAGTCCCACGGCTCGGACTGCATACTGCCTTTGGCTATAATTGATACTCTAAGAGGTGAAGACCACAACTCCTGCTGCGCTACATCTATGATTGTGTATGCTGCCCCACCAACTGTGTACCAACTCATTACCTCTCTCCAATCCAACCCCTGACTAAATCCAATGTTGATCCTGCTCTCTTGAAACCGAGATGGAGTGTTGAAGAAATGACGACCTGTGCCCCACTACCAGCTGGAATCTGTAACATCTGTTATGTCTAAGGGCCCCTGCTCCATTGGCTCCCTACGAAGAAGATCGTACCATCAAGAGGGTACCAACTCATGATCTCCCGCCAATCTATCCTGGAAGAAGAATCCAATGTAGTGACAATTGTTTACGAAACATGCCTGGAGTGTTGTCGCCAGTCCGCAATCAACTCACGCTACTCTGTCCCGTCTGCTGACGAGATTTGCTTGCAGAAAAGATCTGCCTGCAGAAGAAGGCCCCTCCCTCTATAATGGGCCAAAGTGGGCAAGATATGCTGCAAGCCCCATCGATGTACTCCTAGAGAGTACTACTCCCTGAAAGTACTGCAGCTCTGCTGACTACATGTGCATCTATCTGCACCTCATCAGTGTGTCGGCCCAAAGATGGATGCTCCACCATCTCCAACAGTGCCTCCCCCTCCTGATCAAGAATGTCATGCTCCTGCTGTCTACTAGCCCCCTGCAGAACTATCTCATCAACCTCCAACATCTCCAGAGGATAAGGATCTATAACTGCTGTCACTGTACTCGATGTCTGTGCCTCTGATTGCTCCTCCTCAATGGCTGACCCTAATGTTAGCTGCATATCCATCATAGACTTAATGTGAGCCTCCATCTGGCTCTCCACTAAAGGACTATCATGCATGATGTGTGTAGTATCCTCCTTTGCTAACTCATGCTCCATCATATGTTGTTGCGACTGAATCGTCACAAGTGACTCATCACCCTGAGTATCTCTCATAGAGTCACCTGGCTGCTCACCCTGCACACTGGAATGCAACTCCAACCCACTATCATCCTCTCTGCATGACTGCTCTCGCTCCCCAAAAGCCCAATTTAAACTCCAATAAGATTGCTCTACCTTTGAAAGACAGGATTCTAGTTCCTCCAACATGGGAAAGTCATTTTCTGATCTTCCACTCTTTAAGTCCATCCCAAGTGCATAAAGCCAATTTCCCACTTTTCTTTCCTTCAGTAAGTTCCTCAGTTGCTTCTGCTATAGCATATTATGGACATCTCTAGAGAAAGGTCTGCTATACTGTCATGTTTTTGGTTGATCAAAAGAAGCATGGCAGTTCAAGGAACTAGCTTCTGCAATGTTCAATCTTTTCAATCTATTTAGAAGTTTTGTGAGTTCTTCCATGATGAAAAGAACATTGGTGATAATGAGACCACTTTTTCTTTTTGTTCTGAGTTTTGTGATACCTTTTTGTCAAGCAGTTTGTATTTTCTCAGCTGTAATTTTATTTTTCACACAGTGAATTTTTCCTTGATAGAATAGTATTCCAGAGTGTTGTAAACTAGCTGATAATGTACCCAGAAATGCAAACTTTTCTGCTACAAATTCATAAAGCAGGGGATATGAATTCAAAGTGAAATGACAGTGGTACCTCAAGTAGAGAAAACCTGGTATATCCGCATTTTGTTATCACTGCGAAACCACACTCAAGTCTCTATAGTATATAAACTAGCAGCCCTATATGACAACCATTACATAGCGCTAGCATCTCTATGACGCATATTGACAAAGGGATACATGCCAGATTTTTGCTATTCACTGTTTGATGTATAGAACTCAGAAATGACAAGATATCATGAACAGAAACATCATATCAATCTAAAGGAAATATATCATTTGAGTATACAGAGAAACCTGATTTCTTTTAGCAGCTTGAATGTGTCTTTAGAACAAACACATAAATGCTAGTGGTTATGATGTCTTCCAGCTGTGTCATACAAGTACACTCCAGGTACATCCAACAGATCCGTAAGAAACAACATTTGCCATCACACCTCATGCATCCCCAAAGAGATGGCTCAACACCCAGAGTGTTGTGGATTGATACACGGTGGACAAACTCCCAAAATTCTGAATTTTATTGAACCTGGAACTTCAACGATTACAAGTGCAGACCATGGATATAAGCTCGAGCTTGCTTCAGTTGTCTATGAGGAAATGATGCCCTGGGAACAACACCTGTAGATTATGTCCAGCCCATAGCTCAGCCTCCTTGACATAATTATCTTGACCTTTGATGAAAATCGCCAAGAAATTGATAAATACTTCCAGCCAACACAAGAATAAATTTCAGAAAATGTCCCCACTGCTAATTTGCTAGTTAACAATCAGCCTCTGAAATAGGTGCTCAGCCCTGCTAAGAAAGAGACGAACCCCTCAAAATTATGATTCTCGGCTTCTTTAGACAAATTCCAACTTCCCAAAAAAAATCAACGATCAGAAATTGCTTGGTCTCTTAACTGCACTTCCAACTCGGCTACCAGCGAATTCTGGGTTCAATATATCATCGACCAGGCATTATAATAAGTTTGGCCCTTCACAATTTAAATGCCCGTGCTTCCGCTCCCTTCCAAAATTAATTTGACCACAGCCTTTGAAATTTATAATTTCTCCAAAATATGTGTTGGCTCCTTTTGTCCCGGTCTTCTTGAGAGGATTTAGCCACTCTTGTAAAAATAAAAAATAAAAAAAATCATGCCCAGTATTGTCGCGGGCCTCAGAGATTTTGAAATGATGACCCAAACAAATGGCTTCTTAAAATTTGCAGTTAGCTCCTTCAAAACATCGTGACTTAACGAACTCGGGCTTTCAAAAAAATATATTCAGTGCTCAAATAATCTGACTTTGGTTAAAATTGTGTGCAACCCTTTTATTTAATTTGAGGCTGACATTGGCTTCTTATGGCAATGAAATACTGTGCAATGAAATAATTATATTGAATGTTAATCGTATAATATATTTGATAGACGGTTGAACTTTAATAATTTGTCCTTAATGGAATGGGACCCGTATTACAAGGAATTGTTGGATAACTAATATTCTCTCCGCAAGAGAATTCAGCTTGAGGCTTCGAACTGGCGAGACGTCCCTGCTGTGTTCGAATAATGAACAAACTCGGATTACCCAGAGGAATTAGCGATGACATTTACCCCTGCAGAACAATAATTATTTGGTGGCTCCTATGATTTGGCTTTCGGCTTTCACCAAATAAAAGTGGCTCTTCATGCCAAATTTATAATCGGTCCCTTTAAAATAATGTGCCACGACCCCAAAAATATAATCACTGTCAACTTTGAGTGGGCCTATATTCACGGCTTCATAAAATTTTATCTAAAATATGCCAAGGTCCCACCAAATTTGTTATAATTTGATGACCGCCCTTATAATTTGGCTCTCGGATTTTGTTGAAGGATTATTAAGTTGTCAACAAACTGAGCAAGAATTTGTAGAATAGTTAGTGCCCAAAACAAATTTTTTGTAATAGAATGATGATGTTGGCACCTTCCAAAATAGACCTTTGACAATCTGCAATTAAAACCCTTAGGTTGGCAGGAACACCAGCTCTGATACCACTGTAATATCCCGGATGGGATATTTTAACTAAAAATGCAGAAAAATAACTGAACTCCACATTATGTCGTAAAATCAACATTTACTCAACTAAAGATTGCCATGTAAAATTAAACACATAAAACACTGCAATCCAATACCACATAGAACAGGAAGAATCTCAGCTTTTATTATAAATAATAATGGGGTTTACATATAGATCTAACCCAGAAAGAGCTGAAATGGAAAACTGGCCAACAATACAATATGTTGCACTGCTACACGGCGATGGCCTCCAAAACTGAATTGCTGCACTCTCCCTCCAGTAACAGCTACCACTGAATCCACTGAAGCACCTGTTGAAGATTTGAATAATCCTCACTCCAATATCCCTGAAGCTCTGCGAAACTTCTGAATGAAGCCTCCTCAAGGAGAGTTGGGTTTCCGTCCAACACTCACAAATCACCCGAAGGTTTCCATCTTGGGGCTACGGCTGATGTAGAGAATCGCGTGTCAAACCTCTCATACAAGAAAATGATATGATCCAAAAGATATCTCTCAATGGCCTCCTCCCTTTCTTTTATTGATCTCTTGGAGCCTTCTAGAGTCTTATTTTATTATTATTTTATTCATGGAGAAATTTTCTCTCTTATTAAAATATTCATTTTTAATGCAAAAAAGAGTAAATCAGCTACCACGTCTCCTCCGATTACTGAAACTCATGTCCAACCGTCCCATCATGGAGGTATCCTTGTCCCGCTTCCAATGAGCTATTACACTAGGGTGTTCTGTCATGTATTCCTCCCGAAATGCCACCTTGAGCATAATTAGCTGAGTTAAGCCCATAAATAACTCAAATTTCCAAAAGTTGTTGAAATGCATCGAAACGAAAGCCAAACAGCTCAGATGATGTAATATATCAAGCAAATGCCACCCGACTGCATAGAAACTCCTCAAAACTCCTCCAAAAAGCCCCTGAGCCTGCTGATGATACCAACCTGTACCTGTGACCGGTCTGCTCCTAACTCTGGAAGTCCATCCTAGGCCTGTCATAGGTGACACCAAAAAAGGGAATATTACAAAATTGGTTGGGTTTTGTGGTCATAACTTCGGACCTACTGTCATGTAGCTTACCTTCGTTGTGGTAAATGAATAAACTCGAAGACCTCGGATCTGTGAGAAAGTTACACTTGTACAAACCTCGGTTCTGCAAGCTTGGAAGAGACTACAAGAAGACTTGATTTCTTGATTCCTGAAGTTGAGCTTCTAGAATCGAGTACTAAGAAGCAAAGGTGACCAGTTTGTCATTGTTGACGTTGGTTGGGTCTTTTATTATCCTAAAGATTGTGTTGCTAATGTTATCCTCGTTATTACATTGTTGGAGTTAACTATCCACGGTGTATCGTAAATTCTTCCCCAACAAGAGAGGCTAAATTATGGATTGCAACAGTCATATAGCAGTGCAGCAGCTACAGGCAACCAAAAGAAAGTATAAAACAGTTTTCATTACAGGAGAAAGCATATGTCATAAAGGCATATATCATAATTGTGCCGCAGGAAAACATAAAAAGGGGGACTTTTTTTTTCCCTCAAGTATCACAAAGACATCTGATGTCTGGCTAATGATACATTATGATCTATCTAATACGCTGCCCGAAGAAGAAGATCAAGATTCTAAGCACTGATAATGGCACCTCTGCAGACGAACTGGCATTAAGAGGGAGACCACAACTGTGTATGCTCCTGAGAAAATGACGTTGCTAGAGAAGATCCTCATGGCTCAAGGGTACTCTCGAGGATGCCAAGAGACATATGGCTCCAAAGGGGGACATTCCGAGAAAGTAAGAAGCCATATAGATACCAAGGGTATCTAGCAGCCATGAGTACAATATGAGCCTGGATCATTTGAAGAAGTCGCAAGGCATCAAGTCTGGAAGGATGCTATACACAAAGAGTACGAGTCCATTATGAAGGATGATGTCTGGGATATGGTCCCGAGACTGGAGGACAAAGTTGTTGTCACCTTGATATGGCTTTATAAAATCAAGCATGGATCTGATGAGAGTGCTGAAAAGTACAAGGCAAGATGTGTTACCTGAGTCTTCTCTCTAGGAAGGCATTGGTTATGATTGCACATGTGATCTATTATTACCCTTGCTGCTACGCAAGGATGGAATCTTCAGCAGATGGATGTGAAGACCGCCTTTATGCATGGTGCAATAAAGGAAGAGTTGTTTGTAGAGCAACCTCTGGGGTTCGAATTCCAAGATCGAGACATCTATGTTTGCAGGTTGAAGAAAGCCCTCTATGGGTTCAAACTAGCCCCCAGAGCTTGGTACGAGAAGATAGATAGCTACTTGATGAAGTTGGTTTTCACTCATAGTAATACTGATCTGAACCTTTACTTCAAGGTTGATAGAGAAAAGCCTCTCATTCTGGTTCTCTATGTGGACGATCTGTTCCTGACAGGTGTTGACCCTCTCATTCATCAGTGGAAGAGGGAGCTTGCTTCCGATGAAGGACCCAGGACTGATACATTACTTCCTAGGCCTGAAGGTCTAGTAGAGACCTGGCAAGATTTTCCTCTCTCAAGGAAAATGTGTTTTGAAGCTGTTGAAAAATTTGGAATGATAGACTGTAAGTCTGTGTCGACACTGACGGAGCTCAAGTTTAAGAAGTTGAGTGAAAGCATTGTTGGGCCTATGCTAGCAAATCCTACTGAGTATTGTCAACTCGTAGGGACCCTGATGTTCTTAGGGAACATTCGTCCAGACGTATGTTGTGTAGTGAACACTTTGAGTCAACACATGGTTGATCCTCATAACATTCATTGGGTTGGTGCCAAGAAACTCTTGAGATACCTCTGGGGCACGATAGACCATGGGCTGAGATACACTGCCGAGAGTTTGAGACTCAGGGGATATACTGATGTCGATTGGGCTGGCAGTGTGGTGGATCGCAAGAGCACATCTGGATGTTGGTTCACACTTGGGTTTGCTTCGAGCAAGAAGCAGAAGTCAGTAGCTTTGAGCACCGCTAAGGCCGAATACATTGCAGCATGTATGGCTTGTTGTGAAGCCACTTGGGTGCGAAAGCTCTTCAGTGAGTTGTTCGAGCATGTTCTAGATGCCACCGTTATCCTTTGTGATAACCAGAGGGGGATTTGTTTGTTAGAGAATCGCGTGTTCCACGATCAATCCAAGCATGTTGATCTCTGGTACCATTTTATTTGGGATATGGTACAGCGAGCCGCCGTAAGGCTCGATCATATAGGAACTTATGAGTAGGTAGTGGATATTCTCACAAAGACCTTGGGGAAGGTCATGTTCCAAACCTTCCATGAGAATCTTGGAACCGTGGAACGAACCTATTCTGAGTGTCCTGTTGGACGATGAGCTTTGGGAGCTCCAGGGGGGCTTTGGGGATAGCTTCTTGGAGCTATGAGCAACCACAAGGCTAGGCTTGCCAAACCTTGTTGGTGTGCTTCCGCCCCACCGTGATGGTATTGAGTTGGTTTACCTCTCTTTGATTTGTGCCCCGTATGCATCCTACCCATGGAGTTTCGGACTCATGGGAAGTACCTCTCATTTGGCCAATGAAGTGGAAAATGTGAATAGATACCATAGCAAGACCGATGGACGCATTGGAGAATGTTGTACTCTCTATGTCTAGGATGGCACGTGTCCAACCACTTGATCTGGGATCAAGTCTAGCGAGGTTTCGGACTTCCAAATGAATTCGGGTCAGTGAAACTAACTTCGGGTTAGTATATGACTCTCTCGAGTCCAAGTGAGGTTTCGAACCTCCAACTAATTTCGGACCAGTTTAACCAACTTTGGGTTGGGGTGTGACTCCTTTGAGTCCTATAGAGGTTTCAGACCTATGAGCTGACTTCGGGTTTGCTGTAAGTGATGTCTTTGTGACTCACCTTTTGTTTTGAAATAAAGAAGTCAGCGAAGCAAGTTACGGCGAGATGACGCATGATGTTTGGATGGCACTAGTGGATGGAGTTCTCCCTAGTTGAGAGGGAGTGTTAATTTTGGGCAACTAGGTCCAAACTCCATGTTGTGATGCTCAGATGACGATGCCAATATTTTTATTGGATTCCTCTTTCGGAGAGGTGCAAGATCGATCTAAAGATCATCTTGATTGGATGAGCAAAACATGTATTTTGAATTTATTCCACATGTGCAAGGTCGGCTTGTTTTATCCCACATGCATAAGAGATGTGTCACACACCCCCACAGATGCCTATATATTGGAGACACTTGGAGTTAGTGAACAAGTTGTGTCATCCTTGGATTTAACCAAATGGGTTAGGTTCCTGCCAACTTTTTGTCAACTCCTTTAGTTGATGCTTTAGAATCTAGATGGAGATCTGACTAACATGCCTTATGTGGCATTTGACTTGGATCCTATAGTTATAAAGACTGCTCGAAAGCTAGGTTTTCCAGTTCTTTATGGGGAATAGATCATGACCAATTGTGTTGCACAAAGATGGTATTACTTTACCAAAATCTATAATGGTCATGTACACTGGAAAGAAAATAACTGTGCAATTTGTTGGAAGGATCTGACTTGCTTTCCCTTTAGTTCCAATCTATACAAAAGCATAGAAGCATAGCAGCAGCTCATTCCCACGTTGGTATCTTCAGACAAATCTGTCCATCATTATTGAATATTAAAGATTGTGGGCGTATAAAAAATGTTGTCAGTAGTGTTCCTGGTGCTGAATTATTATTTGTAAATCAAGTTTCATCAGGCAATAATGTCAGAAATGAAAGAAAGAAAGAAAGAATTTTTAATGTCCACGAGGCTAAAAATAGCCTATGGGACAAATTGCTTCTCTATCTGACTCATGTATTCAGCCCTTTTCCTGTGAAGTTTTACAATGACCACTCCCAGCTTATCGACCAACTCTTCGCTGAATAGATTATCCCAAGAATTAGCTACCATAATACCTGCATAGTTTTCCCTAGTGTCTTTGAAGGCCTCACATTCTAGAATGAAATGTTTTTCTGTTTCCACTTTTCCGGAGAAGCAAAAAATACAAACTCTTTCTTCCCACATCTCTTTTGGCCTTTTCCAGCGCCCTGTTTCACAACGGAGTTGATGAGAATTCGTCCTTAATTGAGCAATAAGAATTTTAGATCTCCAAGAAGGAACTAATGATCTCAGTAAAGATACCCATTTAAAGGGGAATCTCGATGAAAATTCCATGCAAGAACACTCCCAAGGGACTTTGGAACAACATGAGGAGCAGCGGCAAAGTACCATAGAAATGGTCTGTAATGTCCCTTCCTAAATATTTTGCCAAGGAAAATTACAATTTTGCCATTTTTGTCAGCTTTGGGGCCTAAGACAATTTTGGGAAAAATAATTAGGACAAGGGAGTCGGAATTGTTTCCTTAGTGGAATGTGGGGGCCACTCCCTTGTGAAATACGCACCCCCTGATGGAGAAATTCAAATGGCCAAGGAGGGAGCTCAAATTGCTTGGAGGGACCCGCATGAGGTAAGAGAGCAGCAATTATAAATAAATAAGAGCAAGACAGCATCATTTGGGGCTTTTGATCATTTGACATTCTCATTGTTGCTCTAGCTGTTTAGCAAAGTCAAATAGTGATGTCGAGCACAAGAGTTTCTCAAGGAGGAAGCTCATCCTTTATTCGATGGACTTTGAGTGCCACCCTAGGAAGTCATCTTCTTGTCTTGTGGTGGCTGGGAGAAGGGAAGCACAAGGACCACAAATTCCCTTGGCTAGTTGGGACACAGAACCAGGAGATACGCAACTCCTTGGATAGTGGGAGTCATGAATTGAAGCCATATACATTGTTGGGCTTTCATTGTCCAATCTGCAGGAAGAGAGAAGGGAATTTGTAGGATGAGAGAGTGCCATATTCAGCAGATTGAATTTTCTTGCTAGGCCTGCATAGTACAGTCATAGGACTACGCTGTTTTGGGAGGAGTTGATTGTGGGGGTAGCTTGGACGAAGGATTTTGGAGCAGGGGCTGATTGGGGTTGATAGAAAGGGATTTTAGGAGAGATTCTAGTATTTGGATGAGCCGCTCACACTGTATTTCCCCACAGGTTGTCATTTCTCACAGTGTAGAAGTGTGGAGGAAAATAGGGGTAGTTTTGGAGAGTCAAAAGCAGGGCAAACCCTTTCTGGGTTTTTCTGTGTTTTTTGGAAGAAGTTCAGAAATACTTTGGCAGAATTTTCTGGGCAGATTTGAGGGTTCAAACAGAGGTTCCATTCAACCAGCAGTGCACTTCTTCAAGGGCCACCACAGACTTTTGGTGGGTAGGCATTCTACATCACTTGGGCAGTTGATATTCATTCACTTTGGGCTTGTAGCTTGCTTTAAACAAACCTAGGTGCACTCCTTCCAATTCATATTGTACTCCCTCAGTTATATAATAAAATTGGCCCATTTTGGCGTGTTTCTGGAGTGTTATTTGATTTGTATGTGAAATTTTTGTGTTGAATTTGCTGCATGTGCTTGCTTATCACTGTAAATTTTCAACTAGGAATATTACATGGTCCTGAATGAAGTTAAGCCTGCCTGTAGTTTGATCCCTGTGACAGTAACAGTGAAATGAAGACAAATTTTGCAGCTCAATTAGAACCCCCCCTAAAATCAAGAATTGGATGTATCTTGCTTCACCGGGTTTGATCGTAATGAATGGCATAACTCGAACAATCAACATCCTAGAGGATCAGACCCAATAAATTGGGAGTGAAATGGAACCAGAGCTCACAGCAGGAGAAATTGGACCAGAAACTTCGTCATTTGTAATCATGGTCGGATTGTGAGAGCACTCCTCTCTTTGGAGATTAATGAAAACATCTTTTGAGAGCAATTTTGTTAATGGTTTTTCCTATGTGGAGCAAGTGTGTTTTCCTTTTTCTAGATATATGTTCAAGTATGCTTTGTTCCAACTGTTCTTGGTGATAGGTAAGGTTATGCTAGGGCTAATAATTTCTGCCATCGAAGAGCTAATAGGCTACGTGGAAGGAGACAACTAGGGGAGTACACTGCTTGTTTCTTTGCTTGTAGGTGGGTCGTTCCAAGCAATCGACGCATCTCTAGAAGGGAACTCTAAATTGTATGATATCGTATTCACTGGACACAGATTCAAAGCTGGAGACACCACTCAGAAGAAAGGCCACTCCTAAGCAAGTGTAAAAGCCACCAAGAATGTTAAGTCAATAGTGGGGGCGATTTTTGTCCAAGACCAAACCCATTCCCTTGAAATTTAGCAGATGATATTGACTTAAGATGATCTCATCTTGCCACTCAGTGCACCTTGACTCCATCACCCTTGAAGGATATTGGCACAAGTATTCAAGTCCCTCAATCACCTTCGTCTTTCCTATATAAAAAAACCCAAACATTGTTTCACTAAGACTATTTTTGATATCAGCTTACACTCTTCTAGTTAAGCTCTAGTGATCCTAATAGGGGAGCCCCCCTAGAAGCCAGATGAGAACTGGCCAAAAGGAGAAAAGTAAGTTGTTGAGGTCACAGTGGGTGACTTATTGAGGTTCCACTTGGATTGTACATTGTGGTTTGGGGCTTTTACCATTTTAATAGACAACTTGAGTGGTAACAATCTTATATTAGCATAGGTATATTTATAAAATGAGAAATCAAAAGTGGAAGGGCTTAATATAATATGCAATGGTGAAACGCATCCTCTTCCTCAATGCTACTAAAGGGGAAATAAAATTAGAGTGAGTTGTAGCATCTAGTTCTTTAGCATCCTTAATCAGTGGAAACAATTTAGCTAATATTTCCAAGCATACCTCATCCTGCAAGTTACAACAAAAGGATTGAAATGAATTGCCCTCATTACGATAAGATAATTGCATATTCCTTGCCAGATAGTGAATAAAGCAATGAATTTGAGAAAGTGCTAGATTCCCGAAAAAGTAGAAAGAAAAAGGTATATGGAATCTTCAAAGATTGCATCCCTCCAATGCACTCTCCCTTGAAATAAGGTTGAGTGTTGATCTTGAACAAGTTACCAACACACCTTGGCAAATATGTAGTTCCAAAATATATATTTCACTATCTCTAGTTTGCCACAAATTAAAAAAAGCCCATCGATGAGCCCACCTCTCTCCAAAAGTGCCTCGGTGGGAACTCCTAGTAAATTACCAACCAAGAAAAGATTTGTAATTTGTAGGAGAGTTGAGTGGACCATACACTCTGCACCCTATGAATCCACCTATCATCTAGGTTGGAAGAAATCTAATAAGCATTGAGAACCACAAAAAATTGCTTTTGGTGTAACAAGGAACAAACATTTTTGGAATCATACTACTGGATCTGCTTACCAAACATCCACCCCAAATCTCTCCATAGCAGGTCCCATATATCAATGTTCAATTCAACAAGCCCTCTGAAGAAATCAGTTCAACAATTTTCTTCATAACAAGGTCGTTAGAAGAAATGAGAGCCTTATGACATGCTTGCACTCTCTAGTCTTTCAAGGATCTAACCTCAAAATCCTAAAGATTCCTCAATTGCGAATACCCTTCCTACTCAAGCTATGGTCTCGTATTTATGGATATTTAGCAATACGTTGGTCCTCAAGTTTTCCATCTCCAAACTAGGCACCAAACCAATCATAACTAGGCTTGCTACTTGAAAAGTTACATTTGATTAGGCTGGCAACAAACTTCAAGGCCTCCCAAATGCTTTGCAAATGGACTTGTTACTTCTCTTTCTAGCAGGAGTACCCTTACTATCACTTGGATTTTGTTAAGCAGTGTAGTCTGATTACATTTCGATTTTAGAAACTTTTGTGTTTCCCAAAAAGTTCACATTGTTCAAAGGCGCTCCATGTAGGCATTGGCCATAGGATGACACCCACGTAGACATTCTCTATGCATGCCACATGTAACATCCTTGAGCATTGTCCTTATTTAATATTTTGGAATTGATCTTCATCTTCACTGAAGGCCAATTTTGCACTCACAAAATTTTTGAGAGCCATGTGGTTTGTGATGACTTGGAGGGGTACTTGGATGATGTGGATGAAATTTAAATCACCTTGATTATAGGGTATTCACATAGAACTTCTTGGAGTATGTAGTTGTACAGACAGTTAGGATAGTCTCGGTGTAAATTTTTGTAGATGTTTTATGTTTGATGCAACTTTACTTTTTATCCCCAATATCAATCACCAATCACATAAACAAGAAAGTAAAATGCAGATAGAACATACCAACCAGTAGATCGACAGAAGACAAGCCAAGAATATAGGTGTGTTGGTGCATTACGGCGGTCAACAAGATGCTTCAACCAGCAAAGTCTCAATATGGTCAGCCAACCAGAAGTGTCACACAACCCTCACGAATAGCCAGATCAGTCAACCCAAAGGCAACGATCAACGCAAAATAGTAGCAGAAAAAAAAAAGTCAACGCAACTCGGTCAAAGTCAACGGGCAACCTCGATTTTTGTGCCAAAAAAATGCGGACTAAGGAAATCAGAATTTTGACCAAGTTTTGGGTCAGTTTGACCAAGCGTTGACGAAAGTCAATGCTGGTCAAATATGCATTGAAAAACCCTAGGTCTAAAACAGAAATCTCTTTGCTGCGTTTCCCACGTGTGGATGAAGAAGAGCCTCCAAGGTGATCGAACCAATCATATGAGAAGAGAGAATGTGATGATGGTGGATTATTGAACATGACCTCCAACATTGACCTGTTTATATCCATCAGTGAGGGTGTGTGACACAACTGCTAGGGCTCAAGCCTACATTTCATTTCAGGCCGACTTGCACATATTTTGAATAAATTCAAAATAAATGTTCTGCTCATCGAATAAAGATGATCTTTAGATCGATCTTGCACCTCTCCGAAAGAGGAATTCAATAAAAATATTGGCATCTTCATCTGAGCATCACAACATGGAGTTTGTACCTAGTTGTCCAAAATTAACACTCCCTCTCAACTAGGGAGAACTCCATCCACTTGTGCCATCCAAACATCGTGTGTCATCTCGCCGTAACTTACTTTGTTGGCTTCTTTATTTCATAACAGAAGTGGATCAGTCACAAAGACATCGTCCCCGACTGACAAATTCAGCCCAGAGGTCTGAAACCTCTATAGGACTCAAAGAGTCACATACCAACCTGTAGTTGGTTTATCTGACCCGAAGTCAGTAGGAGGTCTGAAACCTCACTATACTTGATCCTAGATCAACTGGTTGCACCGTGCCATCCTATACATAGAGAGTACGACAATCTCTGATGCATCCATCAGTCTTTGCTACTAGTGTCTAGCTTTTCCCACCTCGCTGGCCAAATGAGAGGTACTTCCCATGAGTCTAGGACTCAAATGGGTAGGATGCATACGGGGCACAAATCATGAGAGGTGAACCAACTCAACATCATAATAGTGGGGAAGAAGCACCACAAGGTTCGGCAAGCCTAGCCCCGTGTGTGCTTATAGCTCCGAGAAGCTATCCCCAAAGCCCCCCAGAGCTCCCAGAGCTCATCGTCCAACAGGACCCTCAGCATAGGGTCGTTCCATGATTCCAAGATTCTCACGGAAGTTTAGGAACATGACCTTCCCCAAGGGCTTTGTGAGAATATCTGCGACCTGCTCATCAGTTCCTATATGTTCGAGCCTTACGGCGTCTCGCTGTACCATATCCTGAATAAAGTGGTACCTGATATCAATATGCTTGGATTGATCGTGTAACACGGGATTCTCGGACAACCGAATCCCACTCTGGTTATCACAGAGTATCACGGTGGTATCTATCATATGCCAGAACAACTCATTGAAGAGCTTTCGCAACCAAACTGCTTCACAACAAGCCATACTCGTTGCAATGTATTCGGCCTCTGTGGTGCTCAAAGCCACCGACTTCTGCTTCCTGCTCATCCATGATATCGAAAAATACCCAAGTGGGAAACAACATCCTGATGTGCTCTTACGATCCACCATATTGCCAACCCAATCGGCATCAGTATATCCATGGAGTGTAACTCTCCCGACAGTGTATCTCAGCCCATGGTTTATCGTGCCCCGAAGATATCTCAACAGATTCTTGGCACCAACCTAGTGAATGTGATGAGGTTCAACCATATGTTGACTCAAAGTGTTCACTGCAAAACATATGTCCGAACGGGTGTTCACTAAGAACATCAAGGCCCCTACGAGTTGACGATACTCAGTAGGATTTGCTAGCACGGGCTCAGCAGCACTGCCACTCAACTTCTTAAAGTTGAGCTCCATCGGTGTCGACATGGACTTAAAGTCCACCATTCCAAATCTTTCTAGAAGCTTCACAATATATTTTCCTTGAGAAAGGAAAATCTCACCAGGTCTCTGCCAGACCTGTTAGACTCAGCAGCGAGCTCCCTCTTACACTGATGAATGAGAGGGTCAGCACCTGTCAGGAAGAGGTCGTCCACGTACAGCACCAGAATGAGAGGCTTTTCTCTATCAACCTTGAAGTAAAGGTTCGGATCAACATTACTACGAGTGAAGCCCAGCTTCATGAGGTAGATATCTATCCTCTCGTACCAAACTATGGGTGCTTGCTTCAACCCATAGAGGGCTTTCTTCAACTTGCAAACGTGGGTGTCCTGATCCTGGACTTCGAACCCCAGAGGTTGCTCCACATACACCTCTTCCTTTATCGCACCATGCAGAAATGTGGTCTTCACATCCATTTGATGAAGACTCCATCCTTGCGTAGCAGCAATGACTATGATAAATCGGATGGTGGTATATCGAGCCACAAATGCAAATATATCATCTTAGTCTATTCCTTCCTTTTGAGAGAAGCCATGGGTAACGAATATTGCCTTGAACTTTTCAGCACTTCCATCAGATCCATGCTTGATCTTATAGAGCCATTTCGAGGTGACAACTGCTTTGTCCTCCGGTCTTGGAACCACATCCCAGACATCATTCTTCATTATGGACTCATATTCTTCGTGCATAGCATCCTTCCAAACTTGATGCTTTACGGCTTCCTCAAAAGATCCAGGCTCAGATTGTACAATAGTACTCATGGCTACTAGATACCCTTGGTATCTATTCAGTTTCTTGCTTTCACGGAATGTCCCCCTTGGGGCCATATGTTCCTCGGCATCCTCGAGAGTGTCCCTAAGCCATGATGGTCTCTTCCTCATTGAAGGAGGTGGAGCAATAGGGTCCATCGGTCCTTCAATATCGGTCATTGTTTCATCCTTTGGTTCTTCTTGATTTCCAGGCCTTGCTTCATGATCTTCCTCAGATCTCAAAAGATTGATTACTTTCCTCAGGGAAGCATGTTCGTCAAAGGTAACATCGTGGCATATCTCCACTTCCCTTTGACCAGGCACATAGACTCTATAAGCCTTCGAAGTTTCTCTATTGCCCACAAACATTCCCTTCTTCCCAGAAGCATCCAACTTGCTCCTCTTCTCCTTCGGTACATGAAAATAAATAGGACATCCAAAAAATCTAAAATGTGAGACGTCAGGTTTCTTACCAGAGAAAACCT
The DNA here is from genome assembly GCA_034641835.2 of Pinus albicaulis. NCBI lineage: Eukaryota > Viridiplantae > Streptophyta > Pinopsida > Pinales > Pinaceae > Pinus > Pinus albicaulis. The sequence goes on from CM076569.1 coordinate 121,415,685, forward strand.
CTTTGGGAGTTTTGGAGTCCAGAGCGAAATGCAGGCATCGGTTTTGTATGTACACAACAGTGTTTGCAGCTTCTCCCCACAGGAACTTCCGAAGAACTTGGTCACATAGCATGGCACGAGTAGCTTCCACAATGGTTCTGTTCTTTCTTTCAGCAACGCCATTCTGCTCGAGAGTATAGACAGTTGTGGTCTCCCTCTTGATGCCAGCTTCTCTGCAAAATTTCTTGAACTTGTTCGTCTCATATTCAGTGCCATTATCAGTCCTCAATATCTTGATCTTCTTCCCTGTTGAATTTTCCACCAAGGCTTTGAAGGTACGGAAACACATGAAAGCCTCATCCTTCTTTTTCAAGAAGTATATCCAGGTTTTGCGAGAGAAGACATCTATGAACGTCATATAATAAGAACATCCTCCCAAGGATGTCACAGGCAGCATACCAAACAGATCAGAATGTACTAATTGCAAGACATCAGATGTCTTTGTGACGCTTGAGGGGAAAGGTCCCCTTGTATGATTTCCTTCGGCACAGCCCTGACATACACCTTCATGATCATTTGTGAACTTGGGCATTCTCGTCACCACCTTCCTTGCTTCGGGAAGGGCTTTGTAGTGAAGGTGTCCAAACCTCCAGTGCCATAGTTCAGTCTGTTGGATAGTATCACATGTCATCACTCCCAGTGGACTTCCTCCAACCTGGTAGAGAGTATCAACTCTAAACCCAATTGTGATAGCTTCCTTGAAACTCGTCTTCCAGATACGCACCTTCCCATCAATGAATGCCACACTGAAACCTTTGTCTTCCATTGCTGAAATAGACACAATGTTCTTCAAATCAAGTACATCTTGCAAATGGAGGACTTGACCTTGAGACAAGTGGAGGGTCACAATCCTTGTCCCTTTCACGGGATATGTGGCATTATCTCCAAGGATAATTTTCAAATTAACATCCTTCTCAACCATGTCAGAAAGTGCTTCCTTGAACCCAGTGACGTGCCTTGAGGCACCACTATCTATCAACCAAACATCCATAGTGTCAGGTGGAGATGCAGTAGAGAGGACAGATACAAGAATAAATTCATTTCTTTTATCATCAATAGCATTTGATTCCTCATACCTAGAATTTATCGACCTTTTGTAAGGTTGCCCATTTCCACCAGAGGAAGCCTTCCTCTTTCCTTTGAACCTGTTGTTCCTTTGATTGCCATTCCTCTAGTTGTTGTTGTTGTCATCATCATCAAGAGAATCCTTCTTGTAAGGACATTCTCTAGCATAGCTACTAGGCTTGTGACAAGTGTAACATATACCTTTCTTCCCTTGGGCCCCTACTCTTCCTTTGTTCCTCGGACCACCAAAGTTCTTCTTCTTAGCACGAGCAGTGAAGGCAACATTTCCTTCATTTTCATATTCCTTCATCCTTGTCTCTTCTTGTACGCATCTCGATAGTACTTCGTCAAAGTCAAGTATGACATTGTTATTGAGAGTGGTAGTGTTGAATACATGCCATTCGGATGAGAGACCTCCAAGTGCGGTGAGAACCATCTCTCAATCAGCTATTGTCTCCCCAATAGCCAGAAGAATTCCTGATCTCAGTTAGCTTCGAAAAATATGATTGAACGGATTCATCCCTGCCTTTCTTTAGATTCTTCAATTGGTTCTTGAAGAATGGGACTTGATTTGCATTGTTGGCCGTGAACATGTTGACCAACTTATCATACATCTCCTTGGATGTGCCCAGCTCAGAGATGCAAACAACTAAACTCTTATGAATTGAGTCCCTGATCATCAGCTTTGCTTTGATTTCCCCCTTCTTATACTTCGACTTGGTGGTAGCAGGTGCAGTGGATGGAGGCTCTTGAATTTTACCCTGCACATAGTCCATGACATCTTGGTCTCCCGACATAAGATCCAAATTCATCTTCTAGGCAATGGAAGTCTTCTTTCCTAGTCAATTTGTCATCAGCTTTAAAGCCATTATAGTTTGAGGTACCCATGCTCTTCTTCAGTGATTGCTACAAACTTGGGCTTTGTCTTCACCTCAGCTCTGATTCCATGTAAATTTTTGTAGATGTTCTTTGCTTGATGCAACTTTACTTTTTATCCCCAATATCAGTCAACAATCACATAAACAAGAAAGTAAAATGCAGATAGAACATACCAGTAGATCGACAGAAGACAAGCCAAAAATATTGTTGATGTGTTACGGCAGTCAGTAGGATGCTTCAACCAACAAAGTCTCAATATGGTCAGCCAACCAGAAGTGTCACACAACCCTCACGGACAGCCAGATGAGTCAACCCAAAGTCAACGAAAGTCAACGTTGTCCCAGTCAACGGTCAACGCAGACCGATCAAAGTCAATAGTCAACCTCAATTTCAGTGCCAAAAAATGCAGACAAAGGAAATCGAAATTTTGACCAAGTTTTGGGTTAGTTTGACCAAGCATTGACCAAAGTCAACGCTAATCAAATCTGCACTGAAAAACCCTAGGTCAGAAAATAGAAATCTCTTTGCTGCATTTCCCACATGTGGATGAAGAAGAGCCTCCAAGGTGATCAAACCAATCAGATGAGGAGAGAGAATGTGATGATGATGGATTATTGAACATGACCTCCAACGTAGACCTATTTATATCCATCAGTGAAGGTGTGTGACACCACTGCTGGGCCTTCAAGCCTAAATTTCATTTCAGGCCAACCTGCACATATTTTGAATAAATTCAAAATAAATGTTCTGCTCATCGGATCAAGATGATCTTTAGATCGATCTTGCACCTCACCGGAAGAGGAATCCAATAAAAATATTGGCATCTTCATCTGAGCATCACAACATGGAGTTTGGACCTAGTTGTCCAAAAATAACACTCAGAATTCACAGAGATATAGAAGCTCGAATAATCACCACAATCATGTGCACAAAACTATGCTCAAACTCATACTTGTCTCCTTCCTATACCACAGAGAGAGGTTAATGTTGAGAATTAAGTAGGGCAGTGATTAATTCAAATTCTCTTCTTGATAATTACTTGTGAGCTTACTTCTTTTACTTATGTCTTTCTCTTCTTAGCTTATTATGTCTTTCATCAATTCAATTACCAAAAACACAAGAGTCGCAAATTTAGGCTCTTCAAGCCAGGGCCAAAACCTCTCCCTCTTGGAGAGGAAAACCCGCAAGAAATTCTTCTTATAGACTTATGACAAGTACCATGACCATGACTCAGACCCTTGACCCTTGTATGCCTCCAAGACTTTTTCACTGCTTATTCATTGACTTCTTGAATTGATCCTTCTTTTTTGCATCGTTCTGCATCGTCCTGCACCAAGACTAGAAAGCTTGGTCTTTACTTGTATTCTTCCTTCTTCGTTGACCCTTGTATGCCTCCAAGACTTTTTCACTGCTTATTCATTGACTTCTTGAATTGATCCTTCTTTTTTGCATCGTTCTGCATCGTCCTGCACCAAGACTAGAAAGTTTGGTCTTTACTTGTATTCTTCCTTCTTCGACTCTATGTGATCCTTACTTCTGATATCATCACCTTGTAGAAGACTTGTATAGTGCACACCTTGCCCCTTCACTTAAATTGTTGGTTGATCATACTTATTATACTTTGAACTAGTCCAAGAATTCTGCACTAACACAGTCCCTTCTTCTTACTCAACGCAGTCCTTTCTTCCCATTGAAACCAACCTTTTTCTTGTAGATATGAATCACCCTAGAATACTTTGTTGTTCCTCTTCTAATTCCACACTAGAATCTTTGTTCATCACTTTGCATAAATTACAGAATAGTTCCCGAGTTTACCGCAATTTATACTAGATCTTTACTTGATATTACAGTCCAGACATAGAGTTATCTGAGACTGTATATATATATATATATATATATATATATATATATATATATATATATATATTGAAGCCCAAACGATGTATTACTTTCCATGTGATTCTTCACCCGATTCTTCAGTTGTTGTAGCTTGTAACTTAGCTTTTCCTATGATACTTATCCGCATTGTTCCTTGTAGATATCTGAAGTTCTATATAAAAATTAGCCGCAGACATGTTCTACATATACACATGGGCAGACTCTCTTCTGGGCCGACATGAGGGCTTGCTTCTGAGCCGACTTCGCTAATTATTCTAGCTGACTTGTGGAGGATATATAACATAGATCTGAAGGAACATTTGTGCCATGACATCAAGGTTTATGTGACACAGTCTTGAGGCATACAAGTGTGACTTGACTCTCCATAAACATGACTCTTAATTGATACATTTATGACCAGAAGACAAATCCCTAATAGACATCAAGAAGAAGTTATTGACCTATAATAAAACCTTGCTCATGAAACCTATGAAGCAAGCATACCAAAAATATATACTATTATCTTTTTCGTCTTCATTACATAAATACATAATTACATAGTCAATATGAAGACCGATCCTAGTTACACTTTCCAATAGTTAATCCTTCCACTAAGGCACATAAGCCCAGACTTCTTCATTTGCAGGGGCTCAGACTAGGATGCCTTCTAATGCCACAAGAATATTGTAATTTTTTTTTCTTGTGCAAGCTTGGACAGAAATCAACTCAGCTCGGATCTTGGTTCTCATCATACAAAACTCGCACTTTGTCTTTAGATGCCACAGAGGTAGCTCAGATTACTACACAGATGTTCGGATTACAACCCAAATCACATTCACCTAAGGGTCATCAAAATGAGGTAACTCAAACCTCACAGAGCTTGAGCACTTGTCAACATAATCATGGATCACAAGACTCAAATCATCATACTTTGGATCATATTGAACTCAGATCATGCTTGACACCACAGACTTTAATTACAAAACTCAAAATATGGTCTCCTTTAGCTTGGATAATACATAACTCGAATCTATGTGACAGACCTCAAATCACAGAATAGGAGGCGCAAAGTATCCCTCTAGGACTCGGCCTAGAGACAAGTTTTAGATGGCAAGAAAACTCGGACAAGGTAGACTCTCAGACCATAGAAAAGAGCTTGGTGAATCCTCCTAGGCATCGTCCTAGTAACAAACTTTGGGTAGCACAAAATTCAGACAAGAAACAGATCTCAGACCTATTCCACAGGGGCAAAAAACCTTGTACTTGATCCATAGTACCTCGAATTAGTACAAACTTTAATTGAAGACTTATTCACTTGATTAGCCCTTGCAAACTTCCTTCTAGACCTTCACATAAGAGAACATATATGACTTTCCTGTGTGATCGAATTTTATGCCAAGTAGGACGAGTGGAGGTCTTTATATAACCAACAAGTGATCCAGATGGGTGGCACAGTAACTCACATATCCACAGAGAAATAGTGCTTCAAGAAACTTGTCTCGACCTTAATCTAGCAATGAACCAAGGAATTTTCAGCCTTGTTACACAAAATTTTGGTCACAAAAATTCAACCTCTTCTCAGAATTCGGATCTATACTTGATTTTGCAATGAGAGATAGAGTGAGAGGTAGAAAGGGTCTCTTTGTCCATGAATTTGCATCTTTCCTAAACTGCTCTTCGATTTGCCTAATCTCCAATACCATGTTGATATTTCTAGGGAAAACAAGCTAGAACAATTTTCATCAACAAATAACTACTTTCAAATATCAGTTAGCATCGATTACATATATATAACATCTATTATCATTAAGTAGCTATACAAAATAAAATTTCAACCAATAAACATGAAAGAGAGGCAGAAAATAACAATGAGACAAGAGACACAGAAATGACACCCAAGGCCAGGGAAAACCCACAAGGGGAAAACAAAAAAATATTTCCATATGAGAGAAGATTTCAAATTTCATCAATACAACAAGAAACAAGACATCAAGATAACAGATAACCAAATACAAGACCTCCACAAGAGCCAAGCCATCAAATCATCTCCTCTTCTGCAATTTGGACCTCCTCTTTTTCCTTCTATCTTTGCTGGATCAGAGATAAAAAAGAGATCAACGCACCCAAATGAGAGGGAGAGTCTCTCATATTTATAATTTTCCAAAGGGGTCGAAAGGGTACCTCCAAGTGGCCCAACCGACTTGAACAATAGGAGGTTGACATGAGCAATTTAAGAAGGCATGACATAAATTCAAATTTTTCTATTCCTTCACATGATAAAAATACCGACCATGGCTACTATATTTCCAACAAACTAAAGCAGGGCTTATCCTGGCGCTGCTTGGGTTGACATCAATGACAACCATATTTCAACAAAAGGGGCCTAATCAAAAGATCCGGCCCAATTTCTAAATCAAACAAGATTTGAAAGCAATAGGAGAAAGGACCAGAACAAAAGGGCGATCCCGATTCCCTACTCCTAAATCTGGCCCAAAATTCAAATTTATAATGAGAAAGGGCCCTAATCCAAAGATATTTCCCAATTCCCAAATCAGGTGCAAAATTCAAAAGCAATGGGAGAAAGGAGCCTGATTCCTAGATTGAGCGCAAAAATAATTTGAAAGGTTGCAAAGGCAAAGAAGACAAAAAAATCATGATTCACTGATTGGGCCCAATTAATGAATCAAGAACAAAGAAGAATTCAAATGGGAGAAAAGGCATAATAAAGAAGATTGGGCCCATTCAAAGATAAGCCCTAGAATTCAAAACTAGTAAAATGATGCCTAATTTGAGGATGGGAGAAAAGGCATAATAAAGAAGACTGAGCCCATTCAAAGATAAGCCCTAGAATTCAAAACTAGTAAAATGATGCCTAATTTGAGGATCTAGGGGGTGTTAAAATTGGACAACTAGGTCCAAACTCCATGTTGTGATGCTCAGATGAAGATACCAATATTTTTATTGGTTTCCTCTTTCGGAGAGGTGTAAGATCGATCTAAAATTGATCTTAATCTGATGAGCAGAACATTTATTTTGAATTTATTTTTAATAATTTCAAATATGTGCAGGTCGGCCTTAAGGTTTCACACCCCCAGCAGATGTGTCACACACCTCAGTGATTGGTATAAATAGAGTCAACATTGGAGGACTTTCTCACTCATCTCATCCTCACACATCTCCTCTTCTGATTTAGTACGAGCTCATTGGAGGCAATTTCGGTTCACACGTGGGAAGAAGGACAAATTTTATACAACTATGGTTTGGACGAAATTCACTGTAGCTAGGGTGTCCATGCAAGTTTGACCAGCATTGACTTTGGTCAACACATGGCCCAAAGAGGCTGAATTTTGGTGGAGACTTTGATCTTGGAAGGCCATACACATTGGCACAAAAATTGAGGACAAAAGGTTGACTGAAGACAAAGCTGCATTGACTTTCTTGCTGCTATCTTGCGTTGACTTTTCTGGACAACGTTGAATTTTTATAGGTTGACTTCGAGTTGACTGTGTGGCTGTTTTGAGGGCTGTTGTGACACATGTTGGGTTGGCTGACCAAGGAGTCTTTGCTGGTTGAAGCATCTTGTTGACCGTCGTAATGCACCATCACTATTATCTGTTTCTTACTTGTCTTCTATAGATCCTCTGGTATGTTCTATCAACATTTTACTTGATTGTTTATGTGATTGTTGTAGTGAAAATTAAAGTTGCATCAAGCATAAAACATCTACATAAATTTACATGGTATTGGAGCTGAGGTGAAGACAAGCCCTATTTGTTGCAATCACCAAAGAGGAAAATGGGTTCCACAAACTATGGCTTCAAGGAGGATGACAAATTGACCGAGAAGGATGACTTCCATGCTTGGAAGATGATATTGGATCTCAAATTGGAGGACCAAGATGTCATGGACTATGTGCAAGGTAAAATCCAAGAACCTCCATCCACTGCTAATGCTGCTGCCAAAACAAAGTACAAGAAGGGGGAGATCAAAGCAAAGATGATGATCAAGAAATCCATTCATAAAATTCTGGTGGCCTATATCTCTGAGTTGGGCACATCCAAAGAGATGTATGATAATTGATCCTCATGTTCAAGGCCAACAATGCAAATCAAGTACTATTATTCAAGAATCAATTGGAGAATCTAAAGAAAGGAAAGGATGAGTCTGTTCAATCATACTTTCTGAAGCTGATTGAAATCAGGAAGAATCTTTTGGCTATTGGGGAGACAATAGTTGACCGAGAGATAGTGCTCACCACACTTGGAGGGATCTCATATGAATGGCATGTGTTCAACACTACCATTCTAAATAATAATGTGATACCTGACTTTGATGAAGTACTGTCAAGATGCATTCAAGAAGAATCAAGAATGAAGGAGTATGGAAATGGAGGAAATGCTGCATACGCTGCTCATTCTAGAAAGAAGAACTCTGGTGTTCCAAAGAACAAGGGAAAAGCAGGGGCCCAAGGAAAGAATGGCAAGTGCTTCACTTGTCATAGGCTTGGTCACTATGCTAGAGAATGTTTTTTCAAGAAGGATTCTCCCGATGGTGATGATAACAAAAACAACCGAAGGAATGGCAGTTAAAGGAACAATAGGTTCAAGGGAAAAAGGAAGGCTCCCTCCGGCGGAAATGATCAACCTTTCAAAATGTCAAGAAACTCCAGGTATGAGGAATCACATGTTGTTGATAAAAGAAATGAAAATATTCTAGTATCTGCCCTCTCTATTGCATCTCCACCCGACACTATGGATGTCTGGTTGATAGATAGTGGTGCTTCAAGGCACATCACTGGTTTCAAAGAAGCACTCTCTGATATGGTTGAGAAGGATACTAATCTGGAGATTATCCTTGGATATAATGTCACATATCCCATGAAAGGGATGTAGAGACTCAGACCCTCCACTTGTCTCAAGGTCAAGTCCTCCACTTCAGGATGTACTACCAAATTTGAAGAAGAACCTTGTGTCTATATCAACCATGGAAGACAAAAGGATTCAATGTGGCATCACCTATGTAAGTGAAAGGTGCTCATATGTGGGAGAAGAGCCTGTGGAAGCTATCTCACGTCAGTTATTGATATACTTAATTAAGTTGAGGAAGTCCGTTGGGAGCAATGACATGTGATACTATCCGACAGACTGAACTATGGCATCGAAGGTTTGGACACCTTCACTACAAAGCCCTTCCCGAAGCAAGGAAGGTGGTGACAGGGATGCCCAAGTTTCCAAATAATCATGAAGGTGCATGTAAGGGTTGTGCCGAAGGAAAGCATACAAGGGGACCTTTCCCCTCTAGTGTCACAAAGACATTTGATGTCTTGCAATTGATCCATTCTGATCTATCTGGTATGCTGCCCGTGACATCTTTGGGAGGATGTTCATATTATATGACATTCATAGATGACTTCTCTCGCAAAACCTGGATATACTTCTTAAAGAAGAAGGATGAGGCTTTCATGTGGTTCCGTACATTCAAAGCCTTGGTGGAAAATATGACAGGAAGAAGATCAAGATTTTGAGAACTGATAATGGCACTAAATATGAGACAAACGAGTTCAAGGACTTTTGCAGAGAAGCTGGCATTAAGAGGGAGACCACAACTGTCTATACTCCCGAGCAAAATAGTGTTGCTGAACGAAAGAACAAGACCATTGTGGAAGCTGCCAGTGCCATGCTATGTGACCAAGGTCTGCTGAAGTTTCTGTGGGGAGAAGCTACTAACACTGTTGTGTACATGCAAAATCGATGCCCACATTCCGCTCTAGAATCCAAAACTCCCGAAGAGGTTTTCTCTGGTAAGAAACCTGACGTCTCACATTTTAGAGTTTTTGGATGTACTGTTTACTTTCATGTGCTAAAAGAAAAGAGGAGTAAGTTGAATGCTTCTGGGAAGAAAGGAATGTTTGTGGGCTATAGTGAAACTTCAAAGGCCTATAGAGTCTATGTGCCTGGTCAAAGGGAAGTGGAGATATGTCACGATGTCACCTTTGACGAAGATACTTCCCTGAGGAAAGTAGTCAATCTTCCGAGATCTGAGGAAGATAATGAAGCAAGGCCTGGAAATCAAGAGGAACCAAAGGATGAAATGATGCCTAATGTTGAAGGACCAATGGACTCGATTGATCCACCTCCTTCATTGGGAAAGAGACCATCATGGCTCAAGGACATTCTCGAGGATGCTGAGGGACATGCAGCCCCAAGGGGGACATTCCGTGAAAGTAAGAAGCAGAGTAGATACCAAGGGTATCTAGCAGCCATGAGTACTATTATACAATTTGAGCCTGGATCCTTTGAGGAAGCCATAAAGCATCAAGTATATAAGGATGCTATGCACGAAGAGTATGAGTCCATTATGAAGAATGATGTCTGGGATGTGGTTCCAAGACCAAAGGACAAAGCAGTTCTCACCTCAAAATGGTTCTACAAGATCAAGCATGGATCTGATGGAAGTGCTGAAAATTTCAAGGAAAGATTTGTTGCCCATGGTTTCTCTCAAAAGGAAGGTAGATTATGATGACATATTTGCACTTGTGGCCTGATATACCACCATTTGATCTATTATAGCCCTTTCTGCAACGCAAGGATGGAGTCTTCATCAAATGGATGTGAAGACCAAATTTCTGCCTGGTGCGATAAAGGAAGAGGTATATGTGGAACAACCTCTGGGATTCGAAGTCTAGGATCGAGACACCCATGTTTGCAGGTTGAAGAAAGCTCTATATGGGCTGAAGAAAGCACCCAGAGCTTGGTACGAGAGTACAGAGAGCTACTTGATGAAGCTGGGCTTCACTCGAAGTAATGCTGATCTGAACCTTTACTTCAAGGTTGTCAAAGGAAATCCTCTCATTCTGGTAATATATGTGGATGATCTCTTCCTGACAGGTGCCGACCCTCTCATTCAACAGTGCAAGAGGGATATCGCTGCTGAGTTCGAGATGAAGGGCCTAGGACTGATGCACTACTTACTAGACCTGGAGGTCTGGCAGAGACCCGGCGATATTTTCCTTTCTCAAGGAAAATACATTGTGAAGCTTCTGGAAAGATTTGGTATGGTGGACTACAAGTCCGTGTCAACACCAATGGAGCTAAACTTCAAGAAGATGAGTGGCAGCATTGTTGGGCCCGTATTGTCTAATCCTACTGAGTATCGTCAACTCGTAGGGGCCCTGATGTTCTTAGTGAACACCAGTCTAGATATATGTTTTGCAGTGAACACTTTGAAACAACAGATGGTTGAGCCTCATCACTTTCATTGGGGTTGGTGCCGTGAATCTTCCTCGAGATATCTTCAGGGTACCTATAAAACCATGAGCTAAGATACAATCGCCAGAGCGTGACACACCTTGGATATACCGATGCCGATTAGTTGGGCGTTGGTGGTGGATCGGGAACCCACTCCGGATGTTGTTCCAAACCTGGTTCTCGCTTCGATCTCATGGATGAGCATAGCGTGTCGTGTGGTTTTGAGCACCAGACAGGCCGACACATTGCGCGAGTAAAAGTCGTTGTGGAAGGGGCTTGGTTGTGAAAGCTCTTCAAAGGAGCTATTTGAACATGTGCTAGATACCACCGTGATACTCTGTGACGTGGGATTTGCTTGTCCGAGAATCCAGTGTTCCACAATCGATCCAAGCATACACTTTATCCGAGATATGGTACAGCGAGGCGCCATAAGGCTCGATCATATAGGAACTGATGAGCAGGTCGCGGATATTCTCACAAAGCCCCTGGGGAAGGTCAAGTTCCTAACCTTCCGTGAGTCTTGGTATCGTGGAACAACCCTATGATGTGGGTCTTGTTGGACGATGAGCTCTGGGAGCTCTGGGGGGGGCTTTGGGGATAGCTTCTCGAAGCTATAAGCAACCACAAGGCTAGACTTGCCGAACCTTGTTGGTGTGTTTGGGCCCCACCGTTGTGATTTTGAGTTGGTTCACCTCTCATTATCTGTGCCCCGTATGCATCCTACCCATTGAGTTCAGGGCTCATGGGAAGTACCTCTCATTTGGTCAACGAGATGGGAAAAGCTAGAGACTAGTAGCAAAGACTGATGGACGCATCAGAGATTGTCGTACTCTCTATCTAGGATGGCACAGTCCAACCACTTGATCTGGGATCAAGTATAGTGAGGTTTCGGACCTCCAACTGACTTCGGGTCAGGTAAACCAACTTCGGGTTGGTATGAGACTCTTTGTGAGTTTGATAGAGGTTTCGAACCTCTGGGCTGAATCTGTTAGCCGAGGGATGATGTCTTTGTGACTGACCCACTTCCGTTTTGAAATAAAGAGGCTAGCAAAGCAAGTTACGGCGGGATGACGCATGATGTTTGTTTGCACAGGTGGATGGAGTTCTCCCTAGTTCAGAGGGAGTGTTAAAATTGGACAACTAGGTTCAAACTCCATGTTGTGATGCTCAGATGAAGATACCAATATTTTTATTGGGTTCCTCTTTCGGAGAGGTGTAAGATCGATCTAAAATTGATCTTAATCCAATGAGCAGAACATTTATTTTGAATTTATTTTTAATAATTTCAAATATGTGTTTGCCTTAAGGTTTTACACCCCCAAAGCAGATGTGTCACACACCTCGTTCATGGGTATAAATAGAGTCAACGTTGGAGGACTTTCTCACTCATCTCATCCCCACACAAAATCTCCTCTTCTGATTTAGTACGAGCTCCTTGGAGGCAATTTTGTTCACACGTGGGAAGAAGGACGAATTTGCTGCAGCTAGGGTTTCCACGCAAGTTTGACCAGCGTTGACTTTGGTCAATGCATGGTCCAAAGAGGCTAAATTTTGGTGGAGACTTCGATCTTGGAAGGCCATACACATTGGCACAAAAATTGAGGTCAAAAGGTTGACCGAAGACTGAGCTGTGTTGACTTTCTTGCTGTTGTCCTGTGTTGACTTTTCTGGACAGCGTTGACTTTTCCTGGGTTGACTTTGAGTTGACCGTGTGGCTGTTTTGAGGGCTGTTGTGACACATGCAGGGTTGGCTGACCAAGGAGTCTTCGCTGGTTGAAGCATCTTGTTGACCGCCGTAACGCTCCATCACTTTTATCTGTTTCTGACTTGTCTTCTATAGATCCTCTGGTATGTTCTATCAGCATTTTACTTGATTGTTTATGTGATTGCTGTAGTGAAAAGTAAAGTTGCATCAACCATAGAACATCTACATAAATTTACAGGTATGAAAACCCTGGAGTGTTGAAAACCTCAAAGGTAAGGGCCTGGATTGAAATGCAATTTACCATGAAAGTTGTTAAGGGCTCAAAAAGGGGACAACATCATCGATGATGGTTTTTGTTTTCCCTTTCCAGGATCTTGGATGCAGTCCCTGCTTCTTTGATTCTTCCTTGCGCTTCTGCACATTGTTAACTTGGTCCACACCTTTACCCACCTTAACAATTTTCCTCCAACACAATCCTGCTGAGCCACTCTGTCATGTGCAAATGTTCTGGAATTCAATGTTCTGCCTGTTTGCGGTAACATAATTCTCAAAAGCAGCACCTTAACTCCCCACAATCCAATTCTTCACAATATCTTTTTGTGGGACTTTACCTCATCCACAATTCATCTTTTCAGGTCCTCTAATTTCTGCATCTACAATATTGAGTTGCAAAACCTGCATCCCTGATTTGCTGGCCTCTCAAATTTCCACAAGCACGGACTCCTATTGACACATCCATTAACATGTCTTGCAGGTCCTTCAAGTGCTCCACATCCACAACTTCACTCACAAACTTCCCATGTGGGTCTTTCAAGCTCATACGTCCTTTGCAGTTTTTTCATTTATGCATCACGCATTTTTCAAACTCCTACGAATCCACTTCCTTTCATTGTTCCATTTTTCTTCTAAAGTTGGGAGCAATCTCTTCATCTTAAAAAAGGTTGAACAGTGCTCTACATTACGTTTATTGATGTAACTAAAGCAAAAAAATATTTTAACAATCACATCTTTTCAGTCTATGTTAATATAGCTATCTATTAATGACTATATATTTTTAATATGAACATGATAATTTCTACTGAGATACAATTCTGAGAAAAATAGAGCATAACAACAAAATCGTGAATCCATAGAAACAGGGGAAATAAGCTTCATATGAAATTAGGAAAGCATCATCTCTTGAAAAATAGATTGAGTATAGTAACGCAGTAATTAGCCCTAGGTTTAGATTTTTCATGAACATGCAGATACATACCAAAAACGATAGTTCTTCATCCAACCAGTGCACAAAGTCAACAACATCTTTAATGTTTGTGTAAGCAGCTGCCCGAACTTCGTTTGCCAGTGATTGAACAAAGTCACTTTGAGTCTCCACGTCAGCTTTAACCTGCATTCATGGAGGACCAGTTGTTTACCTTTGTTCAATGCTAAACAACTTTTTTCAAATAACATGAAGCTGAGGTCCAAAAATTGACATCCAAACTCTTTAAATTGTTAATTGAATAAATATGAATACTAATCAAGGCAGATCCATAGCACATATGTGACTCAAAATGTGGTACTTACAGATAAAAGATATGCAGATTTGTTTCCAAACTCTCCAATCATGTTACTACAAGCATCTGAAATGTTGCTTGATGCTGTGGAGGCCACATTTGAAATTTCCTTTTGCGCTTCTCTTTTCACTAGCGATTGATAGAACTCAACTACTTGTGGCACTCTTTGCACTTTATCTCCTGCTCTGCCTTGAGATTCAATTGGGAGGCTAGTTGGAGGTGCTGGTGGAGTTGGAATCATGCCAGGGGCAGCTGGAGGTTGAGGTGGAGGAAATGGAGAGATAGGTATGGCATGCAAAGCTTCTGATGAGGCATTACTGCATATCAAAGAACCAGTGGATGGCTTTGGAGGTTTCTTTGCAACCCTCGGATCCCTCTTTTGTACTCCTTTAAATGTCATTTTGCTAATTTCAGGCTCCTTGCTTTCATGGTCATTGCCATCTTTTGAATCAGTTTGGGATCCCCTTGTTTGAAGAGTTTCTATAAACTTCTCTGGCATAACCCTTTCAGTCAGTGCCTCAGTTTTCAATTTTTCAGAAAATTTTGCTGCTCTTGCTTGCTCTGCTCTTTCTTTGATGCCATTCTCTCTCTGTATTGCTAAATTATGCCTGACTTTAGAGTCAGAATGCTCCCCTCCATGCATGCCTCCCACAGACTTTGACATAAGTTGAAATGAAGTTGACACATTGATTAATGGGTCACTCATTTCCAGAGTTGTTCTTGATGTATGATAGTCATCCGTTTTAGGAGAATCAACCATTGCTGCAAGATCATGTGTCTCAAGGAAAGTATCTGATTTCGACCTTGACTTTGTTTTGGGGCCATTGTGTCTTGTTAAAGAGGCAACGGAAGCATCAGTGCTTGAACTTATCGGCATTATAAATTCTAACGAGCTACCTGAAATATATTGTTTTTGCCCTGGATTTTCATGCCCTGGACTTCTCTTCCCTAGACTTCTCTGCCCTGGACTTTCATGCCCTGGACTTCTGTACCCTGGACTTTCATGCACTGGACTTCTGTAACCTGTAATAGGCCCAGTTCCTCTTTTGTCTCCAGCTGATCTAACTGATGACACTTCAGAACCCTCCTTACTTTTCCCCCATCTTTTTAGCTTGTGAATTAGGCTTGGTTTCTTTGATCGAGTTAGTCTAGTAGAGGTACTGTCTAAAGAGGATTCATCAAAATCACCACCCTCAGAAGGTGTTGATGTATGGGATGATGGACTCTTGGAGTCATTATCTGTATACTCTTTGTCATGCAATGCTACAGAATCATGCCCTGCATATTCCAACATAAGCAACTTTGCATTCTCCTGTGACCTTGGGCTCAAGCTTTTGTTGAGATCTCGTGCTGTCAGTCTTCCTGGAGGGGCTCGGTAGTTCCTTAATTCATAGCGTAGACATGCATTAACCCATCTTAAATACACCAGTTCTTCCACTTCACTAAATCGATTATTTTGCAGACCTTCCACTTGCTTTAACAGATCTTCATTCACATGCCTCAAAGTTTTCAGTTCTTCTCTTGCCTTTTGCGCTGTCTCTGTCTGCAGGCAAAGAAAATATAAACACGGTCATTGACATTTTTTAATTTGATGTGAACAGCCATATTATAAAGAACAATGTACAAAAAGTAGTGAACCAGAGAAATCTTACACTCAATCCAGTACTAGGTGAAAAACATAACACCATATACTGAAAAAAGCATACCTCTGCTATTTTAGAGAGGGAAGCAATTTGGGTTTCTGCAATGTCTAGTTTCAGCATCAGCTCCCGCTTCTGATGTTGCAACTCTTTGTTGGCCCTTCTTAATTCCACCACTTCGATTTCCAGTTCTTTCAAAGTCTGCAGTTTCTTCTCAATCTCGAATTTCTTTTCAGAATACTTTTTCTCAGTGTCTTGAAGACCTGCAACTTGTTGCTTGAGCATAAGAAGTTGCTCATTTGTCTGCATAGATTCCATTTGCATCTGTCCCTTAAGTTCTTTAATCATTGCTCTGGCAGATTCAAGCTCTTTCTTTACTAGGGAAGATTCCTCTACTTCCTCCTCAAGTTTCTTCTTTTGAGCTTCCAAAAAATTCAATTTTAAATTGAGCATTTCAATCTCAACCGTGTTTAGTTGGAGCCGCTTTTGTAATTCTACTATGTTTGTTTCCTGTTCCGTGAGACCATAATACTCCAGCAATTCCCCTTGAAGATTTTCTTCCCTTTTCTGCAATTCTTCTACAAGATTCTTCAATCTGTCAATTTCAGCAGCATTATCTGAAACTGCCTCCTCGTACATGTGCTTATATTCCTCAGAAATTATATCAGGATCTACTGTAATAACCTGCTTCTCCTCACCACCAGACTGTGTAGGTTTAGAAGATGGAACAACCTCTTCCAAAGGAAACTCCATCTCTTCTGATAAAAGTGCATTGAACTCCGGCAAGAGGAGATCATCGTTGGCCAAGCTCAGTGATGGACTAATGCTATCAACTCTTTTAACCACCCCCATCTGCATAGCCCGTCCATTTTATACATTATTCAACTTTGAATTGAACCGATCATAGATAAATTTAAACATGATCATCTATTTGTTTGGGAAAACATTCAAAAGAGAATTTATTCCTTCCAATTTAGCAGGATGCCCTTGGGCCGCCCTAGTTCACAATTAATATGAAAGACGCTTATCGCACTTGTGTTTGTGTCACCACCTGTAAAGAGGTGGAACACTGTTTTATACTGCGATGCGTGTGAACACTCGACTTAACAGCCATGATGACTCAACTACTTACAACGGCACCCTTGCCGAGGCACGCAGGCCACTTTTCTCAGGAATCAAACCCTGTGGGATTATAACAATACTCCGCTTTCATTGGCCCGGGCCTTTATACTGTGATGTGTGTGACCACCCGACTCGACTGGACAATGACCGGTTTTCATTGACACTGGTCCTGTGGCTTAGTTCACTATAAACATCTCGATTCTCACAATCATTCAATACGATCCCTTTCTGTGAGCATGCATAGCAAAGCTCCATCCCCTAAATGCTAAACACAGCTAACTACCGGGCAACGGACCCTCAGACATCAATTCTAGAATTTGAGAGCAATCCAAGAGAAAATGAAATGATCAAGACCCTAGATTAACTAATAAAAATAAACTGTAGTGATAAATTTTGAATAATCCATAAAAATAAAATAAAACTTCTGCAACGGAAGAAAAACCAATTGGAACAGCTTTACATACATCATTTTCCTGTGTTGAGTCCACTTTCGTGTACGAACATATTTCTTTCTTGATTTCCACATTGTCTTGAGCCTTCTTGTTAGAGTTTCCTAACTCTGGATCCACAACAATCAGAATTCAAAGAGCATTCTCAGGAAATTAATTAAGACAAGATAAAGTATAAACAGAAAATCAAGACTAATTTCTTTACCTGTTGCAGAAAATATCAAATAAATCGAAAAATAAAATGAATAGCAACGCAAACAAGGGAGAAACGGAATGTTTACCTCCCTGAGCATCCGATCCTCTGAGAGTCTTTCGGTTGACAGGCCTAAACCTCAGATGAGTCAATATGTAAGCTGTAACCGAAAGACTTATAGCAAGGCCTACCTTCACTAACATATACGTAATTCCTCTACTCGCCACCGTTAATCGCCCGCCTATCGCGCGTATCTGTCGTTAAGTCTCAGAAATCCGGCTTCCTCGATCACCTGAAACGCCGTTTACACAGAATGTAAGAGCAAACATATTTTCTCTACTCTCAAACCTTCAGAAAGAAGGCAATTTCTTTAAAAAGCCTCTCAAGCAACAATAAATACGGAATATAAAACAAAAGAGATAAACTCACCATGCCAGCGCCTTTCACTGAATAAAACCAGAATTCCGCTAAAAACAGGACTTCAAAAGAGTGAACTCCTGTGCAATTAAGTCCGATCAAATGCATTTAAGCAAAATAATCGACGACTTATTCGTTCAAACAACATAATCACTTCAAAGATTGATTAGATAAAGCCTCTAACAAATCAAATCATAACCGGGTCAAACCTTAGAAAGCGCAAAACCCGTTCCAATTTTAGCAGAACCAAGCCATGAAGCAGTGTCATGGTCTTTTCTCGTTGGCACCGAAGTCTATCAAATTCTTCAACGAAACTTAAAAGAAATCTCCCCGGAACGAAGAACAGTTAAAAGCTGGACAAAGTCGAGCCAAATTTTGCAGAGTCAGGTATATTTGACTGCTAAACACACAAACCAGGATGAATTCATGCTTTAAATGAAAAAGCTCAGAGCATACTTGATATAACCAAATTCAACACAAGAGTTTGTCATGCAAGGGTTTGAAGTATACACGAAATTCACAATCACGACGTCAATGTCACTCTGTATCCGGGTACGGAAAATTGATCAATTATGCCGAAAAATTTTGCCGGCAGCCGTCCATCCAATTAAATACGAGTCCAACTGGAATATATTCCGTCCATGTGAAATATGGCGGATTTAATAAAATAGTGAGCACACAGTTTTATAATGTGAAAAGCATGGGATTAGACCGTTACCGTTGACATATTGTTGGATCGCCGCGGTGGCTTCTGCTCTTACATTTATATTTTGTGTTCTGAGCAATCTCACACACAACAGATCGACCAAATTGTGGGGTCGCCGAATCTCAGTGTTACAAAGTTTAAAATTGATTCCGGTGTTAAAGGGATGGGTGTTTTTCGTATTCAATGAGTTCGTTGAGTCTCCGAAGTTCCACCCACCGGTCCATCCGATTGCCATATGATTTTTTTTCTTTTAATTCAAGCATGGAAAAATGTAGCATTCGTACCCAGAAATTGTTTAAAAAAAGATACTACTTTTTTATTTTATTTTCGAAGAAATTTAAATATTTTTTTAATTGGTTGCGTAATATTGTTAAAATTTGGCAATATAATTATGGGTAAAATTATATTTTTTATTATTTAAATTATATTTTAAATTTAATATTGTGAAAAATTATATAAATTATTAATTTAATTAAAAAAGCAAATAATATTATTATTTTTGAGATAATTTTTAACTTTTGATTTATGATTAATATTCTTAAAAATATTTACTTCGTAATTTGAAAACAACTCTCTAGTTGTTATTATATCTATGTTTGAGTCATTGGATCAATTGTTAGATGATTGAAATGTTTTAGGCTATTAAATCAAGTAAATATTTTTATATATGTTTTTTATAATGTTAGTTTTGTCTTTTTAATAAGTTAGATTGAATAATAAAATAAAATAATGATAAACTATAAATACAGCTCATGGTATTGACCCATAGTATTTTATAGAGGAGAACTAAGATGTCCTAAATCAATCTTAACTTTGGATCTAAACTAATTATTTAATAAAATTATTTTTCAATGTTTATAACCATTATTCTTTTAAAAAAGCCCTAAAAAGGCCTAACATTGAATGTATGGAATCCATTTTCCGTGATACACATGAGAAGTGCAATGAAAAATCTTGGAATTTGGAAAATGTCACGAAGCTTATCTCATGTTCCATTCATTTACATTGAAGTATATGGAAGAAGAAAAACATGACAATGAATACTTATCAAGAATGTATGATTCTTTAGAAGGAAACAACGTTGACAAGGCTATGGAGGACCAAATAGCAGAATTAAAAATAGAAGAGGACTCGGTTACTCAAGGATTTTGGAATCCAGGTGAGCTACATTATCTCACTTATTCAAGCAAATGCTCAAAAAGAGACAGACAATAGTGATATAGAGACAATTTATTCATAAACAAGAGAAAGTTAGAATTATGACCAGAGATAGAGATATGGGAAGAGAAACATTCTAATTGTAAGGAAGACTGAGAAAATACTAGACAAAAGACACTTATCTATTGCAATCAGTTGAAAAAAAAGGTATCTCTAATGGGTCACTTGGGGGGAATCTATTATTTAAAAGATCGAAAAAATAATTTCATTTCAAAACAAAATTGTACTATCACTAGGGAACGGAGTTATTACATTTAAAATTTGTTCTCATTCTTGTCACTACAAAATTTGATTGTTGCTTTTTATTTGATGGGAAAATAAATGATCTTTAAAAGGCACTAAAGTCTTGAATTATGATCCTTAAAGATGTCGCTAGATTCTTTGATTATGAGTTGATTTTTTCTTCTTACTTTTGGGTCTTTATGATGTTTGTTATTCTGATTGAGGTGAAAAGTTCCAAAGAAGTGGAATATTGGTCGTTCAAAGAGGAATTAGGGAAATATGATTGTAGATAATTTATTAATATAAATTATCTAAACTGAGATTAATTAATCACCCCCAAGGGTTAAAAAGGGCTCAAATGTCTCTTATCCATAAAATTGACGATTAAGATAACTCTATGCTCTATGTTCAAACGACAGGTGAAGGTGGATTTACCATACTTAAGCTTCTTAGTAGTCTCTTATGAAGTACAACATGTCACAGTGATAAGTTTTTATTCCATTAAATAATTCTAGCTGTAGAGCAGAGTCAGAGTTCTAGGAGTAGTATCAGAGGAATTCAACATTGCAAATGTGATAGAAGTAAACAATTTTGTGGAAGGGTGAAGTCTGCCCAACTTGGTCATAAAAATCAAGTGCAGCCTTCATGCAGAAAAAATAAATAAACATGCAGATTTCGTCATATAGAGGTCTTGAGTACTTTGGCCAAAATGTCTCATCCATTATGAAAAAACACATCTTACATGCAATTAATAACAAAGAAGTTGTTCTACATCAATTACCCAATATAGATATTTTGATTTGAGGTCCAATGAACATAATTCTCCACCGCTTATTCTAGAGATAAGTTGGAGCCTAGAAAGTTCCTACTACCTCTTCTTTCTTATATGTTATTCTTTCATATACCACAACCTTACAGTGTTTCCTTTGTAACATGTGGTGCAATTACTAGTTTAGAATATTTTGTATTGGTTAAATCTATATCATCTAACTAATAATTGTTAATAATTGAATTAAAATTCTAGAAGTTTTATTTTAAAATAAACATGTTGATTAACAAATAAAAAATTTAAAATTCCCTATTTTACTTTTAAAAAAAAATACAAAAATCAAAATTTAACAATTTTAAAATTTGTTAGATATAAAACTTTTGTGATCCATAATGTAAATAAATATCTTTAAATTGATCACATCATTAAAAAAATTAAAATTTAATAAAAAAATTATTAAAAAATAAAATTTCTTTATATTATTATAAAATCAAACATAACACAAATAAATATATATATATATATATATATATATATATATATATATATATATATATATATAATTTAAAATAATTTTATATTTTATAATTTTCACAAATTTATTAAAAAAAAATTATTATCAAAACCTTTATAAAAAAAAAAAAAAATTCTCATTATAATCTTTCACCATAAAATTGTAAACAGTAGGAAATCCATTCCAAACACCAAAACTGGAAACAACTTGAATTTAAAAAAAAAACAAAAACAAACTTAATCTCATTAAGAAAACTATAATAATTGGAAATAAAGCAACTTAATTAACTTTTACACGAAGCCTTCTATTGATACTTAACCCTCTCTATAAGAGAGATCTTTGAAAAGCCAAGGCCACGTGTCTTCAAAAAAGCAATAGACTATTTACAAGCATTTAAAAGGTAAGGCAGCTATAGGTCAAAATCAAATCTTTTTTCTAACGTAGCCTCGAATGTACTACTACTAGATGCTCCTTCGTTTGAGAACGAAAATGTGTTTTTTTTCCAACTCATTTTGTCCTTTCATGTTATAAGGATGAAGGAAAGTAAGCTATATTATTCTTGATTTTGTCTTTTATTCTAAAAAGAATTAAGGGACACAAGTTGTTGTCTTTTATTCTTTTAGAATTCTTTGACACATAAGTTATTGTCTTTTATTCTCTCCAAATTTAACCATATATAAGTTATCAATATATATGGTGTAAAAGAAATATGTATTTGAGTAGAAGGTGAGAATAGATTAGGTGAGGTATTCTAATTTGGGATAGTAGTGTGAATGGGGATGTTAGTTTTCAATTTTTGGTGGGTAAATAATGTAAATAATGTAATTATATGTAATACAGTATTATGAAAAAAGAATAGAAAATGAGAATATAAAATAGAATATATAAATGATAATATTATAATGATTATTATAAAAAGTGCGTGAAAATTTTATTTGAAAAAAATAAATATAAAATTCTATGATTACTATTAAGAGTTTATGAAGATTTCGATCGAGGAAGGGAATTGAACCTATGATGAGTGCTATAACAACTCACCTCATCACCGTTTAACCAAGACCCCATGGACAAGAGTTTATGAAGATTTTATTTGAAAAGGGGAAATATAAAATTTTATGACAATTTTAATATATTTTTATTTATAAATATGATTTCAATAATAAGTTGTAGTTTAAATTATAAAATTGAATAGAAATTTTTAGGGAAGAAGACATTATGGCTTTGTGGGTAGGTAGGGTTCTAGAAGCCTATGGTTGCGGTCGAGGGGTGCTCTTCAGCGCAGTATGCAAGAGATGTTGTAATGTCTTGTCTTGTAAACATTTTGACTCGATCAAAATAAAATAAAAATAACCCTATGTTAAATTAAAATTTCTAAGTTATTATTCTTTTAATCGATTTTTGTTGGGTAGTTAAGGTAAATTTGAAATAAAAAATAAAAAATAACACTATCTTAACATAAAAATTCTAGAATGCAGATTTCCACATTTGTAACTCATAATGAATAAATTGATTATGGAGAAACTGTGTTAATATCTTTGAAAGATGTTTCGAGTGGACCCTTCACCCATCATCAGGGACATGAAACAAGAACAACGATGAAGAGAAAGAAAGACCAATCCTTTTAACACAGTTTCAAAGATATTAACACAGTTTCTTCAGAAGCAATTTATTCATTATAAAAACTCTAGTCAAAGGAACTTAGCTCAAGTGGTATGGTTCATAATTTGTATCCCAAGTAGTGTGGGTTCAAGTCTTTGGAGGCATGTTGGCCCTTGTGACATTTATGAAATACTGGTTCTACCAGGTGGAATAATTTTTGTTTTGTAGTTAAGGTTGAGGTAAACTTTACTTGGTTAAGTTACTCATGGATATACAGGATGAGGGAAGGGAGCTTAAATAAAACATCATCTAGGAGTATAGGGCAGGGATCCAACACCTACTAATACTCCTTCTATCGTCTCTATTGAGATATGTGTGCAAATGAGAATATCAAAAATCCATAAACATACTTATGACCCACCAGGACAAGAATATATGATAAAACTGTTGGACATTGGATAAACCAATGCTCCCCGTGTGTTTGGCGACATGGACTAACCGCCTTTCGTGGATCCTTATCTCTAGCGATGCGATCGTTGACTAACACCTGCGGGTTTTGGCCTAATGGCAATCGTGATTCCCAACAAGTGGTATCAGAGCATAGGTCATGAGTTCGATACACACCTGGCTCACGTTGGGAGGGGGGGAGATTGTTGGACATTGGATAAACCAACGCTCCCCGTGTGTTTCGCAACATGGAATAACCGCCTTTCGTGGATCCTTATCTCTAGCGATGCGACCATTGACTAACACCTGCAGGTTTTGGTCTAACAGCAATCGTGATTCCCAACAAGAACTTGCTTGATTTCTTTGAAATATCACCTTGTTTTGTTGGCCCTATTACAACAAAATCTAGAATTTAGGGAAAAGCCTCACTAGGTGACCTGGACAATGTGTAATACACGGAAGTGTCACCATCATCACCTCATCTACTACTCCCTTCTTTTTAGTGAAGGACATAATTCAACACAATGGAGGCGTCCCTGCTAGGGCTTAGGGATCAAGAAACCCAAAGATCTTAAGCTAATATCCCCTTAAGGATCATATGATCAACTAGATGAAGTAATGATAAATTAGGGTTTGGGGTGGATGAATGAATAGATTCAATTTTGGATTCAAGGGAGCTATGGGTAAATCTAAATGCTATGGTTGGCCTAGAGAATCTCAAATAGGTTTCCTTAAGATATTAAATCAAGAAAACACTGAATGTTGCTCTACACTAGAGTTTTAAATCAATAAATTGCAATAAAACAATAGTTTACGACAACAACAAGTTTGACCATGAAAATCATGAATAAACCATGTGAAATGAAGGATATATTAGAAATAAACCTGGGGAAAAATTTACACCAAATTTTGATGGCTAACAATGCATTAAAAAATGAATAAAACCTTGATTTTAGCTCTAGAAAATGGTTGCAAAATGCATGAAAAGCTTTAATTTTTCTTCTTTGATGCATTTTTACACAATGTGTAACCCTAGGGCATATGTCAACATGTCATTATTGCTGAAAATAAAAGATTTTTCTATAATTTAATCGTAATATACCATGAAATAAAAGGACAATTATTTTTATTTTCAAGGAATGCCACAAGAGAGATGAACTCGTGCCTTCTTTAATTTTGGGAATATAGAGGCTAGGATATAACTAATTCTAGGGTTTTATTGGAGTGATATTAAATCCAACCAAATTTGTTGTGTAACTAGCTCCAAAAATAGAAGAAAAGAGATATCAACACCTTAGAAATAAGCCACTTCGAGGGGGCAACCTCCAATACATTACATAAATGAACAATTCTTGGATGATTCAATTTACAAATCCTCCTTTCTATATATAGGAATCCATGGGGCCATAATATAATCCTAGTGGGCCACAATGTAATCCTAGCTGACCTAACAATAATAATTTAAGGGCACAATAATAACAATATAGGGGTTACAAGGGTACAATAATAACAATAAGGGGGTTACACTAACAACAATAAGGGACTATATTAGTAATATAGGGACCTAACATGCCCCTCTCCTTCAAAAAAGTGTTGTCCTCAACACTTGAGTAGCTCTGGGTGCTTCTGTATAAAATTCTCATCCTCCTATGTAGAATCTTCAGTGGGTAAGTTCTTCCACTTGATGAGATACTCTGAAATTGATCGATTCCGTAGTTGTCGAGTTCTTGTTTCCATGACCGCTTCAGGTTCCAATATGATTTTTCCTTCCTCATCAAGTTCTCGCAATATTGTTTGAACTGGAAGATTTTCACCTATAACCTTCTTTAAGCATGAAACATGGAAAACTGGATGTACTCGCGAAGAAGCAGGAAGCTCCAATTTGTATGCTATAGTACCAATCTTTTGCAACACCTTGTAAGGACCATAGTACTTTGGCGATAATTTATTATCCTTCTTTGCTTGCTTGAGGGACATTTGTTTGTATGGTTGTAGCCGTAAAAATACCCAATCTCCTACATCAAAACTTCTCTCGCTACGATGTTGATCTGCCTGTTGTCTCATTCGATTTTGTGCCAAATTCAGGTTATCCTTTAAGAGTTGGAGAACTTCTTGCTGATGCTCGATGTGATCTTCCACTGCTTGA
The DNA here is from genome assembly GCA_034641835.2 of Pinus albicaulis. NCBI lineage: Eukaryota > Viridiplantae > Streptophyta > Pinopsida > Pinales > Pinaceae > Pinus > Pinus albicaulis. The sequence goes on from CM076569.1 coordinate 121,441,496, forward strand.
ACCTTCGAATTTTCTCTTAAATATGATGTGATGGATGGTGGATGATATCCATAAAGTGCCATAAATGGGGTAATTTTTGCTGCAGTATGGAAGGAAGTGTTATACCACCATTCAGCGAGAGGTAACCACTTCACCCATTGTGTTTGTTTATCAGATACAAAACAACGAAGATATCCTTCCAAAAATTTATTTACTATCTCAGTTTGACCATCAGATTGAGGATGATAAGATGAGCTATGAGCTAATTGAGTACCCAAACAAGAAAATAACTCCGTCCAAAAATTTCAAGTAAAAATGGGATCTCTGTCGCTCACAATAACCCTTGGGCTTCCATGTAGCTTTTGAATTCTGTCCATAAATGTAGTAGCAACTGTATTTGCTTTAAATGGATGAGATAATGCACAAAAGTGTGCATACTTGGTAAGTCTATCAACTACCACCATGATGACACTCTTTCCTTCGGACTTAGGTAAACCTGTGATAAAATCCATTGAAATCTCCTCCCAACGTTGACTTGGAATGGATAAAGGTTGTAGAAATCCCGGGGTCTTAATTGTTCAACTTTATTCTGCTGGAAAACCAAAAATTCCGCCACAAAATTTTGAACATTAGATTTAAGGCCATCCCAAAAAAATTCTTTCTTCACACTGTGGTAAGTTTTTAAAAATCCTGAGTGTCTTCCTAAAGGAGAAGTGTGCAGTTCCAAAAGAATCTTTTGTTTTAGTTGGAAATTTCTACAAAGATATAAGCGATCTTTGTACCATAAGGAATCATTTTTCCAACTAAATGTATCAGATGTACTAGGATCTTGCTGCAACTTTTGAATGAGTGTTCATACATCTTTGTCCTTCTTCCATTCATCTCTTTCTTCGGTTATCCAATCTGGTTGGATAATAGAAATGGCACAAAGCAATGCTTCCACCTCTTCATTCTTTCTTGAGAGTGCATCTGCAACAACATTAGGCTTTCCTTTTTTGTAGATTATTTCAAAGACATAACCCAACATCTTTGTGACCCATTTTTGTTGCTCTTCTGAAGATAGTCTTTGTTCCAAAAAGTGTTTAAGACTATCATGATCAGTTTTTACCTTGAAGTGTCTTTCCATTAGGTAAGTTCGCCATTTCTTTAGTGCATGCAGTATTGCTAACATTTCCTTCTCATAAATAGGTTTCTGTAAATACTTTCCTTTGATTGGACGACTTTCAAAAGCAATGGGTCTTCCTTCCTCCATTAAAACAGCACCAATTCCATTTCCCGAGGCATCACATTCCACCATAAAGGTTTTTGTGAAGTTTGGCGTAGCTAAGACTAGTGCTCGACACATTGCCTCTTTAAGATGTTCAAAGGCCTTAGTTGCTTCAGGAGTCCATGAAAATGCATTTTTCTTCAATAATGTTGTTAGAGGTGCTGCTATTCTCCCATAATTCTTAACAAACTTGCGATAATACCCTGTTAACCCGAGAAATCCTCGCAACTGCTTTATGGTTGTGGGGACTTTCCATTCCTTAATGGCTTTAATTTTGTTAGGGTCTACCTTAACACCCTCGTGAGATACAATATGACCCAGATATTCCACCTCGTTGTTCTTTCTTTAGAATCTTTGTCATGACATTAGAGCTTATTATCTTTCCCGGCTTCCCCGCAATACCCTGTAATTCGACTTCCTTTCCTTTTGAAAAAAATTTCAAGAAAAGTTCTTGAAAATTAAAAGCTACCGTCCCCAAAGATTGTAACCATTGTACTCCTAGTACAACATCAGCACCTCCCATAGGAATGGAAAGCATTGGACTAGTCAATGCATATTCCCCCATGGTTAGCTTGATATTATGGCATTTCCCAGAGCAATTTATAGTTCCTCCATTTGCAACCATCACTTGGCATTCTGGTGCTGGTTATAGGAAACAATTTAATTCCTTGGCTACCTTACAATGAATAAAATTATGGGTGCTACCTGAATCAATCAACACTATTACCTTTTTCTTCTTGATATGTCCTTCTATCTTGAGAGTTTGAGGAGTGGTAATTCCTGCCAGTGCATTACACGATATGGTTGGATTCATTTCTTCCCCTTCTATGGTTGGTTCCTGGTGTATATCCTCTTCTTGTTCATTTTCTTCTTCCTCTTCACAATCTATGTAAAATAATTTCTTCTCAGCACACTTATGACCTTTAGTGTATTTGCTATCACAGCTGTAGCAAAGCCCTTTGCTCTTTTTTCTTCCAATTGTTGTGGTGTCAACCTTGTAGGTTGTGGAAATCTAGGCGTAGCAACACTTCCTTCTTTATAGAATTGAGTGGTAGGCTTCCTTGTCGCCATAATTTTACATTCAACTTTTCTTGCCAACCCGAATGCCTTCTCCAATGAATCAGGTTCCAAAACGCGAACTTCATGTTGGATGTTATCCTTTAAAGTGCCTATGAAGAGATCAATCCTGTGTTCCTCTGGAATATCAGTTACCCTTATATTCAATTTTGGAAGTCCTCAATGTGCTGCCCCACTAAACCCTTTTGTTTGAGATTTATCAATTGGCTAAAGAAGGTGTTGCTCTTTGTATCCTCATAATGTGCTATCATTTTCTCCGTAAAAATTGACCAAGTGACAATTTTTTTACGGGAGCAAAGCCATTGATACCATACAAATGTATTTTGTTCTAAATGTAAAGTTGCAATGCGTACCCTTTGTGTGTTTTGCACGTTATGGAGATCAAAATATTGCTCCATCTGTAGTATCCATGTTACAGGATCCTTTCCATCAAACTTCCTCATCTCCATTTTTGGAATATGGTGGTTCTTCCCGCCAACATTAGAGTTTGTGAAATCACGATTAACATTTATTTTGTTCTCATCATGAGTTTCTTCTACTATATTTTCACCATTATGAAACATTTCTTGTATCAACTTTTTCAAACCTTCCATGTCTTCTTTCAGATCATTCTTCATGTTTTCCATGTTGTCTTTCATGTCATCCATCTTAGCTTCCATGCCAGCTTCCATGCCATCCATCTTAGCTTCCACGCCTTTCTTCAAAACTTCCATTTCATTTTTTGTTGCTCTTTGTGAGAGCGAAATTTGGTGCACTTGCTCTTGTAATTTTGATAGATCATGTTGCAATTCTTCGTCTTCATGAGTCATATTAGAGCCTTTTGAAGGCTTAATGGGTGTTGAATTATTTTTACGGGGCATATTTTAGAACCCAATACTGATATCTATTCTACAATATGCCCTTGGAATCAATTCAAATTGATTCTTCAAACAAGACTTATGCAATTCGGAAAAAAAAAAAAAACACACACACACACACACACACACACACCTTTTTCTTTCTTTTGAGGATCTCGATATTGAAATTGGATTATCTCTGTGATTGTAGCACTTCAATACTTGAATTTTGGTACCAACTTAGCCCTCTGAATTCTCTTTTGAATGCCATAGGTCTGACCTGGTTTGGATTCTCCAAGACAAAGTTGTGTCCAATCTCCCACAATGACCTAATTATGGACTGGTTCAGTAGAGCGAACTTGTACGACTTTCCACGTGTCACTGGTTCATCCTTCGGATCTGAAATTGATAACCAAGAAACTAAATTCCGTATACTTGCAAAAAAAAATTACGGCACTCCAATCCGATGCTCAGAGAGAGAGAGTTATGAATCTTTTCCCACGATCACCTCTTTGAGATGAAATTCGGGAGCCTGAAAAAGCACTAACTTCCACAGATCATATCTCCGAAAATATTGTGAACCAAGATCTAATATTTTTTGACGATTTTCCTCAAGATTGTGGCTTCGCACCCTAAAAGTTTCAGATTCTGAACCTTCGTAGAAAAAAATTTATACCGAAAATTCCACGATGACTTGTTTAGAGCAATGAAACCCTAGAATCCAAAGCTCTGATACCAAATGTTGTGTAACCAGCTCCAAAAATAGAAGAAAAGAGATGTCAATGCCTTATAAATAAGCCACTTCGAGGGGGAAACCTCCAATACATTACATAAATGAACAATTCTTGGATGATTCAATTTAAAAAACCTCCTTTCTATATATAGGAATCCATGGGGCCATAATATAATCCTAGTGGGCCACAATGTAATCCTAGCTGACCTAACAATAATAATTTAAGGGCACAATAATAACAATATAGGGGTTACAAGGGTACCTTAATAACAATAAGGGGGCTACACTAACAACAATAAGGGACTATATTAGTAATATAGGGACCTAACAAAACTAGAGAAGATAAACTATGTAACCCTATCATTTGAGATTTAGGTTCTCAATTTTCCAAATGATCTATGGAAATAAAAACATATCTCTATTCCTCAAATAATTGGAGGATGGTTTTACCTCAACAAAGGAAAATAAGTAAATAACAAATAAAATAAACTATCATAAGAACATTAATCCCATGGAATATTATACCAACATAAATCAAATAAAGTTACTTTACCATCCAAGATCCACCATAAGAATTGATAAAAGGCGATCATATCACATCACAGATCCACCCATGTCGTAGACTAGCAGATATATTAAAATATTTGACAAAATAATTCCATGAGTAATACAATATAGTATATAAATGCTTCACTCTTTATTATAAAAACCCTTGAGGTAGGGTAACACCATATAATCACTCCTTAAGGAAGGAGAACACTCCACAAGCCATCTGCTTGTCAATACAAAAAATACTTCACCCCTCTTCCCTTCCTATCTTTAAATATATAATCTTCTAATATCCAAAACCCTAACACACCTTAACTACTTGTGGTCCCTTCCATAATGTGGGTTAACCACTTTATTTATTAGCTATGGCCCGTATATTCATCATCCTTAACTACACTAACTAATTATGGTCCCTTTTTATAATGAGGGTCAACCACTTACAATCATCATTAATGTTTGTAACCACTTACGAGCTTTATTTACTAAATTAACTAATTTTGGTCCCTTTTTTACATCACATTATGCCCTTGGGTACCCCCCTATGTACCCCATATTATCCGCACCTAGGTATACTACAACCCAAGAGAGGTCACTCAACTAGGCCTCCATGACACAAAATAAAGAAGAGCCATTAATAAAGAGAAGATATGATCTGAGCATGACAACGTATCCAAAAGAAAATTTGACTCCCTATATATATGAGGTAACCAAGTTGATTTACCTCTAATTTTACCTAAAATCCATTAAAAACAAGTTTTTCATGATAGAAGGTAGATAGGACATCCAACCAACCATGACCCCCAAAGATAGCCATAATAATGAAATAACATGAAAATAAGCCTCAATTAGCCCACACATGTGAGAAATATACCCTCCAAAGGGTGATGTCATCTCCAAAAGTCATCTCTCCCCATGAAAAAGGTGTAAAATATTATGTAAAATGCATGACTCATCCACAAGTCATGTCTCTCCATCTGGAAATGATGCCTTACCACCAAACTAATCCACTCAAACCCTAATTTCACTCTTTAAAATTCTTGTGTCATTATCAAATGTAACTTATGGATGATGTCATCAAGCTAGGGAATGGCATCATCATAGAAAAAGGTGTACAATCCTTTCCAGAGGAGTCCTAAGTGATCATCTTCAAAAACCATCATCAAGAGAAGAACAATGTCCATCAAGAATGCACAATGCTAAGTTGGGGACATCCTGTTATATTTTTGGCACACCTAATCTCTAAGCAATGTCTAGGCCTAAATAATCAATGTTAAAGGTCCTAAGTTTGTGAGGAAGTCTAATCAACTATGCCAAGTTAACCTTAAGGTAAATTCCCCTCAAAAAGTGCCCAACTTCCTTTGTCAAAGTGCCTTGTATCATCATCAAACTCATTGGAAGTAATATACAAAGTGTTTAAGAAGTATCACATCATCCCTTAAGGGATCCTATTTGCACCTAGAAGAATCATCTAACACATACTCAAGGAATCAAGTGATATCAAAATCATGGGTACAAGAACCATAAGAGCATCAAGGTGATCTAAAATCAATGTCAAAGTCATCAAAGTACTTTACATAAGTATCATCTTCAAATGACTTACTAGCTTATGATTGCATACACTTTAAAATACTCAAGTTTGGGAGGGTTATCACATGGCCCTAATAGGTGCTTCCAATCTTAAGGGGATGAAAAATTCCTAGGTCGACCCTTTCAAATGATAGGTGCATGTGATAGGTGCTATGGCTTGGGTTTTACTTCATCAAGGGTGTCAAATTCTTATGCTATATTATGTAAACTTGTTGTCCATGAGCACCTCTATAGAGTGAGCACTTAGATACTTGAGTTCTTTTCCCTCATCTTTGTTTTTACAAGACCCCTTATTTTCCATTTTATTTATTTGATGTCGCTTGCTTAACAAGATTCATTGATTTATTGTGTAATAATGATGACATAATTCCCCATCAATGATGGTTAGTACATCACTTCATCAAGGTTGGGATATTCTTTGAAAGCTTATTTTACTTTGATATGTGTGATATGAATGGATAGTCTTTGAGGATGAATGGCTATACAAGAGAGTGTAGAGCTCTAGTTATAATTGGCTTTTGATTACTTTACATCCCTTCCTATTCTTTTTCATTTTTATATTTGGATCATGCATTTTATTTTCTTACAATTGCATGAACCTTAAGTATTTCCAACTCCCTATTCCCATAAGATGAGGTATACAAATATCGGTACAAATGACTGACAATAACCAATCATAATATGGGGTAAAAAAATGAGGGGAATGATGACAAGTGGTAAGTATGAATAACAGGGAACACTACCATAATTAGTGCTCCTATTTGTACCTCTCCTAGATGATTAAAGAAATTAGGAAGGTCACACTAAACTAAGAGAAAATGATAATAACCAATTTGAAATAAGGGAACAAGTACACAACCAAAGTGGTTTATAACCTAATTTAAACCCATAATCCATACTATAATGCCTTAAACATTAAACTGAATCACTTGAATGAAAAAGTGGTTAATGTTTCTGATCTGAAATGGGTGGATAAATTGTTATGCTTTGCAAGCACCTCCCACTCAGTTAAACAAATTAAGATCTAGCTTATACTTTACTGTGCAAAATTGAATTCTTGATTCAGGTGTATGTGTTTTAAATTGTTTTAATGCTTTGACTGTGAGGAATTAAACGTTTGTTTTTGCTGATATTAAGCATGTACAACAATAATAAAGTGCAGCAAATAAGCATCAACACATAACAACAAATTTAATAAAAGATTTCACCCGAATGTTGCGGGCTACGTCTCCTTGAGCCATTGTCAATTGACTTGGATCTTTGGGATTATGATAGAAAATTTCTTTTACAAGTTTATTGCTCAACTCAAATGGTTATTTGGAATGTACCATTGGTTTTACAATACCATCATACCCCTGGAATGGTTGCTATCTCTCTAGAAATGGATCTCTGCTCCCTTTGACTTGACCTCTACTATCGGTGCCCTTAAGCTTCCTTGAGATTCTCTGTGGCACTAACTCCCTTAGAAGTAATTTTATTTCCCTGAAAAATTTTCTACTATATCCATAATATATCAAACATCCAAAATAGACTATTCATTTTCTCCAAATGAGCTATGGCTCCCCAATCTAGGCCTCCAACCCCTGTTGGCCCTAGGTTGCCCGAAACTTCCCTGTGACTTATTCAGCTCTAGAAGTCTCAAAATGGATCTAAAAATCCATTCAATGGATTCATAATGTCCAAAATAGTCAAAATAGACTATTCACTTGCTGAAAAAGGCCTCTGGCTTCTCTGGTTACGCCTCTAACACCTGGTAGCACCCTATGGCTCTAGGCTCACTAAAAAATTATTTGAAGAATCTCGGCCTTCAAAAGTCTCCAAAAGCTTCTGAAAATCCTTCCATTGGATTCAAAAGTTTCAAGATAGTCAAAATAGACTATTTTTTTGCTGAGAATGGTCTCTGGCTGCTCTGGCTAGGCCTCATTCTCCTGCTAGCCCTGGTGGACCTTGGAACTTCTCTGAAGTATCTCTAATTACATAAGTCCTCTGTTGGCTCTGAAAACCTCACCAATGGCTCCAAAAATTTTTAAACATCCAAAAATGACTATTGGTTCACTGAAAACGGCCTTTAGCTTCCCTAGCTATGCCTCATTTTGTTGCTGGCCCCTGGTGGCCCTAATGGCCCTTGGAACTTATCTAAAGCAAAATCACGCTCAGAAGTCCTCTGATGGCTCTAAAACGCTCTCCAATAGCTCTGGAATGTCCAAAAAAGTCAAAATTCATATTGACACTCTCAGAATGGTTGAGTAATGCTTAAGCTAGAGTTCATTGAATTTTTCTGCTTAATGTCCCCCAATTTCCTACACTAAATGTGGGACAACTCCACTTAACTGGAGTTAGAATAGGAATTCCGCCATTAAAGGCATGCTAGCCAAATATCCCACTAGATTAACCTGTAACATTAAATATTACAGTTTTTGGTTGGACACATGCCCCAAAATCCCGCGGTCACATTGGAGGTTAGCAGAACCAACACAACAAACTGTGGTTGTAATGAGTTAAATCTGGGCTGTTGTCGGAGTTAACATATATCACGTGGAGTTGGCATTAACCATGCCCATGTGATAACTCCGAAAAATCTAGCGGGGATGGTTTAGCTTGACCTATCGGTTAACGTTTGCCGTTCGTTTTAGCCCTTGGGTCAGGGGCGAGATCCTATGGGGGAGGGGCTGGCCCCTCCGCTCCCCCGCATACAAAACCATTAAAACTAAAGTATGTCATTGATCCATTATATGTCAAGCATAAAAGCATAGTATAGTTGGTAAATGGCGCGCATGCTGGGTAGGAGGTCGAGGGTTCGACTCCTGCAGCCCTCCACAATAATTTTACAACGCAGTTCAAGGGCCACGTGGCAGCCTCAGGGCTAGCCATGTGACACCTTCCAATTGGCCTAAAAACTATGTATAATCAACTTTCAAATAAAACGGTGCCACTTGTCATCCACAGACTGGCCCAAAAGGAATATTTTGAGGAATATTTCCTAGAATAGTCTTTTTGCTGACTATACCTTTGACTAGTCAACCTTGGTCAAATGCCAAAATTTGTAGTTTACTAGACTTTTCAAATCGCGATAACTTCTTCATACGATGTCGATTTTTCGAACTGTTTGCGGCACCAGAATCAGGAAGATGAGATCTATCTGGTTTCTCAGGTTTGGCACACTTTCGAACAATTTAAATTTGAGCTATCACTTAGGTCCTGATCCAAATATGATCACTCCTCCCCATTAGGAATCTTTTGGACCCCAAAAGACTGATTACTTGTTCAATAGATGAGATTACATCGCCCTAACATTTCTAGCCTCCTTACACTTTGCCTTGCTTGGCTTAGTGCCTTTGAACCCCAAACTCGAAGGTAGTCAACACTTGCCCTCTTTGATACTCTTGTCCTCCTGTCAAGAATTGTATCCTCTTTGAGCTCATCCAGAAATTTCTGGCAAGAAATCTTCAATAGAAGATAGCTTAACATCATGTCCTTGATCATCGATCAAAGGTGGCTCAAACAAACGTAAGTTTTCAACTGAAATGCATACATGACTGAAATTTGCATATGTACAAATGAATGTATGTCTTACTGCGTCAAGAAGTCAAACCACTTCTTACCAAGCCACTTCCATGGTGATTTTTGCTGCTGAAAATCTTCTTCTTGTGAAACATCTGGTCTCACATTGATGATGGAATATTTGGTTCCATTTTCGCCAATATTTTTATCCTCTTGCTTCAAATGCTTGGTATGATTGGTTGGATGCAATGTCCAACATTGGGCAATGAAATGTCCCCTTTTATGGCAATGTGTGCAAGTCTTTTGCATATTTTTCTCAAGTTGCCTTCGCTTCAACTGTTTCTTGTATGCCTTCATCCTCTTCTAGCATTTTTAAACTTCATGGTTACACAAACCACAATAGGAACAACAACTCTTTCTTCCTTTCATGCATGCAAATTTTCCATGCTTAACATAAACATAATCAACTTGACTACGGGAAGAATTATACCTCAAATGCTGCTTTGCATGTCCATATTTTTTTCCTTCTTGAGGAGATGAACTTGAAGAGGTTCCAACTTTCTTTTGAAGACCAACATCACTGTTCATGTCTTGATAGTTGTCAGAACTCTCTTGCTTGCCATAAGCTGCATGTCTACAAACATCTTGTTGCAACATGGGTTTCAAACAATCAAATTCCTCTTGAATACGAACTTGACATGTTTGTGGGTTTGAACTTGCAACAAAAGTTCTTCTTGGAGTTGTCTCAAGTGCCTTAATGTCTTTGGAGTTTTCACCATAAGATTGAACATAGCCTAGAACAAACTTCTTAGGCCTTTCCTCAACCATAATAGGATCAATCATGCCTTGTGCATGTTTGCATAAACCCTTGCCTTCATAGCCCATTTTTAACATCAAATTGGACCCTATACCTCTAGTGTGTTTTTTAAATGAACCTACACATCTATCTGAAGAGGAAATTGAAGACAAATTTGAGTGATTTACTTCTGCTTCAAGCATGTGTTTGGTTAAGGCCTCTTAGGCATTATGGAGCTGCATCTCCATCTCATGCATTATTTGAAGAATTTATTATTTCTCTTGATTCATAGCAACCAATTTCTCATGAAATATAGTGCTTTCCCTTCCATCTTCATATAGACTTTGCACCATATCCTTCAGGATGTAGAAGTCCCACTTCATCTCTTTATCAAAGATTCTTGCAAAGGAGGAGGATTTTGAAACCTCACTTGATGAAGTTGTCATAAATATATAAATGAACTAAAGAACTTCAACAACAATTCACAAAGCTTCAAAAATTTTTGACAAAGGCTCTTAGCAATTTGGCTATAGATTCAAGATCTTCTCTGTAGCTTGTATCTCTTCTTCAAGCAGCCTCTTTTGCAAGCAATCCCTCTTGTGCTTCAAGGGTCGCCTTGAGGTCCTTTGGGTAAGGAAAATACTTTCAACCTTTTGTTGGGCCTTGAAATTTTCATTTACTTCCATTACATTTTCACTTATATTTCCATATTATCACCATCACTCCACCTCCATTTCATTACATTTACCTTACCATTACAACTATTGGGTTACATTTATGTTTTTCCAAATTTTATTAATTCCTAGTATTTTTAAGTGAATTTATGGTTAAAAATTAGAAAATAATATGTACATACTTATACCTAACAAGTGAAATGAGTTTTTTTCCATGTGTAGGTCAAAAATAAGCTTCAAAAAGACCCTTATGTGGCCTCCTAAGGCCAAATTCGGATTTGGATGGAGAAGATCATGGGATCATAAGGATATGCGTCTCATTTCCTATTTGTATTGTAACTCTAAGAAGAAATGTGCCTTATTACTTCCTATTTGGATTGTAACTCTATAGATATAGGGAGATTCATGGACTCTCATTAATGAGATAGCTTCTCATCTTTTGCATAAATAGGGGAAGATTTCTCCTATCAAATCATGTGTAAAATTGGAGTTATACTCAAGATTTCAATACAGAATTAGATTGTGGCACCTTACTCATGAATGTTTCTTCATTTTGACTTGGTTTTTCTTATATATGGAGCATCTCAATTTACCATCTCTCATACTTTTAGATCAGTTGCCTAAAATGTGTGAGATTTACTTGCTTTTATAAATTAAAGTTTATTTGCTTTCTTAGTATTAGTTTTAGAATGACTGTGTAATCTTTTCTTTTCTAAAAACATTTAAAAAGGATAGATTTATCTATTTTCCAATTGGATTAAGTTTGAGGCAATAGAGCTAATATTTATTTAGTTTCCTTTCATGTCTTGTTATTTACTTTCTTTCTAAGAATTCATTGTATAATTGAATGTTCCTAAAAGATCAGGCTAAGAAGGTGTTCCAAATTGGGTGATTGAATTTTCAACCTATACAATCATTGAGCTTTAATTTTACATTCTTTTACATTGCTTTTAAGATCCTCATTCAATTGTATAACTGGGTGTTCTTAAAGATCATTTCAAGAAGGTGATTTTATCATATTTTTAAACTGAATACTTGAATACCTAACCTATTCAATTATTGAGTTTTACCTTTGCATGTTTTAATTGCTTTCATAGATTTAAAGACTGAAGTATAATCGGTTGCTTGTACATCATCTCAAGAGGGTGATTTTATCATACTTCCATATTGGATGATGGAGTGATTGAACGTGTTGGGCCGAAATTTTAATCTACGGATAAATTACGCTTCCCTAGACAGGTGCTAGTCTAGAACAATAGGTGAAAGACTATACGACTATTTCTCCTAACTCAGAACAGATATACAGAGAGGATTGGAGGCTTACTTGTTCAGTCGCTTCCAAATGGCTCCTTTTGTCGCTTCTGTTGCAGCTTCAAATTCAAGCGGTTTGTGAGTTGAATGCTTCCTGTTGTTACACTAAAAACTGTCACCTTGACATTCTTCTAACTGTATGAGCTCATTAACACTCATACATACCTCCTCTGCAAGTCTTACAACCTTTACTCCTCATGTCAAGCCCTGAAACAAGAATAAAAACCCTAAAACCTCTGAAAGAATGGGTACGCATGTAACATGAAGCCTGCCTGCGTTCCTGGCTTGTGTACGCAGGTAATGCATGGCTTACCTGCGTTCTAGAATGCATTTTTCCTTTGGAATGACTGCGTACCCCCTCCAAACTCAAAAGAGCGAGAAAGTAAAGTTAAAAAGTTGGTTTGAGGTCAATTATAGAAGGTTCTAGATGAGAATTTTTGGGGATGAGTATGCTTTGATAAGGTGCATGTATCCCTCACCTTAAGGAACTAATCCATTGATGTGAGGAGTCTATCCCTTTGAAGGAGGATTCTATCCCTACAAAGGTGGAATCCTAACCTCCTCATCTGCTCTATAAAAGGAGGCATTGGGTAGCCTCAAATGGTTAGATTTTGGAGATTGAGAATTGGAGTTCAAGCTTTATGGGTGATTGAGTTGAAGTGTTGTTGAGATTTAGACTTCTTTCTGCTGAGCTTTTGAGAGGAAAAATCACATACCTCTTTATGCTCCTAGAGGAAGAGTGCAATACTTATCAAAGTAGAGGAGACTCTTGCTTCGGACCCCGAGAAGGCCTTTCAAACATCAAGGCTAAGGTTGTAAGGTTCTTCTGTTATTTTAAAATTAATACAATCAAGTTTTGTTTTTCTCAATAAATTGTCGTTCGATTGTTTAATTCAATAAGCTGTCGTTTGACCATTTATTTCATAGATTCCTTGATCACTATGATAGGTATGTTTTATAATTATTTGTTATATAGGTGCTATTTAATATTTGCTCGTTTGTGATTGCAGGTCGAAAAAAGACGACACTTTCTTGTGAAGAAAGAACTCTTGTTACGACAGAAGGACTATTGTTTCGACAAAAGGACTCTTGTTGTGACGAAGGATTATTGATGCGATGGAAGCACTATGATTGCAAATAAGCATTTGGATCTAAGGTAGGATCGACACCTTTATAACATTTACTTGTAAAACGAATATATTTAGAGAAAGACAAACTTAGTTGTTCGTTTTTTGCTAGATTGTCTTCTGACACTAGGGAGATCGGTCTTGTCTGCAAGAACGATTTATCCGGCCAACAAATTGGCGACTCCGCTGGGGAAAGAACTTGTTGTTTTTGGTTCTCTTTTATTTTGATTTGAGGAAATGTTTTTCCTGGTTTTTGATTGATGGATATTTGCCTGGGTAGCTTAGGTTTTCTCTGTTTTTGAAAATTTTGAAATCTTTTACGTTTTTCTTGAACTTTTTTGGGGACCGCACTTTGTTCTTTTGCATAGTGCGGGAAATTTCACACTTTCCTTGAGTAAACAGTGCGGAACCGCACCTGTTACTTCTGGGAGCCTGCCGACCCTGTTAAAATTTTGGAAAAAATCTAGATTTCTTCTTCCAGTTTAGTTTAGATTTGATTTAGGATTCTTAGCATCTACCCAAAACTGTAATTTTCTGTCAAAAATCTCTTGTTTCTGAATTTTTTTCAGCAATTCTTCATCTCATCAATCTCCATTAAGTTAATTGGGTGTTTTGAGTCTCTTTTTTGAGAAATTCTTAATTTGATTTCCTTTGGTCATTACTTGGAGGTTTGTCTCAATCTTTTCACAATTTTGCATCTTTTTGCTTTGGGGGGGCTAAATTGTGTATGAGTGTTAATCGCCTTTGAGTGTTTTTTGATCTTTGGAACTCTCACCCGATTTTCTTGACTTACACTTGATTGGTTCTTAGATTACATTAGAATCATCTTGTGTTTGAGAATTCTCTTGCATAGATCATATTTGCATAATTAGAATTCTCATTTTCAGAATATGAATGAAAAATGTGCATAGATTACATTTTCATACTTTTCGAGTGAATTATGCATAGATTACAACTGCATAGTTTACATTCTGAAAAATCAATCATAGATTTAGATCAGTTTTCTTTGATTTGAATTTGGATGTTTTTATGCTTGTTTTAAAAACACAAAAATAAAAAATTGTTTTGGGATTGATTTGCATTAGTTTTTCTTGATGAAATTAGTGCATTAGAGAATTTGTTATATTTTCTCTTAGTGATCAATTTTTTGCATTGTTGGAAGTGAATGGAAACTCTCTCCTTACTTTAGTTAGGATTCATTGAATTGAAAATATTACATTATCATATTCGATTGCATTCAGTTTTGGGTCGGGTCATAACACCATTGGTTTCGTATCCATTTACCCTTTTGAGTAATAACAGCCTAAATAACATAGCGCTTAATTAAAATTCATCTAGTAATTTTTACATTTTTATGGCTCTTTCCACCACTCTAGCTCAGGATTAGTGTTTTGGAATAGGTTGTAGTTAAATTTCCAAAGCAACTAAAAAAAACAAGTAGATAAATCCTGCGGTAGGAAATAAATCCAATTGTAATTGGTACAATCTGGGAAGCTTCTCTTAAAGGAGTTAATCACGAGATCATATCCGAACCTTTGAGATAATCAATTCCATTTCATTGGGAAAGATAGAAGATCTGCGTGCATTACAAACGGCAAACCTCAGATTAACCATTGTCAAGGAGCCTGGGGTCACTTGTCGGTAAACCTCGGATTAACCATGTCGAGGAGCCTTCAAGGGGATTGAGCTTTGTTACTCTACCCTTGCGCGTGGAATCGGATCGTAGACTGTTCCCCCAGTTGTATTTGTTGCTGTTGGTAACCTTAGTGTCCATAAAATTAAGATTATTTCCTAAGGTGACGGTGAAGGAAAGATCTCACTGTACCTAGAGCAGACGTTGACTAGACTCACTTGGACTCTTTGGCGGGTTCTCTTCACTCGAGATGGTTTTGTGAAGAAAATTGTGCCAGTCTGTTTCATTAAGCAGGTTGTCGGGGTAACTGTTCCAACCTCCCTTTCTGTATTAAATTCTACGATGTTGGATTTCATCACCAACTAGTGTTTTTAGTACGGGAAGTTACTGTTTGTGTGTGGTTTGACTCCTAGATTTGATAGCACATGTTAATTTGTTTGTTTTTAATTTTAGAGACCATAGGTGTGAATTGTGAATTTTAATTGTTAGGTGTGAATTGTGAATTGTTAATTTTAGTTTTAAATTGTTAATAAAATTCACTGAAGTTGAATATAATGGCAACTGTTCCAGAATTTACCAACTAAGGAACCCCTCTTAATGAGAATTGTAGTACTTTTCCTTGCTTTGGAAATGTTGGTCCTCCTTATATGGCTACTTTGTCATTACCTAGATTTACAATAGGTTTACCGATATGGTTATTTTCAACTTCGTTGGCCCCGAATACTCCAATTGTTCCACCTCAACCGGATGCTTCACCTCAACAGAGTTCACCATCTCAACATCACGAACCTTCTGTTGACCCTTTACCTTCTTCGCCTAATATTTATTCCTCCATTTCTTCCTCTTCGCTTGGTAAAAGCCTTGACGCTAGTAACCAGGTGGTGACGAAGAAGAAGAAAGGGAAGAAGAAGAAGAAGAAGAAGAAAGATAAGAAAAAATTCAACCAACCAACCATGGCCAAAAGTGTTAGTTGTGTTGAGGAAACCTCCAACATGCATCGTAAAACCAAATACCCTTGCAGGCTTTGTAAGGGTGACCACTTCCTTATAAATTGTCCTGGTATTCCAAAGGTCTTGGAAGTATGGTCAGAAAAATCTCATCAACCTTCCGTTGATCCATCAACCAGTGATAGTCAGGTTCCTGGGAAAAAGGGTAAAGTTAGGTTTCCTTGTAAGTTATGCAAAGGGAGTCATCAAACTCACATTTTCCCTCACATGGATGAAGCCTCAAAATTATTGGAAAACCTTACTGTTCCACAGCAAGAATTTCCAACTAGTTACCGTAAACTTTCTCCCAACCTACCGTCAACTAACAGAGTGATTGATCTAATTTCAAGTACAGTCGATCCCACTCTTCCATTGGAGAGTGAAACTCATATCACTCAGGTTGATGATCCATTAGTTGATCAAGTGGTCGATTCGATTTCACATTTGGTCGATCCCATTCTCCCTGTAGAGAATGAACTTCATACCGCTCAGGTTCTTCTTGTTACATCAGATTCTTCTACGCTGGGGGGCATTTCACCTGTTTCTACAAAACCCCCTCCAAGTACTGAGGTCTTTTCTTTTGATTGGGGTAGACTAATAGAACCTCATCTTCCTTCTTCCATCCCTTTCCAAATCATTGTGAAGTTTGGTGGTAGGGACATACACTGCACACAAGTAGATGAAGGTGCTTTTGTTAGTATTTTATCCTCAACTGCTTGGAAAGCTTTGGGTTCCCCTCAGCTTGTGCCTATTACGCAGAATCTGAAAGCTTTTAATAGAACCATTAGTGAACCTTTAGGGATCCTTCCTAATTTT
The DNA here is from genome assembly GCA_034641835.2 of Pinus albicaulis. Lineage (NCBI taxonomy): Eukaryota > Viridiplantae > Streptophyta > Pinopsida > Pinales > Pinaceae > Pinus > Pinus albicaulis. Next base: position 121,458,368 of record CM076569.1, read on the forward strand.
TCTATTACTTTGGAAGGTAAAACTGTCTGTATTGATCTTATGGTAGTTCGAGGTCCCTTGGATTTCAATTTACTCCTTGGGCGAGACTATGTCTATGCAATGAAAGCTGTCATATTGACACTCTTTCGCGTGATGTCTTTCCCTCACAATGGAAATATTGTGACTGTAGACCAGCTTTCATTCCCTAGTCTTGTTTCAACTACCAATAATATGACACCCCTAAATGTTCCTGATTCTAAAGTGGTATCTACCCTGCCACGGGTTAATTATGTGGCAACTAGTCCCATGTTTTCAATTATCGATGTAAGCGAGCCTCTCACTGTTTGCTCGTCTTCCTTTGACTTAGATCTGGTAATTGACATGGAAAAATCTATGGGATTATTTGAACGCGATGTTCTTATCCCTTTTGAGTCCCTTGACATGTGTTCCTTCCAGAGAACTATTCTTCCTTCTGATGAAGACCTCTTGGAAGCCATGATCAAGGTGTGTCCATTGACATGTGTTTCTTCTAGTTGAAAGCCATGATTAATTGGTCTGAGGATAGTTCCTTTTACTGTGTCAACCTCGTTAAAAAATGAATCAGTGAGTGTGAGGATAGTTCCTTTTACTGTGTCAACCTCGTTAAAAAATGAATCAGTTGGTCCGAGGATAGTTCTTTTCCTGTGTCAACCTCATTAAAAAATGAATCAGGTATGAGGACAGTTCTTTTCCTGTGTCAACCTCGTTAAAAAATGAATCAGTTGGTCCGAGGAGAGTTCCTTTTACCGTGTCAACCTCGTTAAAAAATGAATCAGTGAGTATGAGGAGAGTTCCTGTTACTGTGTCAACCTCGTTAAAAAATGAAACATGTTGTGCCGAGGAGAGTTCCTTTTACTGTGTCAACCTCATTAAAAAATGAATCAGTGAGTCTGAGGAAAGTTCCTTTTACTGTGTCAACCTCGTTAAAAAATGAATCAGTGAGTTTGAGGATAGTTCCTGTTACCGTGTCAACCTCTTTAAAAAAATGAAACATGTCTTTGAGGATATTTCCTTTTACTGTGTCAACCTCGTTAAAAAATGAATCAGTCGGCGATGAGGACAGTTCTTTTCCTGTGTCAACCTCATTAAAAAATGAATCAGTAGATAGATTGTTGAGAGTAGATTGATAGATTAGAAATAAGTAGTTTTTGAGGATGGTTCCTGTTACTGAGTCAACCTCTTAAAAAAATGAATCAGTGAGTCCGAGGAAAGTTCCTTTTACTATGTCAACCTCGTTAAAAAATGAACCAGTGAGTCCGAGGAAAGTTTCTTTTCCTGTGTCAACCTCGTTAAAAAATGAATGAGATTTGAGGATAGTTCCTGTTACTGAGTCAACCTCGTTAAAAAATGAATCAGGTATGAGGATAGTTCCTGTTACTGAGTCAACCTCGTTAAAAAATGAATCAGGTCTAAGGACAGTTATTTTCCTGTGTCAACCTCATTAAAAATGAATCAGTTAGTCTGAGGATGGTTCCTGTTACTGAGTCAACCTCGTAAAAAAATGAATCAGGTAAGAGGAAAGTTCCTTTTACTGTGTCAACCTTGTTAAAAAACGAAACACGTTGCCATGAGAATAGTTTTTCTCTGTGTCAAGCTCGTTAAAAAATGAAGCAAATCCTCCCCTAATTGAGTCGAGTCTTTGAATAGATCTCGTAAATGTTAAGTCATCTATTTAGGTTAGTTATTTCAGTTTTTGCATAATTTTCTTACAGTTTTAGGTTGGGTCTTTCATATGATCTCGTAAATGAACCTTCATTCCATCCAACTATTAATTACCAGCAGTATACTTAGTTGAATGAAATGAAGCTGGGGGGGCATGCGCTCTAGTAGTTACGCTTAGGGGGCATCAAGCACAATTTTCTTTCTGTTTCAAGCTTGTGTAAAAATGAAACCACTCTGTAGCATATTTTTTCTTTGTTTCAAGATTTTGTAAAAATGAAACCTATCTTGAGTCAATTTCGGTTATTTTCAAGACTCGTTAAACTCATGAAAATCCTGAGATTATTTTGCTATCTTTCGTTCTCGTAAAACACATGAAAATGTTGAGTTCTTTCCGTCTTTTCTTGCTCGTAAATTAAAATGAAAGTTGACCACATGAGTACATTTTTATCCCTTTTTCAAACTCGTTAAAACTTATGAAAAAGCGAAAATCATGAGTAAATTTTTATCCCTTTTTTGAACTCGTTAAAACTTACGAAAAAGTGAAATTTTGAGTTCTCTTTTAAGCCCTTTTCAGACTCTAAACAAGAAAAGATTGCCGAGTACTTGACTATTCGAACTTGTTAAAGGAAATGAACAGTCGTCCCTTCAGTATAAGTTTACCCCTTTTCCGGACTGAAATGGACTGTTTACGAAAAAGGTATACGTTGACTAATTATGGTCAATAGAGTTATCTCCCACATTATTTTATCCTTCTTCAGGCTCGAGAGACTAAATTTACGAAAAAGTACACCCATGGAGTTTTCTTAAGTTTTTTCTTCTGACTCCCTAAAATTGAAAAACACCGAGTTTCTCCTATACTAGACTCGTTAAAATTTAACAGTAAAGGACCTGTTCAATTTTAAACAGGAACGAACCATTCCTTCTTAGGGTTCGAATCTTAAAATAAGTTGGACTCATCCGAAGGATGAGCTTATAAACAAGCAAATGTTATCCTCCTCAAGCTTGTAAAAAATAAAGAGGTACTTGCCAGAAATGGTGGGGGAAAAGAGAGAAAAACGAACCTGTTTGTTACATTTTGATTATTCGGATAATCGTTAACCACTCTTGAACACGACACTTTTGTTCACCTGGGTTGGGAAATCCTTTGCCTAATAGTTAATCAAACCACATTGAAAGTTTTCAGCTGATTTCTGGGTATTAGCTTTGGGTCAATTGTCACCAAGCCATCTGCAATGCCGTTATGTGTTCAAGAGGACAGTTCAAACAAACCATTCATCTGCAAAATATTTGTCTTCCATTTTGACCATCCATGAGTCAGTCTTTGCCAATATATTTCTTCAAAACTTGATCTATGATTTCGTGTTATGGGCTTGCCTACGACGGATCACTTTCTATCGACGACAACTCTTTATCTAGGAAGTTGATCCAGAAATCGTCAGTACCTTGAAATGTGCATGCCTCAATGACAGGTTTCTCGCCTTCGACGACAGGTTGCATCATTGACCTTCGATCGAATGATTCTGTGACATGTTAGACTTCAGCTCATTCATTCACATTTCATGGATTGTACTGAGTACTTTGAGATCCATTGACATTACTAGTGGTTACTCTCACACTTGTTAAAAATTTACATTATTGACTGGTAATCAAGTGGTTTCTACCATGTTCAACTTCAACACATTTAATCGCATGGATAGAATCGTACTAGTTCGGGAAGCAGAAATCAAGACCCTGGATCTAGTTTCTACCATCCAGGCTGCAAGGAATTTTTGTTATTCATTTATACAGTGGACTATTCATAAACAGATGGCTGCGTCCATGCTGTGTCTACATATGTCTATATTGTTGATGTATTGAAAATCATTTCTGTATCAGAACAAGTTTAGTTAGTTTTTGATCTGAGTATGGGAATGCCTACCTCAACGATGATATGATTACATATATATATTTTGCATTGAATGTTTTTATAGGTTCCGACTGGGGTGTCCACAGGATGATCCTTGAAATGATAAAGTACTTCACTCTTCATATATGACAAATTTCATCTTCATCTATTTCAGGCTTCGCACTTTAGGGGGCAATCTGTTACACTAAAAACTATCACCTTGACATTCTGCTAACTGTATGAGCTCATTAACACTCATACATACCTCCTCTGCAAGTATTACAACCTTTAATCCTCATGTCAAGCCCTGAAACATGAAGAAAAACCCTAAAAACCTCTGAAAGAATGGGTACGCATGTAACATGAAGCCTGCCTGTGTTCTTGGCTTGGGTACACAGGTAATGCATGGCTTACCTGCGTTCTAGAACACAGTTTTCCTTTGGAATGACTGCGTACCCCCTCCAAACTCAAAAGAGCGAGAAAGTAAAGTTAAAAAGTTGGTTTGAGGTCAATTCTAGAAGGTTCTAGATGAGAATTTTTGGGGATGAGTACGCTTTGATAAGGTGCATGTATCCCTCACCTTAAGGAACTAATCCCTTGATGTGAGGAGTCTATCCCTTTGAAGGAGGATTCTATCCCTACAAAGGTGGAATCCTAACCTCCTCTTCTGCTCTATAAAAGGAGGCATTGGGTAGCCTCAAATGGTTAGATTTTGGAGATTGATAATTGGAGTTCAAGCTTTATGGGTGATTGAGTTGAAGTGCTGTTGAGATTTAGACTTCTTTCTGCCGAGCTTTTGAGAGGAAAGATCACATACCTCTTTATGCTCCTGGAGGAAGATTGCAAGACTTATCAAAGTAGAGGAGACTCCTGCTTCGGACCCCGGGAAGGCCTTTCAAACATCAAGGCTAAGGTTGTAAGGTTCTTTTGTTATTTTAAGATTAATACAATCAAGTTTTGTTTTTCTCAATAAATTGTCGTTCGATTGTTTAATTCAATAAGCTGTTGTTTGATCATTTATTTCATAGATTCCTTGATCACTATGATAGGTATGTTTTATAATTATTTGTTATACAGGTGCTATTTAATATTTTCTTGTTTGTGATTGCAGGTCGAAAAAAGACTACACTTTCTTGTGACGAAAGAACTCTTTTTGCGACAGAAGGATTATTGTTGCGACGAAAGGACTCTTGTTGCGACGAAGGATTATTGATGCGATGGAAGCACTACGACTGCAAATAAAAATTTGGATCTAAGGTAGGATCGACACTTTTATAACATTTATTTGTAAAACGAATATATTTAGAGAAAGACAAACTTAGTTGTTCGTTTGTTGCTAGATTGTCTTCTGACACTAGGGAGATCGGTCTTGTCCGCAAGAACAATTTATCCGGCCAACACCTGCAAGAAAGAACACTGAAACAACAGAAGTTGCAATAATATAGATATCTATTCAAGCTAGTTAGATAAATCAGTAAAGCATAAACCACATACATCAACCAAGATTTTACAATATGGAAAATCAAAGCCAATACAAATTCATATAGGGAAAAATAAGTAGTACTCTTTATTTATGATAGAAGGAAAGGTTACAACCTAGTGACTGATTTGAAGTGACCTTCCAGTATCGTTCCCAAGCCTCATCACAGTATAAATCCTCCAAAGAGGCCCCATAAATTAGCTCCTTAATTGAAAATCTCCGCATTTTCTCTACTCTTTACCTTATTCTTCAAACACTAGATCCAACTGGTTCTTCAGAGATAGGTCCTAGGTTGTTTCTGTAATCCATTAAATTTTCCAAAAGTTAGGGTGAGATGTTTCCATTCATGGCATTTCAATGGACATCTTGGATCCCATTTATTACATATAACTCTTTCTGAGAAGGCACCTGCTTTTATGGATTCCTAATGAGACCCCTGGCCCCATGTGACCAACACATCAGAATGTCAAGAAGTGCTTTGCAGAGTAGCCTTGAATTGGGCTACCTACATATGCAATGCACGTAGGCCCCTAAGAGCCTACGTTGGTGAGTTCTCATATGTTAAATAATAAGCTTCAAACCATGGAAACCCTTGCTTGATGAAAGTCTTGTTTGATTTATGTTGTTTCTTGTATTAGGGTATATAGAAACTATGATGATAGGGAATGATAGACCCTTGATCATTGGTCCTAGAGATGATTCCCAGTAAACTAGGTCATTGGGAATGGTGCCCAAATTGACCTATAACAATTCATTTCTCAAAGTATTAGATCCAACATAATTAATGATTTGATTAGCTGCTTAGCACTGTGATGAGTCTGAAACGAATGAGTAGTCTCGTGATCAATATTGGCATTATATTACATCATGATAGTATCTTATTGATCATAAATGTTTTCAGGGTAGGCATTCCCATGTTCAACACATAAAACAATCGTAACAAAATGTACATAATTCAAAGTCGTCCACATTGGAATGTTGCCTAGATGCAGACATGCTTACGTATATAGGCTCATGTTTGATGATAACTCTCTGTGTAAGTCACTGCGATGATGTGTACAACAATCCTGAAATCGCAGCCCGGATGGATGAAACTAGATCCGAGGTCTTCTTATCTCGTTCACTCGATCATTCGGGTACAAGTCTAGCCATGCAAATATATGATTTGTAGTCGAACATGGAAAGACATCGTTTGATTACCAGCCAATGATGTGAGCTGTTAACAAACGCGAGAGAACCACCATTAATGTCAATGGCCCTCAAGGTATTGTAGTACATTTCGCAAGGCGTGAATAGATGATTTGATGTCGAATGCTAAACAAAATCTTTCGGTCAAAGGTCCGGAAGCGAGGATCTTGTCGATGCTGTAACAAGCCTCATGGTACTGGAATCTGATGTTTCTAGGTGAACTTCCTGGATATTGATTTGTCGTCGACAGGAAGTCACCTTATTGCAAAACAGGAGATACTGATTTGAGAGACAAGGGTATGACTTGATATAGAAATTTTCAGGGATGACGGTCATGAAAATGAAGGTTTATGAGTATTGCAGATGGATGAGTTTTTAATCACTGGATGACTTCTCTTGAACATATTGGTGACACTATGATGAGTTGGCAACATTGACCCAAAACCGAAGTGAAGGTATGATGAACCATAGGTGTGAATGAACTGTCAAGATGATTACCCAACCCAAACAGTCACGGACATGGAGTGAAAGAGTGTCATGTTCAAGAGCGACTTGCTACCAAAAAGAAACTTTGCTTACTTTTCCCAAATTTTCCCCGGTCATTTGTCGACTAGTACCTATTTATTTTTTAACAAGCTTGAGGCGGATAACATTTTCTTGATCTATAATTCAACCCTTCGGGAAAATAATGTATCGCTATTTAATAATTTAATGAGTCTAGCGATGAATGAAACTCGATTCTTGCCACGATCGACAAGCCTGTCGCTATTTTATGTTTTAACGAGCTTAACAACAGTGATATCCCGGTCCTTTTTCATATTTATAGAGTCTAAAAAAGAGGACGAAGGAGAACTCCATAAAGTAATTTTTCGTAAATTTGTCACTAAGATCCAAAAAGGTGTAAAATAATATCTGAGAGAAAATCTTTGGTCATGTTTAACCAAGGTATTCCTTTTTCGTAAATAATCCATCTCAGTCCGAAAAAGGGTTAAACTTATACTGAGTAGATATCGATTCATTTACTTTAACGAGCTCAAAAAGACGAGTGCTCGACAATATTTTCACATTATCAGAGTCTGAAAAGAGCTGAAAGAAGACTCCTTTTTCGTTGTTATCAAATCTTGAAAAAGAGATAAAAGTGTGCTTCAAATCATTTTTTGTTTTTAACAAAGCTCAAAAATAAGGAGAAAAATTATTCTTTGTGGTCAAGTCATTCTTTGAATAAATCTACACGACTAATCTATTCATCAGTTGTATTCCCTGTTTAGAACAACATCAAATGCATTAAAAATACTTGTTTCATGATAAAAACATAATAAAACTATAGTCATAGTAATAAATTAAACTTGCAAACAATTAAATGACTATAAAAAGTAGTTTCACTATTCATTTTTACCATTCCATAGTTACCATTTGCATTTTGGAGCTTTGAACTTGATTTTGCCCCCGAACTTCAGTCGTTGATTGTAGTCATTTCTGTCGACGGATTTCATTGTCGTTTGATCCAAGTTAGTACCATGAACCTCCTCTTCCCTTTGGTATTCATTTCATTTCCATTCTTTGCATATTTTTAGGGTTTTAAGGTCCCTAGGGTAAATTCTGCCCAAAATGAGGGCAATGCACCCCTAAATGTCAAAACCTACGTTGCATAGTAGGTACAGTGAAGGGTAAATGCATGTGAAATGCACTGTCTCAGCCCAGGGAGTGCATTGGGCGCACTTCACTTTTTTTATTTTCAAGTTGTGCCCAAAATTTGCCTATTTTTTTGCAATGAATGGAATCTAATGGATCTAATGGTTGAATTTTAGGTTTCCATCGGATTAAAATGATGATTACATGGAGGGAAGGAGAACATGAATAAAAATATATGTTTGCCTTGAATGATCTGAGTACCTGATCTGAAATTGTGAGAACAAAGTATTTCTCATACAGAGATTGACTGTAGGGGCATTCACCGGATATTTCACCTTTCAAAGAAAGGATGAATCCGGAGGCTACCTGGCCCTTCTACAGACTCTGCCTAAAGAAATAAAATGTAATCACTGAGATCCGATCAATGAAAGTATTTGTTTTAAGTGCAAAGTATTCATTGATCCAACTTTAATGTGTGAATAGGCAAGTATACATATTTTGCAAATGAAGTGTAGTAGTTTGAAGATGAACTAATAAGTTTTGTTCACTGTTTAAACCTGCTTGGGAAAAGTTTGCTTATAAAAATTTACTGTTTAAAGGAGAAAAATATGAAAATATGCAGCAAAATTATACAGTATGACAGCAAATAATTGTTTAAGCGGTTCACCCCTCTCTTGGGCTACCTCCGCTGGGTCCAAAAGCCTCTAATTAGGCTTTTTCCTCTTTGATTAAATGCTAAAAATGTGAATACAATTGTATGGAAGCCTCAAATGGAAAAATAAACTGCAAAAATAGATTCAGAAGGCTCAAATCAATATAAAATGACTAAACAAACACCTCCATTGGATGAAGATAGTCCAAAACAACTCTTCTTCCCTTAGGCCCTAGTGGCTCCACGACCAAAAATTCTGGTAAATTCTCTATTAGAGTGCCCTGATGGCTCTGCAAACACTCCCAACAGCTCCAGAATGATCCAATACCCCAGAATCAAAAAAAAATTCGTATCAAAAGGCTTTTCCTAGCCAAAGTTATGGCTCTTTTACTCCAACTCCAGTTTGGCCTAACAAAACTCCACTAAATCTGGCTAACTGCCAGATAACACCGACAGAACTGGAGTTAGCCGCTGAAATTGGGGGTACGCCGAACAGACCGCCAGTTGTGGGGGCTAGTGGATAAGGTGCATAGGACCGCACCGAACGGACTTCATAATTAACCTTGAGTTAATGGCGCAACAAACTTTGTTATATAACAAATATTAAATGGCATTCCGCACCTTCCGCCGGAACCGTGTGACCAAGACCAAAATTTGTTGCGCGCCCAAACAAGGTTTAAATATATTTTTGCGCCAATGTTTAAACAAGAACCACGTAGCCCATATGGTTGGGCCGCCCGGCTGTTACCGCGCCCACCCGGGTTTAAACCCAGCCGTTGGCACTACACAAATTTTAAAACGCGCCATATCATCCTTTTACCATGTGCATTACTCCACATTTGAATAGACCACGTGCTTTTGAATTTTAAAACTATACGTTGCATTATTAAACCCATGTCTTTTTTCATGAACATATAATATGAACTTTGAACTTTATCATGGGGGTTTTTAAACTAATATGAAGTTTAATTAATATAATTAATATATATTTTAATTTAATATATATATATATATATATATATATATATATATATATATATATATATATATATATATATATATATATATATATATATATATATATATATATATATATATATATATGATTTTTTAAATCAATAAAATATTAAATTTTTAATATATATAAAAGATAATTAAATTTTAATATATTAAAAATATTTCTCCACATTAAAATCATTATGAACTCATCTTAAGTATTTATGTTATCAAGTATTTCTAAAATGCACATTCCTCCAAAGTTACGGTAACGGATTTGAGTTTCGTTTGTGGCATTGGGATCGTATTGACGAGCTCTTTCCAGTTGATCTGGTTTGAACCAATTTTGAGCAACTTCATTTTTGAGCATTTTTCTACAAGAGACTTGATCTCCTGATCACACCTCCCAAATAGGAAGCTTTTGGACCCTCAAAAGCTTTCTGATTACTGAAACTGATGATGTGGAGACTGATTCTCCACTCTTCCACCCTTGAAAAACTGAAATCTACCCGATTTCATCAAATGAAGCTTTTGAGAAAATGACAATCTGTCTCTGGAATCAACTGATCGACCATTGCTAAGATTGACGGAGTCATGATGCAAATGATTAAAATTTGCAGAACAGTAATTGTAATTTGCAGAAAACAAACTTTTTCTACATTGATCAAACTTCTAGAAAGACTTAAAATAACTGTCACCTTGCAAACTGTTCCCATGGCGAATTCGACCATACTGAAACCAGCTTTTTCCCATGCTGAATGGCGTGTCCTTCTTGCTTTCACTGCTTTTCTTTGACACTTCATTTTCTGCATTGGCTGACCCAAAAGGTAATTTGCGCAACATAACATCATATTTTTTCAAAGACAAACTGTTATCAAACTGAGACAAATTATTAGCAACATCATAAAAAGGCAAATGCTCAAAATCAGGTCGTTTCAACATCAACAAAGTTAGACTTTGACTTGCATTAACCAGTCTTTTTAATTGACTTTCATGGAGTAATGAAGATTACAGCTTCTTCTTGTGAGCTCTCACAATGTACTCTTTACCATCTTTGAACAAGTGATACTTGTTTTCATGGCGATGAAAGATGGCTTTCCTGTCAAATAAATAAGGACTTCCCAAAACAATACCTGAGATATCAAGTGGCACCACATCAAGTTCCACTGTGTCAATAAAGTGTGCAGTTATTGCAAAACGCAATATGCACTTCCTTGAGACTTGCAAGTTGGAATCCTTGCATATCCATCCAAGTGGATAAGGCTTCGGATGTGGAATGGTCTCAAGTTTAAGCTGCTTGACCAAATCTTCAGAAATAAGATTTGCTTGCGACCCACTGTCAAATAGTGTGTCAATTTTGGTATGTTTTGAAATTACCCTCACATGGAAGAGCTCTATCCTCCTCTTTTCTTCATGAGTATCTTTGTGACAATTCAAAGAGCTAGAACTAAGAATTGTGTCTTCCATCACTTCTTTCCCCTTAATGTTCTTTAAAACCATGCCTATGCTTTTTGTCTCATCTCCTAAGTCTGACCCTAAGTCTTGCTCAACTGTTGCTACAGTTTTCTCCTTTTCTTTGGTCTTGTTTTTGTTCTTGAATTTTTCTGGTTTCAGTTCAGGATGAAGCTTCCAACAATGATCTTCATCATGACTTGTCTTTGAACAGTTCTTGCAAAAGAACTTTCCTTTTTCCTTTCTTGAATTAGCAACTCTCTTCTTTCCTTTGTTTTTAAAATTACTATCCTCATCAAAAATATTCTTTCCTCTAGCTTCTAAATGTGTAGCCTGCACACAGACTTCATCTAAGCTGGTAGGATTGAACAATAGAATAGTATGTTGAAGATAATTGTGCAAACCTCCTATGTATTTCAACAAGGTGTCTTGACTTTGTAAGTCTACTCCAAGTAGAAGTGCTCTCCTTCTAAACTCTTGGGTATAATCTTGCACATTTTGATCCTTAAGTTGCCTAAAATTTTTCCAATTCATGATTGCTTTCTGAATATGAGCAAGAGGATAAAATTGTTTCTTAATAGCTGTAATAAACTCATTCCAAGTTAGAGTTATCTTACCATGCTTTTTAATCTCCTCTCTAGTCTTGGCTTCCCACCAAACCAAAGCTGCTCCATCCATTCTTAAAGCGGCTAATTGGATTTTTGTGTCATCATCATGCAAATTCTGAATTCTTAGATAGACTTCCAGCTGTCTAATCCAGTTATCCAATTTTTCTGCATTCACATCACCATTAAACATCGGCAACTCAAACTTTACATTAAGCTTTAACAAAGGATTTTTAAGAGATGTTTTTGTTTTGTGTGACTGATTAACAGAAGTTGAAAAGGATGATGTGGAGGAAGAGGATGACGATGGAGATGAAGGATCACCATTTCCTCCATTCCCTTTCTTAGACTCATCTTTGTCTTTCTTTCCTCCTGAAGAATCTCCTTCTTCTCTTTGGTTTCTAGACCCTTCTTCAGCAATCCTATCATTTCTCTCCTGGTATAGGATCCTAACCATCTCAGTCAAGTCCAAGAAATCTTTTCTAAAGACTCTTTCTTCTTCCTTGGGATCCATTTCCTCATGTAATTCTCCTTCTCCTGAAGACATGTTTGTGGCTGATTCTAAGGCTACTGAGGATGAAATGGAAGGTGGATGTAATGGCACTCTAGCCCTCCTTGGCTGAGGATTAACTTGTTCTCTAACCAATTGACCTTCCCCTCTTTGCAATTTCAGCCTAGTAAGCATCAAATTTTGCAGAATAATACAATTTTTCTTGCACAAATTTCACAAACTCTTAAGCAAAACCTTGAGCTCTGATACCAACCTGATCTGAAATTATGAGAACAAAGTATTTCTCATACAGAGATTGACTGTAGGGGCATTCACCGGATATTTCACCTTTCAAAGAAAGGATGAATCCGGAGGCTACCTGGCCCTTCTATAGACTCTGCCTAAAGAAATAAAATGTAATCACTGAGATCCGATCAATGAAAGTATTTGTTTTAAGTGCAAAGTATTCATTGATCCAACTTTAATGTGTGAATAGGCAAGTATACATATTCTGCAAATGAAGTGTAGTAGTTTGAAGATGAACTAATAAGTTTTGTTCACTATTTAAACCTGCTTGGGAAAAGTTTGCTTATAAAAATTTACTGTTTAAAGGAGCAGAATCTGAAAATATGCAGCAAAATTATACAGTATGACAGCAAATAATTGTTTAAGCGGTTCACCCCTCTCTTGGGCTACCTCCGCTGGGTCCAAAAGCCTCTAATTAGGCTTTTTCCTCTTTGATTAAATATAAAAATGTGAATACAACTGTATAGAAGCCTCAAATGAAAAAATACACTGCAAAAATAGATTCATAAGGCTCAAATCAGTATAAAATGACTAAACAAACACCTCCATTGGATGAAGATAGTCCAAAACAACTCTTCTTCCCTTAGGCCCTGGTGGCTCCACGACCAAAAATGCTGGTAAATTCTCTGTTAGAGTGCCCTGATGGCTCTGTAAACACTCCCAACAGCTCCAGAATGATCCAATACCCCAGAATCAAAAAAAAATTCGTATCAAAAGGCTTTTCCTAGCCAAAGTTATGGCTCTTTTACTCCAACTCCAGTTTGGCCTAACAAAACTCCACTAAATCTGGCTAACTGCCAGATAACACCGACAGAACTGGAGTTAGCCGCTGAAATTGGGGGTACGCCAAACAGACCGCCAGTTGTGGGGGCTAATGGATAAGGTGCATAGGACCGCACCGAACGGACTTCATAATTAACCTTGAGTTAATGGCGCAACAAACTTTGTTATGTAACAAATATTAAATGGAATTCCGCACCTTCCGCCGGAACCGTGTGACCAAGACCCAAATTTGTTGCACGCCCAAACAAGGTTTAAATATATTTTTGCGCCAATGTTTAAACAAGAACCACGTAGCCCATATGGTTGGGCCGCCCGGCTGTTACCGCGCCCACCCGGGTTCAAACCCAGCCGTGTGCACTACACAAATTTTAAAACGCGCCATATCATCCTTTTACCATGTGCATTACTCCGCTCCACCACATTTGAATAGACGACGTGCTTTTGACTTTTAAAACTATACGTTGCATTATTAAACCCATGTCTTTTTTCATGAACGTATAATATGAACTTTGAACTTTATCATGTGGGTTTTTAAACTAATATGAAGTTTAATTAATATAATTAATATATAATTTAATTTAATTAATATTTAATATATATATATATATATATATATAATATTAATATAATATATGATTTTTTAAATCAAATAAAATATTAAATTTTTAATATATATATAAAACATTAATTAAATTTTAATATATTAAAAATATTTCTCCACATTAAAATCATGAACCCATTCAGCATTAGAGGTTATTGGGCGATTTCAAAATGCAATATCTCCTCCATACGGTAACGGATTTGATTTCTGTTTGTGGCATTGGGATCATATTGATGAGCTCTTTCCAGTCGATCTGGTTTGAACCAATTCTGAGCAACTTCATTTTTGAGCATTTTTCTACAAGAGACTTGATCTCCTGATCAGTACTGTAAGAGCCTTAAGAGATTATGGACTACTTAAGTACTTCAAATTTTCGGGAATGAGGCAACAAATAAAACTCTTGGAGTTCTTAGTTCGAGCATGGGATCCGACGATAGAGGCATTTCACATTAAGAACTAAGTGGTTCCCATAACAGTTGAGGACATGTATTTTCTCATAGGTTTGTCGAGGAGAGGTTTGCCCATTTCTCTCACAGGTTCTACCATTGGAGGAGAGACAGTGAGGGATTATGTTATGTAGTATTGCTATCTAGGGTCAGAACCTAGCAAAGATGGAAAAATAAACATCCGGGATGTTAGGGATTTGCCTTTGAGAACCATCCTTTTCACGATCGCTAAACTTGCTGGCACTGTTACATTGTAAGTAGCGAACCAATTTTATATGCAGTATGCGCTACAGTGCTTAGAGCCAACAGTATTTAACTGGTCTGAAGTTTTTCTATCTTAGATAAAGGAACAAGTGAATAAAGCAAAGGGAGGAAGAAAGAAAAATTTCAGTTATGGTTCAATCCTTATCTCCTTCGCTTTGGAACGGATTCCACTGATGCAGCCACAACATGTAACATTGGATATATCTAGTCCTAGAGATCCTCGAATGTAGAGATGGGTAGAACTCATGGGTCGGCATGCAGGCTAATCGACCGTTGTGTTCTCGACTACATTCTTCGCCTGGTTTTGGCAACATATCGTCGCCATCGATGAGTATGCATATGCAGGCATCAACTTTTGAGGAGATCCAGATCTAGTATTACCAGAAGGTGCTCAGTGGGGTGTAATAGGTAAGAATGATTTGACCATGTTTTTTGATTTTTATAAGGTTTATACAATGTTTTTGTGTTTTGATTTCTTTCCAAGACTAAACTAAATGTTTGATGTAATGCAGATATTGGTCGTGTTCAACCAGTAGAGGAACCAGATGTGCCAGAAAAGAGGGCTGTTGGGAGAGCAGTCCTTTAGGAACTTGATATGGCTGAGACTCTGGCTGAGCTTCAGCAGCACATAGAGGGTTTAACCTTCAGGATTCCGGATTGCCAGATCAAAGAGCTTCCCATGCGACTGCAACGACACACTATTGGGTTTCCTAACCGTTGGATGCGGTTGCTCCATAGGATTGCTAGATCTGTAGCATGTTACCATGAGCACCACTAGTTTACTTGTGACATTTTGCATACATTTTGAGGTTAGATGACCAATGTGTCTTGGGCACAAATTTTGTAAAAAACCTATAACTATATATCTATATGTTTTCAGAGTTTTCCCATGTTTAATGCACAATCCTATTCAATGATGTGAATGTTTTCTTTACCTATGTCGCAAATGTATACCTAAAACTTGATTAGATAATGAATCAGTTAAAGTGTTCATATTTTTGGAATTGTGTTGATATTGAATGAAATCAAAATGTCTCTCCAAAATTCGAACTCTTAGGAACAATCTAAGAAGTGTTGGATTTCTAACAATATAAATACTAGTAAGTTGTAGTACCACAAGTTGTGAGTCTAACCCTATGATTATGTAGTTAATACCAAATGAAATGGCATCAGAGAGAAGTTCGATCAACACGCTATACGCAGCGATATTATTTGTTGATCTACCAATACAAATCCCTTGAAAACTCAATAACTCGCCGTTTGGAGCGAAAATGGCCCACGTTGCAGAGGATAGATTCTGCGTACTACGACTAGCACCATCAGCATATCCAACAAATGGTTCCAAAGATTCAATCATCTGCGATGAAATGTAAAGCAGATTACTAACATCAAGAAAACTCTAAAAACAATTTAAGATAGTGAATGCAAATCAACAACATATAAACAATATAATACAAAAAATTACTACGCTCATGATTAAGCATAGTAACGTTTCAAATACAACCCATTTCTAGGTTGTGTCAATGGAATCCCATCATAATAAACTAACTCATAGGAACCCTTAGCAAGAACTCTTTTGACAATATAGGGGCCATGCCATAATGGTTCGAATTCCCCTGTACCTATAACATCAACTTCTTGATCATAAAGAAGGACTAAGTCGCCCTCTAAGTAGATGTGAGGCTGGACATTTTTGTCGTATTGCACTTTTATTCGTCTCTTATGCACTTCGTTGGCCAATTGGGCTTCATGACACGTTTCATCTAGATGGATGAGGTTAAGGATACACATTTCTTCTTCTGAGGTGTCAGGTAACAAGTCTATCGTGAGTTTTAACGATGATATTTCACATTGGATTGTTAAGATAGCTTCCAGACCATACACCATTTGAAAAGGAGTAAATCCGGTTGCATTTCTCACCGAGTTTCGATACGCCCACAAGGCGGAGTACAAGATCAAGTGCCAGTTCCTTTTACGGACTCCTATCATTTTTTGAAGCATTCGTTTAAGAATTTTGTTAATAGCCTCAACTTTTCCATTTGATTGTGGATAATAAGGAGTAGAATTATCATGATAGTCCTAACTTGGCAGTAAATTCAGACATCATATGGTTGCGAAAATGCTTCCCATGATCCGTAACTATAGCCTGTGAGACCCCAAACCGTGCATTAACATGGTTGAAGAAAAACAATGTAGCTGTTTGTCCTGTGTTGTTGAATGTAGGCATCGCTTCGGCCCATTTGGTAAAATAGTCGACTACGACAATAATATAACCATGCCCCCCGGAAGAAGGAGGGTTACAGGTCATGAATTCAATACCCCATTTCGTAAATGGTCCAACAGAGACAACAGGATGCATTGGTGTTGGCGGTTTGCAGATTTTACGATAAAAAATCTGGCATGCATGACAACTTCTGACTGCGAGGATGCAATCTCGAAAAATAGTAGGCCAAAAGTAACTGGTGCAGAGTATCTTCTGCATGGTAGCATATCCAGATAAATTTCCACCACAAGCCTCAACATGTCAATAATTTAACACTTTTTCAGCCTCCTCATGAGTTAGGCACCTCCTTAAAATGGTATCGACACCACGTCGATAAAGTGTATCGCCAACGATAAGATAATCTTTGGCTTGGTATCAAATACGTCGTTGATCAGAGCGAGAGGTATTAGGTCGAAAAGTTTGGGTTTGGAGATAAATGATGAAATATCCATACCAGGGATCAGATGATCCGATCAGAAACAAAGACTCGTCTGGAATAGATGGTTCCAAAGTAGTAGCAGTACTATCAGAGGGAAGGTCACAAAGAAGCTCAGCCAAAACTAAAGACTTCTTTGACTTGGATTTGATGAATTCCAAATCAAATTCCTACAAAATGACAATCCATTTTGAATATTTGCCCCCCAACAATTGACGTGATAAGATGTAAGTCATGGGGTTGCAATTCGAAACTATTGTTGTCTTTCGAAGCAGGATATAATGGCGAAATATTTGGACAGCTTGAACAGCTGCCAAGGCAATATTTTCCATGTACGAGTACTTAACTTCCGTATCATTGAGATTACGAATCAAATAATAGTTTGGATGTTCAATTCCATATTATACTTGGATCAAAACCATAGCGATGGTCGTTTCAGCCGTGGAGATATATAGGAAATAATCATTTTGATAATTAAGAGGATACATTAATGATGCTCAGACAAGATGGTCATTGACAACATCAAAAGAAGCTTGCGCAACTTGGTCCCAATGGAAGGGAACTCCCTTTTTCAATAGTCGAGTAAATCCTTTAGCCATTTCGGCGTAGTTTGGAATGAACCTTCTCAGGAAGTTAGCCTTTCCTTTAAGTTTCTATATCTGAAGTAAATTTGATGGTGTAGGCAAATCAAGAATGGCCTGTACCTTCAATGGGTCTATTCGAATTCCTTCTTTTGAGACTACGAATCCGAGAAATCGACCAAAACCAACAAAAAACACACATTTGTGTGGATTGAGACGTATCTTGTAGTGTCAACATCGTAAGAAAATGGCTCTCAAATGCATCGGGTGATCAGTCCGATTTCGTGAATGCATTGGTAAATCATCTAGATATGGTTGAACAATGTGCTTGATGTCGTTGAAAGAATAATCCATTTTTCTTTGAAACGTTTCCCCATCATTCTTTAAACCAAACAGAAGTTTCCTATATGCGAATGTGCACTAGGGACAGATGAATGTTGTCTTATGTTGGCCATCTGGGCGGATATTGATTTGATTGTAGCTGGAAAATCCATCCATGAACGAAAAAATTTCGCATCCAGCACAATCGTCAATATTCTGGTCGATAAAGGGAGTAGGATAGTTGTCTTTTGGACAAGCCTGATTGACATCCCGATAATTGACACACACTCTAATGGTTCCTTGTTTTTTCATAACAGGAACGATATTGGAAACCCACTCAGTGAGCGGAACAGGGTAAATGAAAGCAACACACAATTTTTTTTCAAATTCTGCTTTGATGACAACAAATTTCTTTGGATGAACAGGACGAAGTCGTTGACGCACCGATTTGACATCAGGATACATATTAATAGTGTGTTCAACTATACTAGTATCTATGCCTGGCATTTCCTTGTAAGACCAAGTGAATATGTCACATAATTCATGAAAAAGAGAGCGATATGAATCAAGTTCTGATGGAGAACAAGATACACCGACATGAATATGTTCTACAACGCCAGGTTTGGTTGAAATATCGATAGAAATCGTTTCTTCGATATTAGATAAATTTTTCTCAGAGTCAATTGCATTAATTGGTAAAGAATTCGAAAAGAAAGTTTTGATGGATGGGTGACATAGTTCACTGAGATTATTTTCTTCATAAACAAGAATATGGGAACAATGATGATAATATTCCCATGGTTCTCCTTCTGACATCATAGCTTCCAAAATATTTTCATCTGTCAAAAACTTTGAGGAAAATGGATCAGATGGAGTACCAAAATCTAATGAACGATCAACCCAAACACTCGGCGACGTTGATTTCGGATTTTCCGCCCAAGACAAATAGATTTATTACTATGCCAACTCAATAGGGCTGGGCGGTAAAACATCATCCAACGTAGAAATATCAGAATCACCCGTACTCTCCCTTAAGCTAGATAGAGTGGAAGAGATCATGTAGCAGGTCTCTATGCTTGCAATTTCTGCCGACGTCGCAGGCGGCGGTAATGCAAATGTTCCCATAAGAGTGGAATCCTTTAAGAGTCCTACACCAATGTTCTGAATTTCTAGTTGGGGTAAGTGAACAAACGGAACGCTTCCAGTTTCCTGTGAAGTGGAGGAAAAAAAGAATAATTGATTTATGATTGTGATTGTACCTTTATGTGGAAAGGCAATCATTCTAAAGTATGTAGAAACAATGACAATCATTGCATATACCCATGGTCTTCCGAGTAATATATTATAGTCAAGGGGTCCGTCAACAACCTCGACATCAATACTTACTTTTTTTCCCCCTAATTCAACTTGCAGGTTATTGATAATACCACAAGGTTTATATGTTCTTCCATCAAAATCCTTCAACGTCATTGATGATTGCGATAATCGTGGCGAGCCAAGTAACTTCTGACAGTTTAGAGACATAATGCACATAGATGCTCCCTCATCAATAATAATGCAATGAAAAAGGTGATTGAAAAAATTTACTTGTATGGAGAATGCCAATTCTGCTGGTAATTGCGGCACATAGCCCGTATGATTAAAGATGACAAGATTAGAATCAGTCGGATCAATTCCACCAATGGTCGACAATAAAGCTTGCTTCTGGGAGGGAAAATTTTGTAATACCTCAAGAGCAGACATAGCTGAAGGGGATTGAGCCAAATCTTCAACTATATTATAATTTTGTGTAGCTCTTTCTCGAGGATTATATGTCGATTTATGAATTACTCCCTTTGGTGGTTTAATTGTCAATTCAGGAATAACATTAGGTGGTACTGATTCATTAGATAGATTTGTTGTCGAGGTAGTAGGTTGATCAGTGGCCGAACTACCATAGTCTTTATTTCGCGTTGACACCAAAATATCTTGTGAAGGTTTTGTGGTGGATAACATTAACACTTGGGAACTAGGAGCTGGATCCATAGCAACCAAATTTGTGTTTGGATTTGGAAATGGGTCTGTTAACACAACTGATGCATGAGAAGTCTTGATGATTTTTGAGACTTCATCATGGTGAGTAAAATCCCTAACAAAGTGTTCCTCGTTACAAATTATGCATGGATAACGAGGTTTCCGTGGTCCAGACGGTTGATCAGATGATCTTTCCTACGGGTTAGAAGTTTGATTTTTCTTTGATTTCCCCTTTTTCTTACCTCCTGGTTGCTTGTCACTTTTGCCTTTGTCAAATGACATGGCATTAATTTTAGAAGTAGGAGTAGGATCAGATGCAGTAGTGTGGTGTGTGTTTGTAGTGCCTATCAAGCCGTCTCCGGCATGAGAGTCCTTTATTTGAGGAGGAACATTGAAATTAGATCGCGGTGCATTAGGGATTTTTTCATAGAGCATGCCAGACTGAGTGTAAATCAAGTCTAAATATTGAGCATGAGCGAGAACTTTCTCTTCTGTGACGATGCCACCGTTAGCCACATCCTTAGTTATATATGGTAACATGGACTTAATGAACCATTCAGCAAAGAGCTGATCGGGAACAAATGTCTTAACCATTCATCAACGATGATGCCACTCATGAATATGATCAGAAATGTGAGTAGCAGTAGTTTGTTTGAAGTTGGTAAAGAGTTCCGTTCCAATTTCGTATCTAATCGGTAACTGGAAATGGGTCAAAAAGATAGTAGCTAAAGCAGTGAAATTGTCGAAAGAAGCTCTAGATAACTCAATGTACCATTTAGCAGCTGGACCTGTGAGCGTACGCTGGAAAAGACGTAGTCAAATAGAATCATCATTCAAGGAATTTGATGAAAACCATAAATGATAAGTCATTACATGAGTCGACAGATCTTCTCCAGGGTTTCCATTGAATTTAGGAATTTCGGAGGGTAATTTATGAGGTATCACCGGCCACCAAGGAGCATAATTGATAGGATCATTGGTTAACCGGTTTAAATCTGGTAATTCCAAGGTTGCAACAAAAGGAAATTGTCTATTAAGATCAGGTTGAGCATAGCCTGGGTAATATGGAATTTCTTGGGCAACAGGTCTTTGAGCACCAACATATGGAATTTGTTGTTGATAACCCCAATAGGGGTTATTTTTCATAGCAAACGCTTGAGAATTTTGTTGACCAAAACCTGGATATGATACTTGTTGAAATGAAGTTTGAGGCATTTGCGCTTGTGGCTACCAAGGGGTTTGTCCACCAATGTTATAACCCAAATTAGTGTAAGTTGTATTCGGTTGATATGTATAACCAGGTTGCATTTGTGACATCACATAAAATGGTACACCAACTTGTGAATAAATGATCCCTGATACAGGTTATTGTAAATTAACCAAAGGATTTTGAGTCTGTGGACCCAACATTTGATGATATTGAGTCGGAGAACTTGCCTGATAAGGTTGATGTACAATATTTTGATTATGTAACAGAGGTATAGATGTATTAACAAGTGGTAATGAAGTGGGTGTAACAGGTTGAACTGGTTGATATGAATGTACAACCGTTTGTGGTTGGATAGGCAGAGTGGGCTACCATTGAAAAACATTCATGTCAACATTAGTTTGACCAAAAAGCGACTGAGTACTGTCATATTGGGTGACCAAAGGTTCCCCCCTAGCATGAGGAGGATAATAAGACAGAAAATATTGTTCCCTGAATGCTGAGAGTCCAGTTGATATGGTATTTAAAGGAATTGACCCAAAAGGACCAAATTGATATTGCCCTGATGATGTATTTAATGAATCAAGTTGTTCAGTACTAAATATAGGACTACCAGTTAAAACACCAAATGATGACATTGGTAAAGACCATGGTCCTGAAGATGTATGAGAGAAAGTGCCAGATAATGATTTGTAACCTGTTGGGACCAAAGGGCCACCATGCAAATATGATTCTGGTGAAGTTGTGAACATCGATGGAGTAGCGAGGGTAGGAGCTGACGTAATTGGAACAATAGACCCAACCGAAGATGTTGGTTCAAACATGGTTGTGTGACCAAATGTATACCCTTGAAAATCGATAGGAGATTGAATGGCAATATGATCAACAAAAGCAGATGGAAATGATTGAGGAAAAGACTAGTACAGGTAAAGGTCCCCCCCAAAATGGGTTGGAGTTAAAGGTGTATCATCTTGTGGGATTTCTTCAATCGCAATTAAACCAGGAGGAAGAACTTCACCGTTAGGCCCAAAATATATTTTAGACGGTTGACTGTGTGATATAGGAGTTTCAATGGCTACAGAAATTTGTGGGGTAACCAAGGTAGGAACAACTTCCGGTTGTTCGACTTCAGGATTCATATGTTCTGGCAAAGAAGAGACAGGATCTGGATTAATTTATGATTGAACAATGTCGGGTCCAGGAGGTATGGTCTCAGTGATTGGATGGATCGTGACTATGGGTGGCTGTGAAGACTCCGTTTCGACAACAATAAATGAACCGGGATGTGTGGAAACAATTTGAGCTAACTCTAGTTTAAAAGATGATGTTTCGCCAGAGGTACGAATTGTACTTGATTCGGCAGATCGTGATCGCCTTCACCTACCAGAAATAACTTTCGGTGGTAAAGGTGGTTTTAAAGCTAATCTATGTGAACGAAAGGGGATAGGATTTTGTTCTTCCACGATTACTGATTTATTTTATCCAAAAAACAAATAAACAAAAAGAGGGTAATGTTAGGCAAAAGGTTTACCAAGAAACTGTGAACTGCAGAATACCTCCTGGCGAACCAAGAAGTACGGGCATGTAATCTCCCCGAATGCTGTTGTTGAGGAGGTAAATCCCCTCTGCGGACAGAGGTGATCCCTACTAGCCCAGCAGGGGTCTAGCAACAATCAAACAATGTCACGACGCAAGTTCCTTGTTACGAATGAAAAGACTAATGATGGAAGCCTACCTGGAATCCAATGCTATGATCTGAAGAAGAAGCGTCCCCGTTCCTCAGCCTCGGCAGATCATGATCCCTCCACGATCTCCGCGGATGAACACCTGCACAAGCAAGAAACAAACAGATACAAGCATAAAATCCGGCATACGTAACTAAATATCAGTCAGAAAGGATATTACTCATATTAACATGATGGAAAACAGAGTGGAACCATAATCGTAATCATCTATTAAATAAAAAACGAAGAGAGATTACAACCAAGTTCTGACGTCGCGGTCTCCTTCGGATGGGTCTCCAGTCGTCCACGTCTCGCAAAGATCGCCAGGGAAAGGGCAAACCTCTCCAGAGTCTCTCGACAATAGTCTCCTTACTTGAGTCGGCCTTAAGGGAAAAAGAGGGCTCTTTACAGCACAAAGGCTCTTGGGAATATGGAGATTCAAAGCTTAGGCACTTCAAGACTAGCTTGCCATGGGATTGAGCAGGCTTTTATAGATGGGGAAGGAGGGAGTTGGGATCCATATTATTGTGGGATTGGCCCTATCAACAAGGAAGGTTCCATGGGAGGTGGCAAAACCACTTCCCTTCCATAGAACTCCCGCAGCCAAACCTCCCAACTCAAGATAGGCAATGGTTCTGAGTTTGTTGAAACTCAACTTCCGCCATATTTATTTAAAAAACACTCCTTAAATTGGCTGGCGCGGCCTCTTTGCAGGATTTCCCCCATTGGCGCGAGCTCTGAACTGTCTGCCCGCGCCAATGCAAAAAGATATGTTTTTCATGATTTTGCAAGGAGATGTCTTAAGGGCAATTAAAACTCATACTTAGCGGAATGCTTTGATGATGGTTTCAAGGCATGTCAATGTTCACAGGTCACAAAATGGGTCCTCCATTGTGCGGGACGGGGAATGGTAGGGACGGTGACAAATTACTGTGTAACAGATGCCCCCTAAAGTATGAGGCCCAAGAGAGAGAGGGGTGAAATGCTTTACGAGAACATGTTCAACTGAAGGCCCGCCGTCGGAAAACCTGCGCAGAAAGATACAACTGATATCTCAAGTACATGATGTATATGTGGTATGGACGCAGCCATCCGAAACAGAGTATGCTATAATCCGGATCCAGGGTATGGGTGCAGCCATCCAACTAGGATCAAACAAATAGACTCAGGTATGGTCGCAGCCATCCAATCAGTGAGTCATGTACATAATGATAATAATCCACAATCGCAGCCTGGATTACAATAGACACAATCCAGGGTCTTGTGCTCCATCTCGACCCAGACAAAGTACAAGTTCAAGCATGCGAATATGTGAGTTGAAGTCGAACATGCAAGAACATCGTCTGATTACCAACCAATGATGAAAGTTGTTAACAGACGTGAGAGAAACCACCAATAATGACAATGGTCCTCAAGGTACTACTGGTACAATCTACGGCGTGCGAATAAATGAGTTGACGTCGAACACCCGCAGAATCACTCGATCAGAGGCCAATGATGTAAACCTCACGTCGAATGCGACGAACACATCGATATGAGGCATACGGGCTCAGTGCCATAAGGAGTCTCTAGACCAACTTCTGGATAATGGTGAAGTCGGCAGTGACCTTGATCAAAAGTGGGCCATAATGTTTCATATCTCGACACGAGACGAGAGGAACATGATGTTTTGTTGTGAATCAAGATGATATGAGAAACGGTTGATGAGTTGAGGCCAACTTCTCTTGAACACATGAACGGCACGACAGTGAATTTGGCAGTATTTGACATCAACGAATCAGAGGTCATGGCAACGAGGCAGTGAACAGATGAGAGGTCAAAAGGGATTACCCAAACCCACGGAGGCAAAGTGAAGCAACGAGATGAGATGTCCCCAACCCGACACGAATGCAGACAAGTACCATGTTCAAGAGCGACATACTGCCGACGACAATGACGATGGTTCCATTTTTCCCCCACCATTTATGGCGAGTACCCCAATTATTTTTAATAACAAGCTTGAAGGGGATAGCATATGCTTGCGATATAAGTCCGCCCTTCGGGCGAATCCATCCTAGTGCATTTAACGAGTCATAGGAAGGAGAAACTCGGAGAACGTCATTGACCCAGATCGATGTCATCGAGTTTAACGAATTACGACAAAGGAAGAACTCGCGTCTTTTCATTGAAGGTTTGAAAGGCAATCGAGAAGAAGTAAACTCAGTCCCTTTTCGTAAATAGTTCCCCAGATCCAAAAAGGTAGAAAACAATATCCGGGAAAACCTCCTAGTCGCGATAGGCTAGGGTATTCCTTTTTCGTAATCAATCCATCCCAGCCCGAAAAAGGGTTAAACTTATACTAGGTGGATGTTGATTCATGTCCATTTTAACGAGATCGAAACGACAAGGGCCTCGGCAATCTTTTCATATTTAGAGAGTCAGAAAAGAGCTGAAAGACGACTCCAAAGTGACTTTTTCGTGTGTTTACCGAGTCCGAAAAAGTATAAAACATAACTCGTTTCCATCGTTTCGTCGCAACACATTCTTTATACCAAGCAACCGTAAAATCCATTTTCAACATAACATATGCAAATATTTGATAAAAATAACTTTTAAAACTCATTTAACGTCAAAAAAGTTATAAATATGTCAAATTGGTAAAAAATAAAATTACTTTTACTATTTACCTTGGTAGAAAGCAACAGTGGTCCATTTGGAGCAGAAACTTCTGTCGGTGATTGCGACAAATCCAGGCGACCATTCATCTTCTCGTCTGTCACAGGTAAAAGGCGTTCCCTTGCTCTTCATTTTCATTCATTTTTTGATAATTCTCCCTTGAAAATCAGTTCTATGAGGCCAATTTTAAAATTTTAGGGCTGCGCCCATTGGCGCGGGTTTCGGGCACGGACCCGCGCCAATGAGCTCTTTTCTACCACAAGGGCCGCGCACGTGTACTGTTGTTCCACGAAAACGACTTTCCCCGGCGCGAGACTAAAAATAAACCCAAAATTTCGACATTTAAACCAAATTGTAAGATTCGAGGCTCATCGAGAGATCTAACCAAGGGTTTTTGACCATATGAATACGGAGGTAATCAATCAAAATGGAAATTGAATGGAAAGAACGAGGAAACACGGAGAAGAGGATGAACAAGCCATGCAAAGTCAAGCTTGCATGAATGCCCTTAGGAAGGCTGTGGGCTGAAAAAGTTCTTCCTCACACCACAGCTTCTGCAGGCTTCGGCAAGGCTTCTCCAGGTATTTGATCGATGTATACGGGATGAGCATGAACGGTGTTCAAGCTACGAGATCAGGTATTAGAGCGAGGTATCGATGTTTATTTCATCACTTAGGATTGTCCTGCGAGAGGTCAAGTCCTGTATTAGTGGGACGAACCATCAGGGAAAGATGGAAGAAGTGACAACACGATGTCTTGAGGAGCACAAACGGGATCGGGATACGAAAGTGGATATCCATACTATCTACGATCTGGCGTTGAGAGTTGTTACGCCATCACGCGAGTACACGGGGTGTAGGCTTACTTGCACGGGCTAAGGCCCAACTCTGCTGGCCTCGAATGCCATGGGTCACTAACATTTAGCGGAACGCGGCGAGTGACAACCAACATGAAAAGGAAGCTCACAAAGTGCAAACAGGGGAAACTGAAACAGTTCGGTTATGGTTCCATCTTGGTATCATTCATTCTGGAACGCTTACCAATCTTCCAGGGCCAAGGGGCCGCAGTGGCAGATCCGGAACCACGAGAGCCAAGAATGGCTCGTTGGGCGGCATTGATGCCCAGATCTGGAGGTGGCCAATAGATGTCCTGGAGGCCAGAGTTCTTTAGGTGGTTACGGCGCCAGCTGATCGTCGTGGAAGACTGGCCCTATGCAGGAACTGACTTTACCGGGGACCTAGATCTCCCACTGCCAGAAGGAGACGACTGGGACGAGGAGTTGGGTAAGACCTCATTTTTTTATTTTATGTTATATGTTTTTTTTGTTAATACACATTCGTCCCAATACAATTATATATGTATGCAGATGTGGGACCTGAAAGACCAGCCGGGATGTCCCCAATCTCCCGAAGGACAAAACTCGCCCCTGAGATCCAGGGAGAGGGCACCGGAGGAGAGGAGCTGATCCAGAACCTCGAGGGTATCGCCCACGGGATCCCAGACTATGCCCGACTGGCAGACGTACCGATGGCATACCAGCGCCACACGGTGGGAGTTCCGAGTCGGATCCTGAGATCTGGAAGACGACTTAGTGCGTGCGATCGACGTGTGTCACTGAGCTGTCTGGATAGCTCTTAGGATTTATGCCACACCTATTTTTGAGAGACAGAGTGTCTCAGGATGTACTAAGACGATTATGTATATTTTTGAGATTTGTGATATCTGTGGAAACATTGACTTACATCCTGTCTCATATCTTGTATCAACTATTTTGGATGGATCTTTCACATGTGATGATGTTTTCTATATGTCATGAAAATGTCTAATACAAATGTAATCTAATGTATTAGTTACATAACAAACGACCCAATGTGAAATGTATTCACACAATGTATCTACTCACACATTTCATTTTTATGCAAGCTTAAAATCACACATGAACACACACACGTATGCAAACTATGCTTGAAACGAGGAAGACGGGCATGCCCCCCAGCATGGTGTCTCAATTCAAGGTGCATGCCCCCCAAGCTTCAGTCCATTGAAAATGGAGTGAAGGTTCATAACAAAAAGCGAATTGAACATGCTCGTGTTTCATTATTTTAACGAGGTTGACACACTTAAAAGAACTATCTTCAAACAACTTGTTTCATTGTTTTTAGGAGCTCGACACAAGTGGAGGAACTACGCTCCGAGAACCAGGTTTCATTTTTTAAAGAGCTTGACACAGGGAGGGAACTGTGCTCTAACCGACTTACATCAAAAGGACTGAAGAACGGTGCACTTCCAGAGTTCCACTCGATGGGAGAAACATCACGAAATGGGACCAATGCCAAGCCCACATTATGCACAACGACATGTGCGAGTACGAGGCACGGGGTAGGTAGCCACATAGTTGACTGCGGTGGGGGTTTAATATAGTACAGGGTGGATAAGCAGGAGGGTGATGGGCGGGCGAGATGCCACATTAGGACCAAGAATGACAAGTGATCGTGATCTGAGTAGTGTGTGTGAAACTTCATCACGAAAGAGGAGACAAATATACCTGGTGCATGCAAAAAAGCGATTGAAATCCAAGAAAGGGGCCTGGAATAGCCATCCGTCATATGGACGGTTTTACCTCCAAATGTGAGTAACCTTGGAAGGATCCCCAACGGTTGACTCGTCCTTCTATTAAAAGTCAACAGATTCTGCGTAACAGGCGCAAGCGGCGGCGAACCGAAAGCTTGCCAGGTAGTTGAGGATAGAATACTAACAGAGGCGCCTTCATCGATAATGGTGCTGGGTACAACCAGACCAAGAGCCTGTACTGTAATCTCGAAAGGCACGTAAGACGGAAGGCAGAATCCTGCAAATCGACTCCAATCAAAGGAGGCGACCAGACTACTCGGAGGGGCTACCATCGAAATGCGAAGGTCTTCCCCTGATGTTACGGAAGAAGGAGCATCCTCCATAACCTCTATCTCGAAGGCGGGAGGGATATCCTCCGGAGCCTCCATCAGGGGAGGCGGAGGAGCAGCTTCTTGAAGCATAGGGACAGGAGAATCTTTCTCCAAGTCTGAAGAATTTGAAGAAATCAGAAGGACATGGGGGGTGTGAGATCCACTCTCGACAGAAAAGACCTGGTGCACCGCAGACGGGGCCAGTTCAACCGATCTTAAGGGCAATTAAAACTCATACTTAGCGGAATGCTTTGATGATGGTTTCAAGGCATGACAATGTTCACAGGTCACAAAATGGGTCCTCCATTGTGCGGGACGGGGAATGGTAGGGACGGTGACAAATTACTGTGTAACAGCTGTGTTCGGTGTATCACAATTTCAAGGTGGCCGACTCGGTTCACTATGGATGGATAGCACCTAAAAGTTGTCCTCCCAAATATACCCAAAGGTACGTGGAGGCCCAAGTCTGTATTAGCGCTGTCTGATGTGAAACCGCACAATGAGAGCACCCCTTTATACTTATCGTACTGTAACACTACCCGATATACTCGAAAGCATGTGGACGAGCTACGATATAATTACGTATGTGGAGTGAGGTATCACACTCATAATGTATTGCAAACAAGTTAACGATAGCTGCTATGTTTTACGAAGCCGGAACACGTCTCTAGCCTAGACCTTCTAAATGTTATCATTATGGTTCCAATGCGTTGTTAAGTAAATTGAGATTTATTTTATGTTGATCTTGCTTAAAAATTTTCCTTTCAGGGTCACTGCGATGATGTATATGAAATTCCTAAAATGCAAGCTAAGAATGATAAACAAACTTTCACTTTCAACTTTTTCAATGAAGAACCTAGCTACTAAGGGAAGAGAGCAAATAGTTCGTGAGCAAACAAATCAATGAACAAAAACAAAATCAATGAATCAAAAACAAAATGTAGATATATTATTGTTCCTTTTTGCAAAACACACACAATCCTACATGTAAATGCAAGTTTTTCTTTTCAGTTTCCTTAATGTTATGAATGCAGAAAAGAAACTAGGTGCACTAGATAAATAATTCAAATGCTTTTTACTTTCTAGAAACGAAGAATACAAACAACAATTTCTCTTTTGAAGGAAAAACGAGGATTTCAACAACAATTTCTCCTATCAAGGAAATGAAGATTTTACGACAATTTCCTATTTTGAAAGCAAATGATTCTTAATGCGACCATAAAAAATTATTTGAAATCAACTTGTCAATGATAAAGAAACACTTTTCTAAACAAACATTGAACAAATTTTTAGCCAAAGGAGGAAGAAGTATATAGATTCACTGGTCAATTGAGCATCAAACTTTTCAGAACACAACAGAAAACAAAACTGAAGCAAGTTGCAAAGTCAAATTCAAGGGAATTTGGTAACTTTCAAGAGTCAATGCAGTCTCCAAGGGGAGACAGTTCTCTGCAACGCAGGCTAGGAAGGGAGACAATGCTATGCAAATCATTGTGTCCAGTCTAAGGGTGCGTTGGGCGTATTAAATAATGAAAAATGCTACTGTTTAACTCACTGTCTTTGAAAGTTGGGCTCTAAAAAATATTAATATTTATGTGTAACAACTACTGGGTGGATAAACAAATCAAATCAGAGGTTAAAACACCTAGAACTAAGAGAAATTCTCCCCAGTGGAGTTGCCAATTTGTTGGGCCAAAATTGTAATCTACAGATAAATTACACTTCCCTAGATAGGTGCTAGTATAGAACAACAGGTGAAAGACTATATGACTATTTCTCCTAACTCAGAACAGATCTACAGAGAGGATTGGAGGCTTACTTGTTCAGTCACTTCCAAATGGCTCCTTTTGTCGCTTCTATTGCAGCGTCAAATTCAAGCGATTTGTGAGCTGAATGCTTCCTGCAAGAAAGAACACTGAAATAGAAGAAGATGCAATAATATAGATATCTATTCAAGCTAGTTAGCTAAATCAGTAAAGCATAAACCACATATATTAACCAAAATTTTACAATATGGAAAATCAAAGCCAATACATATGCATATAGGGAAAAATAAGCAGTACTCTTTATTGATGATAGAAGGAGAGGTTACAACCTAGTGACTGATTTGAAGTGACCTTCCAGCATCGTTCCCAAGCCTCATCATAGTATAAATATCTCCAGCAGCAGCTTCACAAATCTAGCTCTCAATTGAAAATCCTCCAGCATTTCTCTACTCAAATTCTTCCTTCTCAAACACTTATATATGTGTTCAATTTATAGATGAACTGTAGGTTTTTTTGCAATCAATAACTTTCCAAAAATAGACAAGACATGTTTCCATTCATGTAGATGTAAAATGGACACTTGGATCCGAAGCTTGACACATGTGAACTCTTCTAGAAGTCATTGGCCAAGTGGAGATTCCGGAACAATGAGAATTTCGCTCCCAATGTGACCAACACACTTGTGAATGTCAAGAAGTGTTTTGCAGAGCAGCCTTGCATGGGGCTACCTGCATA
The DNA here is from genome assembly GCA_034641835.2 of Pinus albicaulis. Classification (NCBI taxonomy): domain Eukaryota; kingdom Viridiplantae; phylum Streptophyta; class Pinopsida; order Pinales; family Pinaceae; genus Pinus; species Pinus albicaulis. The sequence goes on from CM076569.1 coordinate 121,489,471, forward strand.
TGCAACACACTTAGGCCCCTTAGAGCCTGCATTGGTGAGCTCTCATATGCTATATAATAAGCTTCAAACCATGGAAACCTTTGCTTGATGAAAGTCTTGCTTGATTTGTCTTGTTTCTTGTCTTAGGGCATGTAGCAAATGAAATGATGGGGAATGATAGACCCTTGATCATTGGTCCTGGAGATGATGCCCAGTTAACCAGGTCATTGGGAATGTTGCCCAAATTGACCTATAATAGAACGTACCTTATTTTTTTTCCTTTACATGCTTTGAAATGCTTTCTTATATTAAAATTTCAATTCCTGCAAGTGTGATTGTGCGTGCTATATTTTCTTTTGAAATTGTTTTCTTTCTTTTCGTTACTTGATTTCATAGGTTAGTTGAATTTTATTTTCATTATTTGATTTCATAGATTATATGAATTGGTTTTCGTTATTTTGTAGTCAGATTGATCTAAACTAAAAGAAAATTTCTAGCACATATAGTGCATGCATGCTTCACAAGTTTACGAAACCCCCAGGTTGACAAATTAAATGATAGGCAATTATTTTGCCCCAACATTTTGGCGTTGTTGCCGGGGAAGTATGCATAGGAACTAGCTTTCAGTATAGAGTTTATTTTATTTTTATTTTTTTAGTTTTTACTAACCATTTATGGACAAAGGGTCTAGAATGTAGCCCAAAGACTACATTGAGGAATGGTATCAAAAAGTGATTGCGCCACAACATTCGTCTATTCTTCAAGAGATCCTTGCTGCAAATCGAAAGGATAAGTCGATTTCGCATACCCTTACAAACAATCAGGTACATTTTTCAAGTTTGGATATGAGCATTTCAAAAAAATTAATCCGTAAATGGTTTCATTGGAAGCATGCATATACTTTAAAAAAAAATGCTTTTTTAGATAGATAGGAAATATATATATATATATATATATATATATATATATATATATATATATATATATTTTTTTTAGTTTTAAGGATAAATTTGATGTTTTGTGGTGCAGTAAGAACCACCCATCTACTAACCCTTGGCAGGAAATATTTGCAATAAAACAAATGATTGAGAACAAGGAACACAAGCGACGATCACGAGCGATAATTTAAGGTATGAGATCAATCATTTTCATTTTATTTTTGCAAAATTTACACAGGAATTGACTGATAAAATCTTGACTATGCTAACAAAATAAAATAAAAATCTACAGGATCAGAAAAAGTTTTTTCTTTTTGTTAGTATATCATAAAATATAAAAAAATTATTTAGGTACACAATGCAATTCTGCAGCTAAAATTTTGTTTCCATCATTTGATTTAATTCTATTTTATTTTTCAGTAAACTTTAAAATTAAAAATAAATAAATAAATAAAAACCAAATTAAAATTGTCAAATTCATTTTCTTTTAAATTGTTTTGTTTAATTTTTTTTTTTAATGTAACATATATAATTTTTTTAACATAACTAAAACATTTTAATATAAAAACAATTAAAAAATAATAATAAATAAATAAATAAAAATAAAACAAAAACAAAAACTAAACCCACTGCTCACATAATAAAACAAACCAAACATTAAAAAAACATAGAAAAACACATCATTTGAAAAAGGCTGAGAGCATAGTTTAAAACGCACTGCTGGTCAAAACGCAAATTTAGATACTTCCAAGCCAAATTTCAATTTCAAAATTTGATAGCAAGCCTAAGACCTTATTCAGTCTGCAGCTATAGCATTTGCTTCAAACTCTCAATCTACTTTAGGAAGCAATCATTAATCAATTTCTTAGTTAAATTCAACCGCGTGATCCATTATTCTGGCTTGTGATTATCGAGTTGGAATGAGGGTGATCAATTTGAACTTCTCTGTGAGAGAAAAGCTCTGGAAATTTTACCACAACAGGCATCATCCATTTTTCAATTTCTTCAGGTATCCTCACCAAACGATGATCTCCATTCACTGTGACTGCTCATCTGCACTACATAACCATAATTCCATTCAGATAGATCCTCCATGGTCACTTTCTTATCCAAGCCATTACACATCAAAACCTGCAAATAAAAAATTCAAACCAGAGCAATTTTATTTTGTTGCAGAGGTAATTGCTAAAAAATGTAATTTCCAAAAATGTGCAACTGTTAAAACACATGATTTTAAAACACATTTTCTGAGCAAATCGAGGGGAATTAGGAAAAAATAAAACATGGGTTTTTTCGGGAACGAGGGAAATTAGGTAATTCATGAGCAATTTTCTGAATTTCACAACCATTTGGTAGAAACATAGGGTTCTTCGGAGCTCCATTTTGCAGATTGGGTGGAGAAACGGTTTTTTTTTTTTTTAACAATGAACAATTCAAAACGACATTCTCCAGGAAGAAGAATTCGAATTGAAATCAAAGTCTATTTCCACATGGCACATAATCATAGCAATCAATCACTTTGTTTTTGTGAAAGGGGATCAAACAAATTTTAAAATTGGAGCTAATGGAGTGGAGAACAGTCAGTTGTACCCTGATGTGAAATACACCACTGTTGATGAGTACCTTAACCCATTTGTGTGAGGTTTTCTTCAAGACAGTGAGATTAGATAGTAGTTTTCAACGAATTGAGATTACATAGTAGTTTGAATAAAACACTGTTCTTCTTTTGCCCAATTGTGGGCTCTGAAAATAGAGCTTCTTATATGGTTGTGTAAGAGCAGAAGTAGGCACAGGCAGATTCATAACATATTTCTGCTCCATAAGAAGCAAGCAATTGGCGCTTGTTTGTTTTCTTTTTGGACTTTGGTGATAAGACTTGCTTGTATAATTTATCAAAATGTTTTTGTTCAAAATAAATAATTCACAGACGATGATTCAATTTGACAGTGATTCAATTTGACAGTGACTTGCAGAACAATTGGAAGGTTATTTGATTTCTGAACATTTGGCATTAAAAATTATAATATTATTGCTGTGTATTTTTCTATAAATCTTTAACTTGCAGGACACAACGAATCTTTGTGATTCCAATCGTTTTACTAAGCACATTGCATGAAGTCATCCGACAATAGGGAGTTGATTTATTTTTCATGGTTATTTCTTAAAAATGGATTGTTATCGATGTCATGAATTGGACTGAATATAACACTTTTGATTTTGCTTAATCTATTTTATTTTGGCATTCAAATTTTGCTTAAGAATCAGGAAGTAATTGGCTATTTCTTTTTTAACACACTTATGTTCTTTATGCCAAGTTTTTTTTTGCAAGTTTCAGATGATCGAATGATCATTGAAGGAAACCAATTTAACGCACAATTGGTCTTCAATGGACCAATATCATGAGAAACATAAGAACAAGTCCATGTCCATATCCATATCCATCAAGACCATTACCTTTCCTCCCTTTTGAATTATAAATCCAACCAAGCAATTCAAAGCAAGCCATAGTTATTTCCCCAGCAAGAGTCAGTTGTTGATTTTCCTTTATTCACATACACTTTCCATTACTTTTTATTTACTCCTAACCCACCAATAAAAACAAGAAGCTCACTTACATGCTTATTTCCCATTGTCATTTTCCATTTCCATTTTCCTTCTCCTATCCTTTTCATTTCACAAATAAACCTTGCTTCAATGCAAATTATTGAGTCGATAGACCTTTGAGTCTAAAATCCTTGCAAAAACACCTTGAGGTTTGCATTCCTTAATGGCAAGTCCTCTTGTCGACGAACAATGGGAATACATTAATGTCCCTTGTTCATCTAATCTTCTAGGTACTCGACAACAACAAAATTATTTGTATCTAGTAAGATGTGTTTGGGCATCTTGAATCTTATTGTCATCAATGGTGAGAGTTATCGTATTGAATAGTGGCATCCATTAATGGCCAATAAGTCAACAATTTCCTGCTATGTTTGACATCAGAACATCTATTCATATAGCAGGAATTATGCCAATGAGTTTTGAATACATGAAGACTACCATTTTCAACATTTTGGAGCAAATGAAGAAGATATGCAACTACAATAGATCAACACCATTCTATAGTTGTAGAATCACCTGGAAACTACAGAATCAGATGGCAGTTGTAGAATCAGATGAAAGCTATAGAATCGGGACATAAGTAACCTAATCAACATAATTTTGGCAAAGAACTAAATAATTTAGTATAAGTAATAAAAAATCATTTTGACTCTTTTATCCATAACTTGTACAACCACATGAAGAATATTATGATCAGAATTTTGCAACCACCACACATGCAACTCATCCATTTCAAAAGGGTAATTTAAAGTATGTCATTTTCTAACATTTTACCATAGAATTCCTTGAACGCTAGAATGATAATTTTTGGAAAACACTTATTTTCCTCATTTCATAAAATTACCAATACCATTAGTCGGGAGGGGGGGGGGGGGGGGGGGGGCTTACATTCATATTCACATTTTTCCACATTCATATCACATTCAAAATCTCACATAATTTCAAAATATATTAACTATTACATTTTTATTATGAGATTACAATGGATTTTAAAAAGTACTTAAAATATAATTGGATGTAAACACAATCTTGGTTGTCACATAAGAACCAACCATGATGCAATCCAATAAAGGTATACTTTGCGACAATAATCAAATTATCATTATGCAAAGTTCAAAAGATCAAAATTGAGTGCAACAACAAAATATGGTCGAAACACAAGAACCAACCATGTTGCAATTCAACTAAAATACTTTGCAGAAGTATGAAGTTATCAAATGATATCATGAAAAGTTAAGCCAAATCTCAAAGGATAAAAAAGAATTATTGTAATAGATTGCATGAGGACATGCAATAGCTTCAGTTGGGGGGTATGTTGGGCCTTGAAATTTTTGTTTACTTCTATTACATTTTCACTTATATTTCCATATTATCACCTTCACTCCACCTCCATTTAATTACATTTACCTTACCATTACCACTATTGGGTTACATTTATGTTTTTCCAAACTTTATTAATTCATAGTATTTTTAAGTGAATTTATGGTTAAAAATTAGAAAATAATATGCACATACTTATACCTAACAAATGGAATGAGTTTGTTTCCATGTGTAGGTCAAAAAGAAGCTTCAAAAAGACTCTTATGTGGCCTCCTAAGGCCAAATTCGAATTTGGATGGAGAAGAACACGGAATCATAAGGATATGTGTCTCATTTCCTATTTGTATTGTAACTCTAAGGAGACATGTAACTTATCACTTCCTACTTGGATTGTAACTCTAGAGATATAAGGAGATATTATTGGACTCTCATTAATGAGATAGCACTACAAGGAAAAGAGCCTCTAGCGGAGGTTATAAAGGAGGTTTTTAGTGTTATAAAATTGGCCAAAATTTTCAAAAAACATTTTCTATAACATCCATTTATGGTTACAAAGGTTTTGGCGGAGATTTTAACGGAAATTCAACACAACTAAAAAAAAATGGGTGGCCGGAGGTTATTACGGATGTTTTTTTTCATTGGTGCGCTACTCTGGCTTTAACGCACCAGTGCATACATGTAGAAGGTGCCCTGGGGCGGTCGAAGGAGAATGCATTGGGCCGTTAAGGTATAAAACCACACTGGGCATAATGTTGGTGATACAACACATGGGGCCGCTCTAATTGGTCTTGGGATTTGTGCGGTGCCCATAGGTCGTATCAACGCACTGGTGCGTAGACTTATAGAAACGTACCGGTGCGCAATATCATACAAATGCACCGAGATTTATAATTGGTATCGATATTCGTGCGATGCCCATAGGTCGTACAAATGCACCGGTGCTTATAAACACATAAATGGCACAGTGCGCAATATCACACAAACGCACCGAGATTTATAATTGGTATCAGTAGTCGTGCGGTGCCCATAGGGGTCATAATAAATTTAATAACGGCATATGCACACATAAACGCACGGAGCTCATGCCTGCATCGCACAAACACACCGATATTTTTAATTGGTTTTGGTATTTGTGCGGTGCCCATAGGTTTGCAATGCCTGCGCTTAGAATACAAACGCACGTGCATGTGCGCAACCCATTGTCACGCTTTCATTTTTGTATTTTTTAGAAATATCGACCTCGTGACAAGGCAATTATTGTGATTGTTTTAAATTCATTATTCATCAAAATTCGACACATATATATCATATAACAATATTCATATGAATTAATTTTTTATTAGTGCATTTGAGAATGACAATGGAGATCGACAATGGAGAACACAATAGAAACAATGGAGAACGTAATAGAATAAATTAAAACATATTATATATATATATATATATATATATATATATATATATATATATATATATATATATATATATATATATATAAGACAATCTTTGTCATACAAAATGGGACAGTTATTGGTATCCCTCTGTCTTTCAATTGGGACACTATGTCCATTACATTAAACAAAATGTCTGATTGCACAAACATATTTCAAAAAATACAACGCCTTGCTTTGATATCCAAACATAGTGATCATCATTCTTTGTTGGAATTGTTGTCACTGCTATAGCTACTTCCATGACTTGGGTTATTTTCAGGAATGTTTTGTTCACGGTGTTGATTGTTTTCTTCTTATTCACCTTCCATCTACAAACATAAAAATAAACTGTAATGAGTGTATATACATTGGTGAGAATAATGAAAATTGCAATATTAAATAATAAACATCAATGTAAATCGAAAAGAAATGACGTACCATAGCAACAATTGACTCATAAACTATACACATTCTTTCAAAACCATGTACCATGCCATCTTTCAAAATTTCATCTGTTGGCGCAGTTCCATACTTTGTTTCCTGCAAGTTTTATATCCCATAAAAAATCATATATTTAGTATAAACGATTTTTTTTTCTTTTAATTATAGACGGAGCTAAGCAAAACAAGATCGATAGTTGCTTACAAATTTCACAATTAATTTCTGATATGCCAACATATACTCACAACCCATGTTTAACCCAATTTCAATCAATTCGTCTGGTGGTTCTTCTTTGTATGTTAGCATGTGTTTGAAGACATTCAATGATGATTTTTGTAAAACAACTTAAAAAATACAAAAATGAAATCTAGTTAAGTTGTTATAAGGAAGTAACAATTACTCACAAACTTAGATATCAACCCTTTTCTTCCTTGTCGTCTTGTTTTATGTGCTGAATGAGTTCATTTTCTTTTCTTTTTTGTAAGAAAATTCTTGAAAATTAATATTTAATGCTAAATTGTTTATTTATTGTACCTAATGATCGAAAAATTCAATGATTACGTATTACATTTGAAGCACGTTGTTGTTGACAGCATATTACTACACAACCGTCTTCACAACATATTACTAAGACGCACCGATGCGTGTTATGATGATTAGCGCATTGGATTGTATAAAGTTCTTTTTTTTTGTATGCAAGATCATAATAAAGTAATGATAATTCTAAAGTACATGAATTTATTTGCATTATTTTCTAAACTTTATTATGTTACAAAAATTCATATTATTCAAGATTTATTATTTTACAATTATTTACAAATTCACAAATTTAAATATTTTAATAAAATCAATATTTCACATAAAATTTTCACATTAATACAATTAAAATTCTACAAATATTTTACATACAATTAGAATGAGAATTAGAATTAGAATTACAGTTACAATTTTACAATTTCACATACAATTACGATTAGAATTTTAATTTTACATACAATTACATTTTCAATTAAAATTTTACAATTACAATCATTTCACAGTAATACAATTAAAATTTTACAAATATTTACATACAATTAGAATTAGAATTAGAATTATATTTACAATTACGATTAGAATTTTACAAATATTTTACATACAATTACAATTAAAATTTCAATTACAAATACAATTACAATTTTAGAATTTTACATACAATTAGAATTACAATTACAATTTTACAATTTGTGATATATACAATTACAATTAAAATTACAATTACAATCATTTCGTAAAAAATTAAATATTACATTAAATATTTTACATACAATTACAGTTAAAATTACAATTACAAATACAAATACAATTTTACATACAATTAAAATTTAAATTCAATTACAATCACGACATAATATTTAATAAAATCATGATAATTTAATATTAAATTAATTAATAAACACCATGATCATGATAACCATCGTACAAACATCATATTCGACTAAAAAACACATTCAAAATCACTAACATCATCGTGAACATGATCATCTAACAAAACATAATTAGCATTATATATTAACATCATCAGAACATAAACATCAAATATACATATCATGTCAAATAACTCATGCTATCACATACACATCTATCTGCAAGCTACACATTAAATGAACATATCTAACACGACCTAACAATATACACATCATGATGATCACCAACATGTAAATTAAGTACAGCTGCAACATGAACATAAAATACATGGACCATATATATATATATATATAACTGAATAATGTTAAAAATATACAACTGTAATATAAATGTCATGGATCAGCTGGTGGTAGTACAACATCAATATCAGTACTAGTGGAGGCCTTCTCAGTCAATGGTGCAGCCTCGACGGTCGATGGTCCAGCCTTCTCATGATCATGAGTACTGATGGATGCTGTAGGTTGCTGACTGGACGTGGCCGATGGTCCAACCTCATCTCCGTGATGACTGCTGCTAGATGCTAGTGGAGGCTCATGCTCATCTGACGCGGTGTGAGGTGAACGATCATGAGATGATAAGTCACTACTCGCGGACTGTCCATCACGTGATGTGGCTCGACCACGCCTATAACGTGCAACAGTCCTCCTCAGTCGCGTAATAGATGTTGTAGCTCCTATGACATGCCGCATCAATTTGTACATGTCACGCGACATGCCTCTCCACATCTGTAATAGCCTATCATCAGCCTGTATGTATCTGCAATGAGCGGGCTTGATGCCCGCCTCAACAATCAATCCAATGAGTTGGTCGCCCAACTCCATCCTGTATCTAGTATCAAGTCGACCACGCCTAGCAAAAGGTGGTATCAACATACCACTAGGAGCCTGTCTCTCTGCACTAGGCTCTTGATGATCATCGGCATCTGGCATGCCCTGATCGTCATCAGGATCCACACCTGGATCATGTGGTGGTGCTGGCATCTCCTCGCCATCAAAAGAACCAATGTCTGCAAAATATATACAAGTACACAACAATAATTAGACAATTTCATTACACAATTTAATAAAAACAAGTTAAATAACATGTTAGAATAAATATAAATAAAACAATAATATTACCTCTATCATCTGGCCGCTCATCATCTGTGAAGAGGATGTTGGCACACCCTCGCCAATCCAATCCAGCATAGGGACAGGGGACCATAATGAAGGGATGCAGCTCGTCAACATTGGCTAGTAAGTCCAGAGCATCATGCGATATCCTAGTTGGAAAAATAGTCTCTCCCCTCTTCGGCATCATCTACCCCCACATGTGCATGCGTGCCTCCAACATCGGCCTACGAGGTTGCCGAAAAAAAGTAGGCCTCATCTCTGGAAACATCTCAAAAAATAAACAAAAAATCTCTGAAGCAAAAGGGAAGTTGACCCTCCTTTGTTCATGAGCACGATATCTATCTAACGCTACACATAGCTGCCACAAAAAAATGGCAGACCACTTGACAAGTTGTGGCTCCTGTACTAAAGAATCAACATAATATAAAAGTGAGCAACTAATGTGTTTCCCGTCATTGGTGTTGTGTGAAATGGTAGAAATTAGAAGTGAGAGGCACTGCATGTCCTCACTACCAAATGTACCAATATGTAACTGACCTCCAGCGACTTGAAACTCTACAAGAGACAATATTGATGCTCCAATGTATCTTTGGGAGCAAACTAACTGAATCCCTGCTACACAACCAGCTGGAACTTCTGGGAACGAGGGAAAATCCACCCCTCTCCTCGATAGCCCTGTAATAAAATATATATCCTCCTCAATGGGTGTGTACCACTGGTCAAGACCATCCTGGAAAGCCTGTCGATGGGCATTCCACCTGCGGATAAGATGTCTCAAAAACACACTATGGGCCTTTAGGGAAGTAGCCTCCTCATAGAACTTGAGGAGGCCTACCTGCCTTAGAAGCCCTTGGGTATCTGCTGTAATAGAGCGAGGGTACGCATCTCTCTCCCTCTCTCATGCCTCCCATAGGCGAACCATGTCATACTGCTCTGCCTGTTGTTGTTTTTGTTCCTCCTCTTCTCTCTGAATCATTGACATATTTAATAATTTTTTTTAATTAAATCAAACATGTATTTAAGAATATACATATATAATTTTTTTTTGGAAAAAAAAACAGCCCAGTCGGTGCGCCACAAAAACAGTCATGCACCAGTTTCGGTGCGGTGTTTGTTTCTAGCGCACCGTGGGCAGTGCCCCAGATGACATACAACGCACCGTATGTGGTGCACCTGAAATTTTTTAAAGCACCATTGACTATATATGGTGTCAGAAGAGCGGTGCGCTGAATATAATATGCGCCCTGACACGTATAGTTGTGTCAGTGCATTGACTTCTTGACAAATTTTATAGCCAACGGTGCAGTCTTTTACCAGGCCGCACTTTTGACCCTATCAGAATGCCAAATGTGGTGCGCTGACAGACATCGGGGCAGATATTTCTGTCAACGCACCATGTTGCTATTCTGATGGTCAACGGTGCGACCAACTAAACGACCGCACCACACTTTTTGTTTGAAATTTTGAAACAACATGGGGCGCCTTTCGATATCGCCTCGGACACGATGTGGATACCCTTAGCATCGGTTGCGGTGTGGCCTGTAAAATTTACAGGCAACACCGCTTACCGATTTCATCCAAATGGCTTGTGCGCACCGAAAGACCAAAAAAAAAAAAAAACTTTTAAATGGTTAATTTTAAGGTTATTTGAAATTCTAATCTGCTAAAAAGCTTAATTATGGAAAAACAAGAAAAATACCTGTACATTTCGCTGTCGAGGAGGCATCTTGGCGGTAGAATTTGCAAAAGAAAATTTTCCCACCGTTTTGCAAAATGAAAGCTAGAGATTGGTGGGAAATGCACAGCAGCAGTGCGTGCAATGGGTGCAATGGGAGCACTGACGTCAAGGCGGCTTAGACAAGGATAAATTGCACCGGTGCTTGAGAGCTATGGAGCACTAATAAAAGTGAAAAATGTGGTTTTTTGGCCGTAATATTTTTATTTATTTATCCCTGTTTTGGTGCGCGGGATTTTATAGGCGCACCGGTGCGGTTTTGTAAGATCACACCGGGCAGTTTAAGTTTTGGTGCGGTATTTTATGATGCACCGGTGCGGTTTATTAACACAGCACCAGGCGGTTTCTTTTTTGGCATGGTGTTTTATGATGCAACGGTGTGGAATAGTTGTAAAGAATTAGTGCTCTATAGTAATAGGACGCACCGGGCGAGTGTGGACAAAGCACACGATGTCCGGTGTGCCAATGTTTTGTGTGACCGATGCTTTCTCTTGTAGAGCACACCGGTGATTGAGAGCTCTGGAGCACTGAGAAAAGTGAAAAATGCGGGTTTTTGGCCGTAATTTTTCTTTAATTATCCATATTCCGGTGCACGAGTTTTATAGGCGCACCGGTGTTGTTTCTTATGAACGCACCGGTCAATTTATGTTTTGGCGCTGTGTTTTATGATGCACCGGTGCGGTTTCTTAACACCGCATCGGGCGGTTTCTGTTTTGGCGTGGTGTTTTATGATGCACCAGGAAGGAATAGTTGTGAAGCGCCGGTGCGCTACAGTACTACGACGCACCGGGCGGGTGTGTATGGAGCGCACGATGTCCGGTGTGCCAATGTTTTGTGCGACTGGTGCTTTCGCTAGTAGAGCGCACCAGTGATTGAGAGCTCTGGAGCACTTAGAAAAGTGAAAAATGCGATTTTTTGGCCATATTTTTTTTTTAATTAACTATTTTCCGGTGTGGTTTCTTAAGAACGCACCGATCGGTTTCTGTTTTGGTGCGGTGTTTTATGATTCACAGGTGCGGTTTCTTAATACCGCACTGGGCGGTTTCTATTTTGGTGCGGTGTTTTATGATGCACCGGCGCAGAAGAGTTGTGAAGCACCAGTTCTGTACAGTACTACGATGCACCGGGCGGGTGTGTATGGAGCACACAGTGTCCGATGTGCCAATGTTTTGTGTGCACTGGCGCGATTGTGGATGATAAGTGCATCGAGCGGAAAAAATCTGCAAAACCATTCGCCCGCCAACCTCCTCTAGTAACGTCCACTAGAAACGGATGTATGAGGTATTTTTATAAGGGGTTCCTCAAAAACATCCACTAGAGGGTCTTTTCCTTGTAGTGTAGCTTCTCATCTTTTGTATAAATAGGGGAAGCTTTCTCCTATCAAACCATGTGTAAAATTGGAGTTATGCTCAAGCTTTGAATACATAATTAGATTGTGGCACCTTACTCATGAATGTTCCTTCATTTTGAATTGGTTTTGCTTACATATGGAGTATCTCTATTTACCATCTCTCATACTTTTAGATAAGCTACCTAAAATGTGTGAGATTTACTTGCTTTTATAAATTAAAGTTTATTTGCTTTCTTAGTATTAGTTTTAGAATGATTGTGTAATATTTGCTTTTCTAAAAACATTTCAAAAGGATAGATTTATCTATTTTCCAATTGGATTAATTTTGAGGCAATAGAGATCACAATTATTTAGTTTCCTTTCATGTTATGTTATTTACTTTCTTATATCAAACTATCAATTCATTGTATAATTTAATGTTCCTAAAAGATCAGGCTAAGAAGGTGTTCCAAATTGGGTAATTGAATGTTCAACCTATAAAATCATTGAGCTTTACTTTTACATGCTTTTAAATTTCTTTTTATATCCTCATTCAATTATATAATTGGGTGTTCTTAAAGATCATTTCAAGAAGGTGATTTTATCATATTTTTAAACTGAATACTTGAATACCTGACCTATGCAATTATTAAATTTTCCCTTTGCATGCTTTAATTGCTTTCCTAGATTTAAAGACTAAAGTAGAGTTGGTTGCCTGTACATCATCTCAAGAGGGTGATTCTATCATACTTTCATATTGGATGCTGGAGTGATTGAACGTACCTTAGTTGTTTTCCTTTACATGCTTTAAAATGCTTTCTTAGATTAAAATTTCAATTTCTGAAAGTGTGATTGCACGCACTATATTTTCTTTTGAATTTGTTTTCGTTATTTTCGTTACTTGATTTCATAGGTTAGTTGAATTTCATTTTCATTATTTTATTTCATAGATTACATGAATTGGTTTTCGTTATTTTGTAGTCAGATTGATCTAAACTGAAAGACAATTTCTAGCACACACAATGCATGCATGCTTCACAAGCTTATGAAACCCCAGATTTTGACAAATTAAATGACAGGAAATTATTTTGCCCCAACACCTTCTTCCTTCTTTTCCTTTTCTGAACTTAGCTAGCAATAGCTCTCCTTTACCTCTAGCAATCTCAAACTTGTAAGCACCAATCAATTTGCAAACAGTTAAATTCTTTGCACTATTAAACACCTTTCAAGTCAAACAAGCAACCTAGTGCTCTGATACCACCTGATCTGAAATGGGTGGATAACTTGTTATTATTTGCATGCACCTCCCACTCAGTTAAACAAATTAAGATCTAGCTTATACTTGACTGTGCGGAATTGAATTATTGATTCAGGTGTATGTGTTTTAAACTATTTTAATGATTTGAGTGTGAGGAATTAAACATTTGTTTTTGATGATATTAAGCAGGTACAACAATAATAAAGTGTAGAAAATAAGCATAAACACATAGCAGCAAATTTATAAAGGAGTTCACCATAATGTCGTGGGCTATGTCTCCTTGAGCCCTTGCCAATTGACTTGCCTCTTTGGGATTATGATGGAAAATTTCTTTTGCAACTTTCTTACTCAACTCCAATGGTTATTTGGATTGTACCATTGGGTTTAGAATACCATCATCTGAAATGGGTGGATAACTTGTTATGCTTTACAAGCACCTCCCACTCAGTTAAACAAATTAAGATCTAGCTTATACTTGACTGTGTGGAATTGAATTCTTGATTAACGTGTATGTGTTTTAAACTGTTTTAAGGCTTTGAGTGTGAGGAATTAAACATTTGTTTTTGTTGATATTAAGCATGTACAACAATCATAAAGTGCAGCAAATAAGAATCAAGGCATAACATCAAATTTAATAAAGGAGTTCACCCAAATGTCATGGGTTACGTCTCCTTGAGCCCTTGTCAATTGACTTGGCTCTTTGGGATTATGATGGAAAATTTCTTTTAAAAGTTTATTAGTCAACTCCAATGGTTATTTGGACTGTACCATTGGTTTTTACGATCATACCCCTGGAATGACTACTATCTCTCTGGAAATGGATCTCGGCTCCCTTTGACTTGACCTCTACTATTGGTGCCCTTAAGATTCCATGAGATTTTATGTGGCACTAACTCCCTCAGAAGTCCTTTTCTGTCCCTAAAACATTTTCTACTATCTCCAACATATATTAGACATCCAAAATAGATTTTTCATTTGCTCCAAATGAGCTCTAGCTCCCCAATCTAGGCCTCCAACCCCTATTAGCCCTAGGCTGCCCGAAAATTCCCTATGGCTTCTTCGGCTCTAAAAGTATCCAAATGGCTCTAAAAATCCCTTCAATGGATTCATAATGTACAAATTAGTTAGAATATACTATTCAATTGCTGAAAAAAGGCCTCTGGCTGCTTTGGTTACGCCTCCAACACCTGGTGGCACCTTGTGGCTCTAGGCTCACTGAAAAATTATTTGAAGCATCTCAGCCTTAAGAAGTCTCCAAAAGCTTTTGAAAATATTTCTGTTGGATTCATAAGATTCAATATAGTCAAGATATACTATTGGTTTGCTGAGAATGGACTCTGGCTGCTTTGGCTAGGCTTCATTCTCTTGGTGGCCCTGGTGGCCCTAGTGGCCCGTGGAACTTCTATGAAGCATATTGGCTTTCAGAATTCCTCTTATAGCTTTGAAAAACTCACCAATGGCTCTAGAATTTCTGAATCATCCAAAAATGACTATTGGTTCACTGAAAATGGCCTTTATTTGCCCTAGCTAGGCCTCATTCTGCTGCTGGCCCCTAGTGGCTCTTGGAACTTCTCTGAAGAAAAATCAGACTTAGAAGTCCTCTGATGGCTCTGAATCCCTCACCAATGGCTCTGGAATGTCAAATAAAGTTGAAATTGACTATTCACACTTTCATAATGGCTGAGTAATGCTCAATATAGAGTTCATTGAATTTTTCTTCCCAATGTCCCCCAATTTCCTCCACTAAATGTGGGACAACTCCACTTAACTGGAGTTAGAATAGGAATTCTGCCATTAAAGGTGCACTGGCCAAATATCCTACCAGATTAAACCGTGCCATTAAATATTACAATTTCTGGTTGGGCACACGCCCCAAAACCTCGCGGTCATGTTGGAGGCTAGTGGAACCAACCCAACAAAATGTGGTTGCAATGAGTTAAATTTGGGTTGTTGTTGGGGTTAACATAAACCGCGCAGAGTTGGCATTAACCATGCCCATGTGATAACTCCGAAAATGCTGGTGTAGACGGTTTAGATTGACCTATCGGTTAACATTTTCTGTTGGTTTTAGCCCTTGGGTCAGAGGCGAGATCCTATGGGGGAGGGGCTGGCCCCTCCGCTCCCCCACATACAAAACCATTAAAACTCAAATATGTCATTGATATGTTATATGTCAAGAAAAAAGGCGTATTATAGTTGGTAAATGGCACACATGCTGGGCAGGAGGTCCAAGGTTCGACTCCTATGGCCCTCCACAATAATTTTACAACGCAGTTCAAGGGCCACGTGCCGGCCTCAGGGCTAGCCACGTGGCACCTTCCAATTGGCCTAAAAAACTACGTACAATCAACTGTCAAACAAAATGGTGCCACTTGTCACCCACTAAATGGATCGAAAGGAATATTCTAGGGAATATTCGGAGCAATATTTCAAGAATATTCCACAGGTATATATATATATATATATATATATATATATATATATATATATATATATATATATATATATATATCAATATATACTCTCTTGTACCTTCTGTACCTTTGACCAGTCAACCTTGGTCAAATGCCAAAATTTGCAGTTTACTGGACTTTTCAAATCGCAATAAATTCTTCATATGGTGTCGGTTTTTTGAACCGTTCACGGCGCCATAATCAGAAAGACGAGATCTATCTGGTCGCTTAGGTTTGGCACACTTTCGAACACTTTTAAATTTGAGCTATCACTTAAGTCCTGATCCAAATTTGATCAGTGTCTCACAATAGATGACCCACCTTCATCAAATGAGTAGGTTAGACCAGTGCATGTATTGAATAGAGAATGGGTGTTAGGCATCTGATGTTGGCTATCTGTAGATCATGGTAGTGGCTGCTAGTTTGATAAACTGCATCATATGAGAATTTTTTACCTAGGTTTACTCATGTATATAGATGGGTAACTGTTACACAGTAATTTGTCACCCCGTTTACTTCCCGTCCTTGATCTTGAAGTGCCCTAAGATGAAAATTATGCAGTATATCCACCATGGAAAATACATCAGGATATCCCTTGAAGACCAACATAAAGCTGCCTTGAAGATTTTCTGAAGAATCTCAGCTTAAAATATAATTTTTTTGGTCAACACTCTTTGTTATTTTTTTTCCTGTGCTTATGGCATGTTGCAACAATTGACCTAGCACTGTTAGCATGCTTTTGATAGGAAAAAACACATTGAAACTCTTTTAGAAGTGTTCCCTCAAATGGAGAAGAAGCTTCATGTAATAGAAGCTTATAGAACGATGAGATGGATATGGTTCGATGTAGATATGCATGAGCTCTCTCATTTGGAGCTCTTCATATTATCATTAGGGATTTTTCCCTTGAGTAGTGGGCCTTCATCCTCATTTTATGGATCCCTAAATACCTCTCCCTACCTATAAATTGAATCCCATCCTTCCACTACTGGTGGGTCTTGCCTGATCAGTAATCATTTGCATCCCTAAATTGTGGTTATGCCTAAATTTCCACTTGGGAGAAGGATTTCTTGAAGAGCCTTGATTTGGACTTGGTCATCACCAAAGGGATGTCTCCAACATCAAGGCCATGGTGTTATGCTTCCTCTTTTCTATAATTAATAATACATCTAATGTTTCACTTTCCATGTTTGTTTAGATATCTATGCAAGTAGCCAAATACTCCTTGATTTGTTAGGTAGTTTGTATTTGATGTATGCTACATATCTTGTCATGTTTCTTGTTGTTGTCTCTTTATTTCTTACAGGTATTCAAATTCCACAAGTAGCGAGGATCGAGCTTGAAGGATCGTAGAATCAAGGTCTTCACCAAAAGAAATGGTTCTTCTTCTTCTTCTTCCACTTCGAATACAAACTAGGAAAGGGTTCATTAGTTGGTCTTGTGCGTTGCTAGACCCACTCTAGGGATAGAGGGATCGCCTATGTCCGTAGAGGGGATTATCTTCATAAAAAAATTCACGACTCTACTAGGGAGCTATAGCCTCTTTGTCTCGCCTTTTTCGATTTTGTTTTTTGATCAGTTTGACCGATCGTCGAGACATGAATCTGTTCAGGTTTCCATAGGTCTGCATAGTGCTTGATTTTTTCTTTTGGGTGTCAATTTTGGCCTGAATGTTTAAATTATTTTTATTTATCGCCCAACGCATTTTTATCCCTACAAAAGCACCGAAAAATCTATTTTATATAAAACAATAGCACTAATCTACCTTTCATCACGAATTTTCCTTTCACAGGCTCGTTGATCCCAAAGATTAAAAAATAATTATGGTTTTCCTTCAGTTTCCAGTGTGTCTTGGCCTCTGAGGTGTCTTTCTAGTTTGGTATGATCTAGTACCACTATGTTTAGCTTGATTTCCTTGCTTGAATGATGAATTTGTCTCTTTTACCATGTTTGTGTTTGAGTGAAGTTTGATCACCCTCTAGGGTTTCTAGGTCAGTTGTCCTTCCCTTATCACTTGTGTGTGTCATCAAGGGATTGGTCGGCTCTGTATGAGGGCTCTGCTGCAATCATTCGAAACACTATTCCATATTAATTTTGGTTTGTATTTGCAAAGCTTCTTTCGTTTGTGTTAAATCATCATTGCACCTCAAAATCACCTTTGATTGACTATCGAATATAGATCACAGATGTTTGATTTGAGAGCTTGAGAGTGTATGTTTTTTTTCGTTTCCCATTTCGAAAGTGAAAAATTGAAATTAATTTTCATTTAGAACTTTTGAATTGGTTTGTTCTTCCTTCGTTTTGAAAAGAAAAATTGAAAGTCATTTTCATTCAAATACTTTTGAAACGATTTGTTTTCCATTCGAATAATAGAAAGTGAAAGGAAATTTTCATTTCAATTATTTGTTCGTTTGGTTAGTTTTTCTTTGATTGGTTCATTAATTTCATTATTTTTCATTTTAGCATCCAAAGTAAAGGAAAAAGCAAAATATGTTTAGTGCATCTTAGTGAAGAAGGAAGTGATTTCGTTTTTAGTAGGCCTGCATTTGGGATAGTGAAAGTGAATTTGTTTTAGAGTTGCATTTCATTAATTTTGAGCTAGCTAGGGGGAATCATTTCTTGTTTGTTGCATTCTTGTTTTCAATTTTTCCCTCATTAGTTTAGAGTTCAACGAAATGAAATGAATTCTTTTTTTGCATTTCGCTGCATTGTAGTGATTCAGGTGAAATCATTATTGAGCGCAAAATTGAAACATAATCAAAGATAAACTTTAAAATTTACTCAATTAACCTTAAGGAGAATTTGGAATTAACACAAGCATATAGAGGTCTAGGCTAGAGATGTGTTACGAAATCGTTAAGCGTAGCAGCTATCGCTAACATCTTGTGTTGCATTGGAGGGGTGATATCCCTACCCATGTACGTAAGTATATAGGACTATGTTACACGTATGGTAAGTAGATGGGGACGCTCTCATCGAACGGTTACACATTAGATAGTGCTACTATGGACTGAGCTCCCACATACTGTCAAGTATGTTTTGGGAGACCCCACTAGGTTGCAAACCTACCATAGGTAACTGAGTCATCTGCCTTGTAGATGTGATACATCGAATAGAAAATTTACAGAGATTGGTTGTCGTACGTTAAGTCCTTGGTAAATTTATTTTTCCAAGGTGTATATTGAAGTTCACGGATACCTGGTAATCCTTTTGCCTAGATTACCCTTTTTTTTATTTTTTTTTATTCTAAAATTTATTGCCCACAATAACATCCTACCTGTGTAGTACTCCTGGTCTTATCTTTCCTGGTTAATTATAAATCTTAATTTCTTAGAAAGTGATTCACCTTTCTCTTCATTGATCTTGTTCTAAAGTTCATCGTGGCTGAATCTTCGAATTTTCCTCACTCCTCCTCTGAAGGAACTCAAGGAACTCCTCCTGAGATTCCGCAATTTCCACCTAGGCCTCTTGAAGCTCAAGGTGTTGAACTTGGAATTGTCATAAGTGTCCAACCGATCTCATCTCGACCACCACCTGACGATTGCCTTCCGTTGTCATCTGAGGATCCCGAGATGGAAAGTTCTGAACCTTCTACAAATTTTACGATCTTTCCTCCAAATCCACTCTACGATTCATTCATGATATCTTTTGAGCATCTGTATAGTCCTTTTGACGGTCCCAACGTTCCTTTTGGTGATTCTCATGTAGCATCTCATACTATTGTTTGTCAATTTTTTCCACCACACATGGCGTCGAATGTCAACGATAATCCATTTGAGACAACTCCTCAAAGTATTCCTCCGGAAAATTTGACGACACATATCCCAAAAGTTTACATCAATTCTATGTTCCCTCCGTGAGGTTTTCCTTATGTTTCCACTCCTTGTGATATAGGAAGTGGGACGAGTATTCCCTCTAGTCAAGTTGCATCTTCGCTTCCACTTGTGTATACTTCTCTTGGAAACCTTGTTTCAGGGGCTTCTAGGGCCACATACCTATTTCACAACCCCATTTGGTCAACGGGCGTTTCCCCATCTTCTGGGCCATTTGTCTCAGATGCAGTTTCTTTTTCAAAACCTGTTGCTCAATATGCGGTTTCTGTAGGACAAATGGTCATTTTGCTAGGATCATCTGCACTTGTGCAACTATCCATGATTAATGTAGTCCCACCTTTGAGTGGAACATCTACAGTTTCATCCATGCCTGGGGGTAAATCACATCCTTTATACGTACCTCCCCTTTCGGGTGGGGGAAATCTAAACTCTGGAACTCTATGAGGGGCGAGACAACGCATATCTAGTATTAGTGAAACTTTTCTTTCACACTCAACAAGTTCTGTCATAGGAACCTCTCTACCAGATGGTCATCTTACTTAGGCTTATATTATTTATCAATAGCCCTGCATTCAATACCTTTATGTTCAAAAACCCCATGTTCAACAACTAGACATACAATATCAGTATGTTCAACAACCAAACGTACAATATCATTATTGTTCAGTGACCGAATGTCTCACAACAATATTTATAGCAGCCCCAAAATCCATTAGGTGTTGTTGCAACTATTCCTCAATTTGGTCCTCAAATACAATCTGGTCTAAACATTCCTCCGGGTCAAATTAGACCTTACCCCAATCAACCTGGTGTCCAATACCAGCAAATGCCTCAAGGTAAGTTCCAACAACCTGAGCAAAGAACTTACACCAAACAGGGGCCTTATCAATAACCCCAGTAGGGTGCTTATATTCAATAGGGGCCTTACCAACAGCCCCAGCATGGACCCTATGTTTAGTAGTAGCCATAACAAGGTCTCTATAAAAAATATATACCTTATCAACAATAACGGGGACAGTTTGGAAAGTATGGTTAGAATCAACCCCTGTGGGGGAGAAATCCTTACCAACAAGGTTGGAACCCACAAATGGGTAACTTCCAGCATCCTTTTTCTCCTTATAACCCTTTGTTGCCATTATTGGCTACGTTGGAACTGTAGAATGTGCCTAAACTGAAAAAGGACCCCATCCAACACATGTTGCATTGGCCTCCAATTCCAACTAAAATCCCCGAATATTATCTGAAGTTTGAAGGAAAATCCAGGTAAGACCCCCAAGCCCATGTCATGAAGTACCATTTTTGGTGCTCTTCCAAATCTTGGGTTGATGATTCAATTCGTATGCATATTTTCCAACACACTTTGATGGATGCTGCTGCCAAGGGGTACATTGAACTTCCTCGTGGTGTCTTCCGTGATTTCAATACCTTGGCCATGGCCTTCCTCACCCATTTCTAGTTGCTTTTCCGGTATGAGACCTGCACCCATTTCTTGACATATTTCGAGCAGTTAACTGCTACTCATATTTCAGATCATATTCTTAAGTGGAGGCGCAGGCATCACCTTATTAAATTTGAGATCCCTAATCAATTTTTAATCGAGTGGTTCACGAAATATTTCGTTCCTAAAATCACCAAAGATATTCCTATGGGTGGTTGTGTGACATAAGAGAAATTCATCACTCGTGCTCAGTATTTAGATCTGGTCTATTCCCAATTTGGAACTTTATATGAGCTTTTACCTGATGCACTGCGACCTTCAACAAACCCATCATCGTCCAAATCTATTGATACAGCTCCTATTGATGGCACCATTGGGATAACGACCCATAATGCTAACAGTACACCGAAGTCTTCTTAGAAGTCTAATTCTACTTCTGCCACTACACCCTCTGCTCCTTCAAACAATTCAAAGAATCCTGGTAAAACCTCTGAGGTTAATTTTCTTCAGTATGTCGCAGTATACAAGCCCTCAAAAGGTAAAAGTAAGGGGAAAGGTAAAACCAAAACCAACACCCTTAAACAAGATTCTGCTAAGTCATCTACCAACGATGCTTCCAAGTGTAAGCCCAAGTATCCTTTCCTGACATGTGATGAGGATCATTACACCAAGGATTTTCCCCGACATGCCGAAGTATCTCGTCTTCTTAAGGGCACACTCGGCACACCGAATGTCTTGAAAGAACCTTTTCCTTCTCAACAAACAAAAATGATAGAAAAGCCCTAGTCTTATGAATTCAAAAGCTCCCAAGTTTTTATGATTTGTACATAACCTATTTCTATTGCTACCTGATCGAAAGAGTACTCGAATTCTTCAAAATTTCCCATGGAAAAGGATGCTTCAGATATTCCTTCCTCTTCCACTCCTCCTAGTTTTGTTCCTCTCCATATTGAGAGACCTAATAGTTATTCCATTGTCCGACCACCTCCTAAGGGTGTTCTTCGGAAATAATCTTATAATCCGAACACGCGAGCTTCCAAACACTATAACATCGTAGATGATCTAGCTCAAGCTCCTTTGACGATGACGGCCTTGGAAGTCCCTCAGTTGTGCCCATCAAAATGGAAGGCACTATTATCTGCTATCGAAGGGATTGATCCGGTGGATTCAAATATTATTACTTTTGATCTCGAGAATCATGTTCCTCAGCTCCCATCACAATTGTATTTTCTGATCCAAGTTGTTGTGATGGGTAAAACCATTCATTGGACTATTATTGATGAAGGTGCTTCTACTTGCATCATGTATGTTTCATGTCAGAAAGCCATCGAATCTCCTCCATTAAGTCTGTCCCCTAACACTCTGGAAGCTTTCGATGGTAGAGGTTCTCGGTTGTATGGTATTCTCAAATCCTTTCCAATTCAGTTGGAGGGTGACATGGTGAACATGTAAGTACAGGTGGTGGATGCAAAACTCAATTATAACCTTTTGCTCGAACATATTTGGACTCATGCGATGTTTTGTGTGGTCTCTACCCATTTCCGCGTTCTCTTCTTTCCTCATCAGGGGAATATTTTCACCGTTGATCAACTTGCTTTATTTTCTCCAGATTATTCAATTGGAAATGTTCTGTATGTTGGGAATACCTCAATTCCTTATGAGAACATTGGGCTAGGTCTTTTCAAGGACTCGTGCCTGATGGGAATTTTTCCACTCCTGCCTCCTAATGTCACCAATGTTTACATGATATCATCTATTCATGATCCATGGATTATTCCTAGTCCCGACCAGCTTGACAATTTTGGTGACGTTATTCCCCTCAGCCCTGCAGAACAAATGTATCAAGGTGTTCTTCTATCTTTTGGGGCTTCTTCTGAAACCAATGATAACTTGGTTTCATTTTTGGACACGTATTCATAGTCTCCCTAGTTTGGTTCTTGGGATTTAGATGATCCCATGAATGAGATATTTCCCACTGACGAGATTCTCGTGGAAGTTATGTCTCTCGAAGAAACCCATTTGGATGATAGTCATCATCGTTCCTCCTTTCTCCCAAGCTTGGGCGAAATCTCTACTTGTCTAGAAACCCATGTTTCATCTGAATTGACTGGCCTGCTTCAGCATCCCATTCTTGTTCATGAAGTGTTGTCTGAAGGAAACATGGGTAACATATTTGTGACCATTCTGATTGAAATATTTGTTAAACGAGGGGTTGTAGAGAATATCCATATCGATGCATCTTGGTCTCCTGATGAGGTCAATATTTACACCACTCTCTTTAAAGAATTTCGTGATGTCTTCGCATGGTATTATGAAGAAATTCCTAGCATATACCTAGTATTGTGGTGCACGAAATTCCTACATATCCAGACTCAAAGCTTGTTCGTCAATGGCTTCGCCCTGTGCACCCTATTGTACCATAAGAGACAATCCCTAAGCTGTGATAAGGAATCAGTGCTTAAGATATTTTATGATTATGTCACAAATTTTTATGTCTCTATTTTATTAACCGTCAAGTATTTATAATCAAACTCTTAAATATCAAATATTATGAATGCTTCACAATGCTACCACATGTTGATGTTGAATGAAGTGCCTATAAGAAAATGTAAGAAGAAGTCAAAACTGATATGCTGTTTTATACAGAAAATATCATTCCAAACCCCAGAAGGAATATGTGAAAGAAATAGTTAAAACAAAAGAGCGCCAATTAACGTTTTTTAACTCTTATACACAAAAGTAAGAAGAGACCTGCTGCTCATAACCTTGTTTTATGCATATATGGAAATACATAATGAAAACTGGAATACATTTCAACATAAACAAAATGCCAGAAACTTGCTTACTCATTCATTAATCTTTGAATTTTTGAGTACAAAAATATTTGTCTGGAGGTCCAAAACTCAGAACCTTTCTTCCTCTTTAAAATTACATTAAATACAGTAAAAAGCAGTTTGGAACTGCTGTAACCAATCCTAACTACCAAAACTACTTAAAAGACTTCGAAGGCTGTCTATTACATGCCTTGAAAATTTCTTATTACAATTACATTGTCTTCAAAAAATAACATAAAATAAATATCCTAATCTATAGGAATTGCTGATGATGTGGCTTCTTTTCCTTGGTAAACTGATTTGTCTTTCTTCACTGCTGATCCTTTTGGTAGGTCAATTGTCCAAGCTCTGCACTTTTTCCATATTTCTACCTTTGTCCTGGATGAATGTGTCAGATTATGATATTCCAATCTGAATGCAGTAATTCGGTCATAAGAAGGCCTTTCAGAGAAAAGAGTTTTTACCATCCACAAGAGTTCAAAATGTCTCTACAAGAAGTTGAACATTGTCTCTCCTTTAAGCACCTGAGTCTTTTCATGCCTGTTATCAATCTTGATTTTTTTCATCACCAGTAAATTCTCATAAGAGCTCCATGGAAAAATATTTCCTTCAGCTCCCCAACATGATGGCAAGCCTACCCTTGTCATTTTATTAAAATATTTATCAAATTGACTTACTGCTTCTTTGATTTCCATTAGTCTCTTTTCTGCAACCTTTCTGAGATCATTCCTGATAATCATTTTATTAATTTCCACTGCATATAACATTCTGTCCTGCATATCATTCTCCTCTAACTCCTGATTTGATTTGGAATTGATAAAATAAATAAATCTTCTAGCCCAAATGGCTCTGTTAATCCCTTTTTGCTTATCAGACATAATTGGTTCTTCACACTCCACAATAAGGTTTTTTTCTTTTGCAATTATCAACAGGAAGTACCAATTGGATTTCATTTATGAAATGATATCATTCCAAATGATATCTTTAGCTTGTGTTAGTGACATATTACCTTTCATTCTTTCTTTGATATTCTTAATCTCAGCTTCAGCATTTCAGAAATCCATTTTTTATTTATCTACTTCATTTTATATGACCTTCATCAATTTTGTTGCAGTCTCAATATCAGTTTGAGCTTTCTTTCTATCTCTTTCAGCCATCTGCAACTCAGTATTTAACTAAATAATTTGTGTTTGTGGGTATTCATCACTTGTAGGAAAAAAAAAGTACAGTTATGATTATCAATATGATTTTGTAATGAAATTGCAGTCTGCTTTACTTTGGAAAGTTATTAATGCTTCTGCATGAGTTGCTGCAACAACTTTTCCTTTTCCTTCTCTACCTCTGCAACTTCTATAGCCATTAAATGTTCACTAGTAGGTAACTTCAATTTCTTCCTTAATGTAGATATCTCTACCTCAGCACTTTGCATGAATTTCTGCACAACAGTCTTGTCACTAGGGTTTATGCCAATTTTTATAATAATCTTCTTCAATTCTTCATTTTGAACTGTTAAGGCTCTTGAGTTAGCCTTTTTTAACTTTAGCTGTTTAATTAATTTTCCCAACATATTCTCTTCCTTTATTGCCATTGCATTAGTGTTTGCGAGGTCATTTACAATCAATTGACCTATTTGCATATGCAAGTTCATTTTATCAATTAGAGGAATCTTCTTTACATCCACAGTCACATTAACAATGTTGAAATTTCTGGAAGGACCAATTGACATATCTGTAGGATGTGAGAGGGAAATTCTAAATTGATCTTTTTCAAGATCCATTATAGTTAAAAACCTTGTTTGTTCAGTAGTAATTTGATGTTTAGCTTGGGCCTCCATGCTGGCCTTCATCCTATGATTTCTTTCTTCAATTTGTGAAAAAATCTGTTCAATCAAGGGCACATGTTCATGAGAAGATTCATGATTCCTGGGTGAGGCAGGAGCATTTTGTTCTTCTCCTAAATGCAAAGAAAAACCAGGAGCAGTAGATGCAGGCTCTTCAGTAAATTTTGTTCTCTTCATGGCTCCCTACTCCTCATCATCTAGATCAATCACCATTTCCTTGGTTCTTTTAGCTATTTTCTCTGCTATAATAGGAGTTTGAATGTTAGCATCTACTGAGTTCTTCACATCTTTACATGCTATCTTCTCTTGTTCTGGCCTACTTTCATGAATGAAAGTGGAATATCCATTCTCAATCCTTCTATTTGAAATAACACCATATGGGTCATAAGCCCAACTTTCTCCTAATAACATCTGCATGTCATCTAAAATTTTTGTCACTTCATCAAATGTCTGTCTCATATTTACTATGAAAGGGCTTATAACCATGGGTAATTTGTACATGTGACCTTTCTTCATAGGCACAAAATGAACCTGATCAACATTTAGACTCTGTCTAATGAATTCTAAAGAAAAAAGCCTCATTGGCACAAAATTTGGGAGTTTTTAAGGCTCAACACTTGCTCCATATAGCCTTATTTCAGAATATTCATAAAAAACAAACCAGTCTCCATATTTACAATTGTTTCCTAAATGCAAAAAATCCTGTGCTTTAGGTAGGAAACAGGGAGGAGGACTTCCATTCAATATTTTGTATGTAGTTGGCATGTAATAACTAGCAAAATCAAACAACCCAGCCTCATTTTGCTCTGTCTTAACTACATCTATCCAAAATATCATTGATTGTATTCTTTTATTTACATCCATAATATTTAGGCCTAAATGCATGAAATCTTCCACATTCTGGTATAAGAACAAATATACAATTAATGAGGGAAATTTAAAGGAACCTGTTAATGAGAGGCTCATTAGCTATGAGTTGACTGCTTCCTGTCAATATGATGGAATAGCCAGCATCATTCCTAGCTTCATCATCATGGCAAAAATTCCTAGAATTGATTTATCAACTACATTATCATCATCCTTACCTATAATTTTTGCAATATGACTCAATATTGGATGAGTATCAGCATCAAAAACCCCCATATCAAACTCCTTGCAATCTGGTTGAAACTACTTGATGTCAGGCTTCAAATGAAACATGAACTGATTGAATTATTCTCCTGCAAGATTATCATAATACTGAACCAGTGAATCGTCAGAAAATTGAATAGATGACTCCAACTGAGGATAGCACAGGGCTTGGCGGATTAATAGGTTAGACACCTGCAAAACATTTTCTCCTTGAGAATTCAAGACAAAAAACTTCCTGGGATACATAAAAGATACCAACCACTAGATGAATTCTGAGAAAAGGTGGGTTTTAGGAATGCATTCAGACAAGACTCCAGACTTGATCATGGCAGAATATATAGGAGAGGCATTAGCATTCAAAATAACTTGTTGGTAAAAGGGGAGGTGAATTACTGAACAGAGGGTATCTTGAATATCCCTCTCAGTATCCATGAGAGGGACATGGCTGGTTGAACCTGACAAGGATGACATTTTAGCCATGGTTAAAATCTTACATGGAAAATTGTTTACAGGGTGGTCAAATTTTGCAGGTTGCATAGAGCTCAAATGGGGTGCAGCGCAACAATTCACAAGTAAATTTGAAAAATAGACAAAAAATTCTTTAAATAGGTGGCGCAGGTTTTGAATTAAATGCTGACAAGACGCACCAGCAAGTCATTAACTCTGCTTGACGTGGAAGACAACTGTGACCAACTCAGTGTCCTACGTCACTGCAGGGGCTCTCGGGGTATGGAAGAAAACTTTGGCTGGTGCCCCCGCATTCGATCTTCGTCATTGATCTCCACTGTCCCCACAGTAAACCAGGTCAACTGCGGAGGCACTCCTCATGTTATTTTTCATCCTAGTTGTTGGGGTTCCTGTGTTTTGGCTAGATTGGCAAATCCAAAAGGCAAGACAACATCAAACCACTTTCGGATCCTAGGATCTAGCCCTCCTGGATCCAGAGAGGGATCTCTCTATAAGTGTAAAGAATGATTTATCTTTAAGGTCAGTTTATGGTATTAGGATAGGTATGAAGCACATAGGTTTGGTTCGTTTGTTTGGTTGGAGATCATTAATTGAGAAGGTTATGTGAAGTGAAAAAAGGAATGAGTAGAAGGATGTTTCACCATGAGAAGATAGGTCAAGAGAAGTGCCAATCCATTGGGCTATGGAGTCATAAAAGGGTTTACTCGCATAACAACTATCCAAGGGTTTCCATAGGGCAAGTCATCTATACCAAAGGATCTTTTTAGATAGATGGTGAGATGGAACATTAAGAAGTGAGGTGAAAGAAAGAAACCAAAGTGTAGCCTAAGATCAGGTAAGGACTTTTAACCTATCCTACTTTTGACATGCCTTCAAAGGAAACTCTCAATAAAGACACAAAGGGTAGCTTCAGATCAAGTAAGGACTTTTAACCTAACCTGCTTTCAGCATACTCTCAAGGGAAGAAATCCAGCAGTCCTCATAAACACTTTCAGAAAGTAGAAAACATTTAAGATTAAACACAGAGCAAGGCCTAAGATCAGAGAAAGACTTGTAACCTTCTTTGCTTTTGACACTAACTCACTGGGAAACTTTCAAGACAAACTGTTGGAGAAGAAAATAGAGGGCAGGGCTAACCATAGACTTCCCTAGTTCAATATTTTACTTAGCATGAAATGAAAATATCATTTAAGAACAATGTTTCAAGTTCTACTCAGCAAGACATGGGCTTACCAACACTCCTTGACTGCTTATACTCTATAAAATTATCCTTAAAATGCACAATTAGAGGAAAATATAAAAATAAAGATTAAAATTAAGATTTAGGGTACTTCCAATAGTATATCCTAATCTATGCTTGTTTTTCTTTATCAGAGAATAATGGACAGTATGAAAAACATGAAAGGAAGACAATTACAGTAAGGAAAACATCACCAATAATATAGACCAAGATCCTATGAATCTGCTTGTTTAATTGATGTACAACACCAGTCACATACTTTGAGTCCAGTGGCTTTTTACAGTCCAAAACTTCTCTTCCCAACCTACTATAATACAGACTACTCAGCTACTTCCCCTCAATAGCAGTTCAAACAATTAATAAAATCCCAACCAACCAACATTTTCAGTGTAATTTCATATGTTCGTATAGGTGAATGAGTGATAGCAGTGGTAGATAGGACTTAAATGATTCATTAAAACAGAGGGAGAAATGTCCTTGAAGCCCATTCTGTTTAATATATTTACATTAACTTTTAGTATCCTTTAGTCGACTTATAAGTCTTTGTCAGGTTGACAATAACTTCTAGGGTGTGCTCTTGAAGTACTTTCCTGCCTGAGATGTCTTGTTTATACTCTGAGACAAGTAAGATGAAGATTTGTCTTTTAGGTCTTCCATTCTTTATAACTAATGCATTGACAGTTCTTAGGACTTTCTGTCAGAATAATAACTGTTCTGGTGCTTGATGAGGGGTAGAAGGGGTTGTAGAGGTTAATCCTTCTTTAAAAAAGAACGTTCTGCTGATGTTAAATCACTGATATGTATTTGATCTGTGCTTTAAAATTCATTGAGCCTCCTTGATCATATTCAGGTCTTTATCTGTGTCCTTTATCGTTCTAAACATTGGATATAAGCATTAAGTCTTCAATATTATGCATTAATCCTTTAATCTCTTTCTGATACACTTTTCTGCTTCTTCTGTACAGGTATCCGGGGTTTCTGCTAAGCTGGAGGGTTTACAGGTATGATTGATGTTCATGATGCATCAATCAATCTTCGAATTCACCCTGCATGGCTTCCCATTTATATTGATAGGTTACAGAGTCTTCACTCTGAACCGAAGTGTCACCTTCGGGACTGTGGGAAGGCATTATAGGTCTAACGCCATTAAACTTGCAAACACAAGACAAACCAATTAAATAAAACCTGCGTGCGGGGTATGACTGCAACAGAGGCTTGCGAGGGTGGATGAGCAGTGAGGAGGGAGAGTGATTGCAGCGGAAAAGGGAT
Organism: Pinus albicaulis; assembly: GCA_034641835.2. Lineage (NCBI taxonomy): Eukaryota > Viridiplantae > Streptophyta > Pinopsida > Pinales > Pinaceae > Pinus > Pinus albicaulis. The sequence goes on from CM076569.1 coordinate 121,519,594, forward strand.
CGAAACCATGGCGGAGGGTGAAACCAGGTTTAAATTCAAATTATGGCGCAGAAATGAAGAAGAGTGGTTTTGCAAAACTGCTAGTGGTTATCGTGCAGCGAAATGGGGGAAAGCGGTTTTGGGCGAATGGAACGCGATTCCATTCATCGTATGACACGTGGATTTGCAACACCACTTTTATCGCACGGAAGTTGCGCAGTGATGGGGAGAGCCAAAAATTACGCGATATTGAATGGTGACCGTTGGATCTGGGGCCCCAGATCCGACGGTGTGGAAGAAAAGCGATGGGTTGAAAGCTGCGGGGTTAAAAGGTAAGCGGGGCCATGGTGACGTGGGATATTTTGTCGTGGAGCGGACGAGCATCGAGTGAGTTTGAACGGTCCGGATAGATCTTGGTCGTTGGATCTATTAAATCGGATGGTGAATATTTAAACAGGGATGCAGAGGATAAATGGATGGGCGGATGATAGAAAGCCCGATGGCCGTTGATCTTTGCAGATCAACGATCTTGATCTGTTTAAAACAACAACGTCGAGAATGGATAAATAGAAGGGAAATAGGGGTTTTGGCACGGAGGGTATTGTGTTTTAGCGCCCAATTGCGGGGCTTAGGAAATATGAGGGAAAAGGCTAAAGTTTTATAAGCTCCCGGGGGCTTAATGCCTTAATAATGCAAAAGACTATTTTTGGGCTTAAAACAAAGACTTTTAAGGCCTAATGAGAGTTCCGATAGATGAAAGAAGGGATTTTAAAACCAAATGAGGGGTACATGTAAGGTTTTAAGATGGTTTTGATGTTTTTGGAGGTTAAAAGAAAGGGTTAGAAGGATTTGTGAAGGGAATAAGAGTGAAAATGAAGTTTTTTGTGGAATAAAAAAGGAGAAGTGAAATGATGGAGAATGGGGTCTCATGAGCAGTTTTTCTTTTGGTAAATAGCATGGTTCATTAGTGGAAACAGCAGTGAAGATTATCTAAAGGATAGAAGACACATGAAGGCTTCAAGAATGATAGATTTTCAAGGGAAATTTGTCACTTGAAGGCTTGATGACAAATTTAGCCACCTGTTTGCTTTGACGAATTATTATAGGTGGCTAACATTAGTTGTGCCCGCGGGTTGGGATTTTCGATAAAGATTTTGATGATCGGCGCTTTCCGCCATTCAAACCAATCACTATTTAACCTTTAATACAGACCCACATTTATAAAGTTTAAATATTTAAACTTAAACTTTAATGAACATAAATATTTTTTTTTAATGCTAAAGTATAAGACTTCAATACTTTAACATATTTTCTCACATTTTATATTTTTATTTTTTCAAATATTTGAAAAATAAAAGGATATGACTATGATCCACAACATCTGGCTCCACCTGGGGATAGTGTTTTTTGCCACGAAGCACTAAGAACCCGCAGATAAGTGCCTTCACTTCGGGCATGGAGTCAAAAATTGCTTGATGAGAAATATACAGTGAGTGGGAACTGAATATGTACAATAGTAAAATAACTGCCTTTAGTGCTGGAAATAATGTTTTAGATACTACCCATTTACAGGCAGTTCTATGCTTCTCCATCAAGATTTTCTAGCATGAAAGTGTTGTTTGATCTGACTTCGGAGATTTTGTAAGTACCATACCATAAAGGATCAAATTTGCCATGTTTCCCTTTCTCTTCACTCCTGGTATCCCATCTTAATACTAGATCTCCAGTCTGAAACATGATTTCTCTTGCCTTTCTGTCAAAAATAGATTTCATTTTCTCCTAATAAATGATCAAATTGTCTCTGACTTTATTTCTGCTTTCATTTAATTCTATCACCTGGTTTAGTCTTCTGATCAAGGCATTAGGTTCCTCTTGAGAGTCTTGAAGAAAAGAAATTACTGGTCTTGCTAGCTGAGTAGGAAACAAAGCCTGAGCACCATATACCAATTCATATGGAGACTTACCAGTGGATCTTTTAGTAGTTAGCCTTACTGCCCATAAAGCAAAAATCAACTTTGAATCCAAATCCTTTTGATTCTCATTGATTTTTTTCTTGAATATTTTCATCAATGTTTTATTAGATGATTATGCTAATCCATTTCCTTGAGGATGATATGCTGTAGAGTGGGATAATATTACATTATAAGTCTGAAAAAAAATTATGAACTTGACTGAATTGAAAACCTGAGAATTGTTAGTTACAATTTTTACTGGACATCCAAATCTACTGAAATATTCTCCTCCAAAAACTTCATCACAACCAAATCATTTGCCTTTCTAGTAGGACCTGCCTCTACCCATTTTGTAAAATAATCAGTAGCAGTTAGAATCCACTTAAACTGCCCACTTGATTGTGGATTAAAATCTCCAATGAAATCCAATCCCCATTGTCTGAAAGGTTCTTCAATAAATACAGGGAGAGGTGGTAAAGGAGCTAGTCTTTTGTTTTCTGCAAACAATTGGCATTTCTGGAAACTTCTAACAGTTATGTATACATCAGAAAATAAAGAGGGCCAATAAAAAACCTGATTTAAGAATATTATGAGCAGTTACCTTCCATCTGTAGTGACTTCCACACAAGAATTCATGGTATTCTTTAATCACCTCCATGGTTTCCTCTTCTGTCAAACATAACAACAATACACCAATAGGATCTTTCCAATACAACTTAGCTTCAATTATAACATAAGGTTGAAATTTGAGTTTCAGAGCTCTGTACTTAGCTCTGTTTATTGAAGGAGGACAAGAAAAGAAACATAAATAATGAATGATATCCTTATACCAGCCTGAACAGAGAAATTTGTACTTAATTTCTGACTTTGTATTAATCTGATCTATTTCTTTAGTCACTCATCTACAGGCGCAAGTAAACTAATTCCCAAAGCTTGGAAATTAGATTATGTCAGCAATTTGGCTAGTCCCTGTCCTTTGACTAACTTTGTTGGTTTGATATCTAGGTCATATTCTTGGATTTTGGCAATCCATTTTCCTCTTTTTCCTTCCACATCACTCTGTACTAGCACATCCTTTATAGCAGAATTAGGCACATATGCTACTATTTGAGAATGAAGTATATAAGTTCTGAAAGTCTTTAATGATTTTACTAAAGCATATACCTGTTTCTCCAAGATATTATATTTTAGTTCTGCATCTCTGAGGACTTTGCTGAAAAAGGCTACAGGTTGTTCACTACCTTCTTCATTTTTTTGTAATAATACAACAACAATAGTAGAAGATGATGCAAATGAGAAGACTTGAAAAGGTTTCAAGTAATCTAGACTGATTAAGACAGGAGCTTCTTGGAGAGCTTCTTTAATTCTATCGAATGATTCTCTTGCATATTTATCCCATTTTACTTCAACATTCTTCTTTAACATATCTGTTATTCTCTTGACAATTTCAACATAATTTGGAACAAATATTCTTAGAAAATTAATTTTTCCCAGAAACCTTTGGATGTCCTTTTTACTTCTAGGTAGTGGAATTGTCTGTATAGCTTCAACCCTTGCAGGGTCAATATTTACTCCTTGTTTTGAAAATATATGACCCAATAACTTAATTTCTTCTAAAGCAAACAAAGATTTCTTGGGATTTATTGATAATCCAAATTTTCTGCATTTCAAGAAAGCTTTCTTCAAGTGTTCTAAGTGTTCATCATCAGACCCTGAAAAAATAGTAACAACATCAAGATAAATAACTACAAATTTATCACCCACAAAATTAATATCCATTGCTCTTTGGAAAGTTGCTCTTGCATTCATGAGACCAAATGGCATCCTGGCATACATGAATGTTCCCCAAGGTGTGGTGAAAGCAGTCTTGTTTTGATCTTCCTTCTCCACAACCACCTGATTATACCCAGAAAAACCATCAACCATAGATAACCTGAATGCTCCAGTTACTTTCTGTAGAACAAAATCCATCTTGGGTAAAGGATAGTTATCTTTTAAAGAAGCTCTGTTCAAATTTCTGAAATCCACACATAATCTTATCTCTCCATTTTTCTTCTTGACTGGTACCAGATTCAAAACCCAATCTGAATATCTTAGTGGAACTATGATTTTGGCTTGAAAATTTTTTTTCACTTCTTTTTCAATTAGGGCCAACAATAGTGGGTTAATTTGTCTGAGTTTCTTCTTATGTGGTTTAACCCCATCTTTCAGTGGTATTTTATGTTGAATAATATCCAAATCATAAGTTTTCAAATCTTCATATGACCATGCAAATACGTCCATGAACTGTTTAAAAAGGTTTACATACCTTTCTTTGTACTCCTTGGGAAATCCTTTAAACAATTTGACTAATTTAGGCTCATGTTGAGTCCCTAAATTGTAGTCCTCCATTTCTCAATCTTGGGATAATTTTTTCTGGTTCATTGACACATCATTAGCATCAAATAATCTTTCAAGAGGTACCAGGCCTCTGGGCAAAATATTATCTTTCAACTAAATTATCTTCTGATCACCAATTGAATGTTTCAGATTTTTGGACATATCACTTTGACCACTTTCATCAACTTCTAAATCAATTTGACTATCTTCAAAACTTACAATCATTGTTAAAAACTGATTAATTTGTTCATCATCCTCAAAAACCTGTCAATGTTTTACATTATCAGGAATTGAAGGCCTCTATCTTAATTCAATTTCATATCTCAATCTTGGATTAATTGGTGGTATAAATGTGCTAGCTGCAACTGCCAGTGAATCTGCCATTCTGTTCTCTTCTATTGGAATAAACTGTAAATTAAAAGCCTCAATATAATTCTCAACTAAATCCCACACCTCATTTCTATAAGATCTCAATCTGGGATGTTTAGTCTGGCACCAATTCTTAATTTGTCTTATGATTAATTCAGAGTCACCAAAAACAAATAAAAATTGAATTCCCATATGTTTAGTTGTCTGCAGACTTAGAATTAATGCTTCATATTCAGCCACAATGTTAGTAGATTCAAATTCCAATTTGAAGGAAAAAGGTAAAAAGTTACCTTAAGGAGATATAAATATGAATCCAGCTCCAGTGCCCTCCTTAGAGAATGCACCATCAAAATAACACTTCCAAATTTTATTTGAACACAAATCTTTATGTACATTGGCTGAAGTAAGCTTCTTTTGTGAATCTTCAGCAAATTTTGCATCTTCATGCAACATGAAACAAGAGAGATCCTCCTTCTCTTGGCCATAAATGGGGGAATTACCTGCATATTTTTTGGTAGTAGTTTTCAAGAATCTAGTTTCTCTGTATAACCTCCTTTCCTCCCCATTAAAAACAATAATGATAGCATATGTGAAATCCAATTTCAAAACTCCTCCAAGCTTTCCCCCCCAAGATCTAGACGACAACATAACAAATCTGGCTGGGATATCTGCTACTACCACATCCATCATAATACTCTTAGCTAGAATTTGAGCCAGGGAAACAACCATATCTTTGATAAGACCCACACACTTCACCCTTTTTGAATCAAAGGAATAAAGGTCTCTATATGGTTTGGTGATTTGTAAATTCAATTATTTCATCACAGACAGTGGCATTATATTATGTGATGCTCCAAAATCTAGCATACAGTTATGTAAAATGAAATCATGCAACAGAACTGATATATAAAAAGGTGGAATAGAAGAATCTACCTCTTCAACATGAGGTCCAAAAGTAACCACTAGTTTCTCTTATTGCAGATTCACTATATCACCCACCTCATCAGACTGAGATAAATTTATAACCTCTGCAATTTCTTTCTTATAACTAGGTGTTTTTACCAACTCAAGAAGTGGCACTTGAATATTTACTTTCTCTAATTCTTTAGACAAGCTGAAAGTTTGATTTTGTTTTGTTAAATTTTCAGGTTCTTCTTGGTTTTTAATTGAATTTGCATGTTGATCAGGAATAGTAACAATTTTCTCCAAAATATCTGTGTCATTAGATTTTATTTGATGAGCTTCAGCTTGTTGCTTCTCTTTCTCTTTTTCTTGATTCATGAGTTGTTTCCCTTTATCTAATTTTTTAATAGGATTCTTTTGTAGTGGAGTCGCCATTGAAGTAGGTACTGATTCTAATTCCTCTCCTTCATCATCCTGAGTTCTCAACCTCTTTTTTGACCTCAAATCATATTTTTTATGCAACTCTGCTTGCATAAAATCAGTAAATTGTTTGCAATAATCATCCATTTCTTCCTGATCAAATGAGATGTCATCTTCTTTACATTCTTTTGCATATTGTTTCTGACTTTCTTCTTCTGTCTCACCATCTTCCATATAGACAGCATAAATTTGATCTTCATCTTCTTTTTGATCATTATCAACAAAATGTGATGGGGCTGCCTCTATATATAAAGGTGCTTGGACTTGATCTTGATCTTTTCTTTCTCTCTATAGAATCTGTAGGGGTTGTTTTCTGAATTGGGGATTGAAAACCCCTCTGTTTTGTTGTGTAGGTTTCTTGTTATCTAATTCCAACTTTACTAATTTATTTGACAAATTTTTAATGACCTTAGTCATATCATATATCCTTTGATCTTGCGATGAATCTTCTTCTTTAGCCTTTCCCTTGTCTTGAACCTTTCCAGCAATAGTCATGTTTGCCTCAATTTCTAAGGCATTAGTTTGAATTTGTTCAAGAGTAGAGGCTCTTCTTTCTTTCAAGGTAAAACTAAAATCTGATGCAAATGCACCAACAAAAACAACCCTTGCTCCAATAGGAGGAGGTTTCATTTCCACAGGAAAACTATTGTACAACTTATTAAATCTTTTGACAAAATCACTCATACTTTCACTTGATTTTTTCTTTATAGCATTAAATTATGTTAAAGAATAACCATGGTCTCTTTTTCCACCCCATCTCTAGATTTATTGTCTTTCTAATTCATCCCAATCATTGATCGAACCATTAGGTAATCCTTTAAACCATTTTCTTGCCTCTCCACTTAGAGACTATACAAAAAGTCTCATTACAACATCAAGATGTTCTACAATAAAGTTTTCAGCAAAAGTGCAAAACAAAGGCAAGTGTAGTTCTGCAGTTATTTCATCTTCACCAGTAAATCTGTTAGGTCCCTATATTATTAGTATAGTCCCTTATTATTGTTAGTGTAACCCCCTAATTGTTATTATTGTACCCTTGTAACCCCCATATTGTTATTATTGTGCCCTTAAATTATTATTGTTAGGTCGGCTAGGATTACATTGTGGCCCCACTAGGATTACATTATGGCCCCATGGACTCCTATATATAGAAAGGAGGTTTTGTAATTTATATCATCCAAGAATTGTTCATTTATGTAATGTATTGGAGGTTACCCCCTCGAAGTGGCTTATTTCTAAGGCATTGATATCTCTTTTCTTATATTTTTCGAGCTGGTTACACAACATTTGGTATCAGAGCTTTGGATTCTAGGGTTTCGATGCTCTAAACAGGTCATTGTGGAAATTTCGCTATAACGTTTTTTCTATGAAGGTTCAGAATCTGAAATTTTTAGGGTGCGAAGCCGAACTCCTGAGGAAACTTGTCAAAAAATTTCAGAGCTTGGTTCACAATATTAAGTTTCTCCTGAGGCATTGCATTCATTGGTTGGGGTAGATTTAATGGTGCATATCTATTCATCAAGAAAGCAGGGGCTGCCATGTTTATGCCCTGATTGACTGCTCCTTGAGCGGGGGTAAAATGAATACCATTTGTAGGTGGGGAAAAAAGGGGTGGAACAACTGATATGGGAAGGGGTATATGAACGATAGCAAAAGAAATGGTAACTGAATTGGGTTGATATTTTGTGAATGGAAATGATACAGACTCAAAAGATAGTTCTTCTAATGTTGGTTCTTGGAAGCGAATGGGTGATGACAAGGGTTCTTTTTCTGGGAAAACAAGTTTCCGAGAAATTTCCTTGGATGGAAAAATATGAGAACTACTGCCTGGTGCAAGCAGTGTGGCATCAAGCGTAGAAAATATTTTTGATTTTTGGCCCTTCTTTGAAAATAACTTCTCTGGATCTGACAGAATAGGGACTTTTTGCTAAGAGGTATCTGACCTCGTTTGAGGCCTCTTAGGAGCCAAAATTATTTAAAATAAAACACAGCTTAGTATTTACTCCTCGCTGAACAACTAGAGGAAATATGAACAAAACCCAGGGAAAACCTTCGAATCTTCATCCCCGGAAACAACGCCAATTAATGTTGTACATTAAGAGACAATCCCTTACTTGTGATAAGGAATCAGTGCTTAAGACATTTTGTGATTATGTCACAAATTTTTATGTCTCTATTTTATTAACCCTCAAGTATTTATAATAAAACTCTTAAATATCAAATATTATGAATGCTTCACAATGCTACCATCTGTTGATGTTGAACGAAGTGCCTAGAAGAAAATTTAAGAAGAAGTCCAAACTGATATGCTGTTTTATACAGAAAATATCATTCCAAACCCCAGAAGAAATATGTGAAAGAAATAGTTAAAACAAAGGAGCGCCAATTAAGGTTTTTTAACTCTTATACATAGAAGTAAGAAGAGACCTGCTGCTCATAACCTTGTTTTATTCATAGATGGAAATACATAATGAAAACTGGAATACATTTCAACATATACAAAATGCCAGAAACTTGCCTACTCATTCATTAATCTTTGAATCTTTGAGTAAAAAAATATTTTCTGGAGGTCCAAAACTCGGAACCTTTATTCCTCTTGAAAATTACATTAAATACAGTAAAAATCAGTTTGGAACTTCTGTGACCAATCCTAACTACCAAAACTACTTCAAGACTTCGAAGGTTGTCTATTACATGTCTTGAAAATGTCTTATTACAATTACATTGTCTTCAGAAAATAACATAAAATAAATATCCTAATCTATAGGAATTGTTGATGATGTGGCTTCTTTTCCTTGGTCAACTAATTTTTCTTTCTTTGCTGCTGATCCTTTTGGTAGGTCAATTGTCCAAGCTCTGCACTTTTTCCATATTTCTACCTTCATCCTGGATGAATGTGTCAGATTGTGATATTCCAATCTGAATGCAGTAATTCGGTCATAAGAAGGACTTTCAGAGAAAAGAGTTTTTACCATCCACAAGAGTTCAAAATGTCTCTGAAAGAAGTTGACCATTGTCTCTCCTTTAAGCACCCGAGTCTTTTCATGCTTGTTATCAATCTTGATTTTTGTCATCACCAATAAATTCCCATAAGAGCTCCATGGAAAAAGATCTCCTTCAGCTCCCCAACATGATGGCAAGCCTACCCTTGTCATTTTATCAAAAGATTTATCAAATTGACTTACTGCTTCTTTGATTTCCATTAGTTTCTTTTCTGCAACCTTTCTAAGATCATACCTGATAATCATTTTATTAATTTCCACTGCATATAACATTATGTCCTGCATATCATTCTCCTCTAACTCCTGATCTAATTTGGAATTGATAAAATCAATAAATCTTCTGGCCCAAATGGCTCTGTTAATCCCTTTTTTCTTATCAAACATAATTGGTTCTTCACACTCCTCAATAAGGTTTTTTTTCTTTTGCAATTATCATCAGGAAGCACAAATTGGATTTTATTTCTGAAATGATATCAGTCCAAATGATATCTTTAGCTTGTATTAGTGACATATTACCTTTCATTCTTTCTTTGAGATTCTTAATCTCAACTTCAACATTTCGGAAATCCATTTTGTATTTATCTGCTTCATTTTCTATGACCTTCATCAATTTTGTTGCAGTCTCCAGATCTGTTTGAGCTTTCTTTCTATCTCTTTCAGCCATCTCCAACTCAGTATTTAACTGAATAATTTGTGTTTGTGGGTCTTTATCACCTGTAGGAAAAAAAAATTACAGTTATGATTATCAATATGATTTTGTCATGAAATTGCAGTCTGCTTTACTTTGGAAATTTCTTCATGCTTCTGCATGAGTTGCTGCAACAAATTTTCGTTTTCCTTCTCTACCTCTACAACTTTTGTAGCCATTGAATGTTCACTAGTAGGTAACTTCAATTTCTTCCTTAATGTAGATATCTCTACCTCAGCACTTTGCATTAATTTCTGCACAACAGTCTTATCACTACGGTCTACGCCAATTTTTATAATAATCTTCTTCAATTCTTCATTTTGAACTGTTAAGGCTCTTGAGTTAGCCTTTTCTAACTTCATCTGTTTAATTACTTTTCCTGACATATTATCTGCCTTTATTTCCATTTCATTAGTATTTGTGAGGTCATTTACAGTCAATTGACCTGTTTGCATATGAAAGTTCATTTTATCAATTAGAGGAATCTTCTTTACATCCATAGTCACATTAACAGTGTTGAAATTGCTGGAAGGACCAATTGACATATCTGTAGGATGTGAGAGGGCAATTCTAAACTGATATTTTTCAAGATCCATTACAGTTAACAACCTTGTTTGTTCAGTAGTAATTTGATGTTCAGCTTGGGCCTCCATGCTGGCCTTCATCCTCTGATTTCTTTCTTCAATTTGTGAAAACATCTGTTTAATTAAGGGCACCTGTTCATGAGAAGCTTCATGATTCCTGAGTGAGGCAGGAGCATTTTGTTCTTCTCCTAAATGCAAAGAAAAACCAGGAGAAGTAGATGCAGGCTCTTCAGTAACCTTTTTTTCTCTTCATGGCTCCCTTCTCCTCATCATCTAGATCAATCACTATTTCCTTGGTTCTTTTAGATGTTTTCTCTGCTATAATAGGAGTTTGAATGTTAGAATCTACTGAGTTCTTCACATCTTTACATGCTATCTTCTCTTGTTCCGGCCTACTTTCATGAATGAAAGCAGAATATCCATTCTCAATCCTTCTATTTGAAATAACACTATATGGGTCATAAGCCCAACTTTCTCCTAATAACATTTGCATGTCATCTAAATTTTTTGTCACTTCATCAAATGTCTATCTCATATTTACTATGAAAGGGCCTACAACCATGGGTAATTTGTACATGTGACCTTTCTTCATAGGCACAAAATGAACTTGATCAAAATTTAGACTCTGTCTAACTAATTCTAAAGCAAAAAGCCTCATTGGCACAAAAGTTGGGAGTCTGTAAGGCTCAACACTTGCTCCATATAGCCTTATTTCAGAATATTCATAAAAAAAACCAGTCTCCATATTTACAATTGTTTCCTAAATGCAAAAAATCTTGAGCTTTAGGTAGGAAACAAGGAGGAGGACTTCTATTCAATATTTTGTATGCAGTTGGCATGTAATAACTAGCAAAATCAAACAACCTAGCCTCATTTTTCTCCTCTTAACTACATCTATCCAGAATATCACTGATTTTCTTCTTTTATTTACATCCATAATATTTAGGCCTAAATGCATGAACTCTTTCACATTCTGGTATAAGAACAAATATATAATTAATGAGGGAAATTTAAAGGAACCTGTTAATGAGAGGCTCATCAGTTGTGAGTTGACTGCTTCCTGCCAATATGAAGGAATATCCAGCACCATTCCTGGCTTCATCATCATGGCAAACATTCCTAGAACTGATTTATCAACTGCATTATCATCATCCTTACCCAGAATTTTTGCAATATGAGTCAATATTGGACGAGTCTTAGCATTAAAAACCCCCATATCAAACTCCTTGAAATCTGGCTGAAATTGCTTCATGTCAGGTTTCAAATGAAACATGAACTGATTGAATTCTTCTCCTGCAAGATTATCATAATACTGAACCAGTGAATCTTCAGAAAATTGAATAGATGACTTCGACTCAGGATTGCACAGGGCTTGGCGGATTAATAGGGTAGACACCTGCAAAACATTTTCTCCTTGGGAATTCATGACAAAACACTTCCCGGGATACATAACAGATACCAACCAATAGATGAATTCAGGGAAAAGGTGGGTTTTAGGAATGCATGCAAACAAGACTCTAGACTTTATCATGGCAGAATATATAGGAGAGGCATTAGCATTCAAAATAACTTGTTGGTAAAAGGGGAGGTGAATTACTGAATAGAGGTTATCTTGAATATCCATCTCAGTATCCATGAGATGGATATGGCTGGTTTAACCTGACAGAGATGACCTTTTAGCCATGGTTAAAAGCTTACATGGAAAACTGTTTACAGGGTGGTCAAATTTTGCAGGTGGCGGAGAGCTCAGATGGGGTGCAGCGCAACAATTCACAAGTAAATTTGAAAAATAGACAAAAAATTCTTTAAATAGGTGGCATGGGTTTTGAATTAAATGTTGACAAGACGTGCCAGCAAGCCGTTAAATTTGCTTGACGTGGAAGACAGTTGTGACCAACTCAGCTTCCTACGTCACTGTGGGGGCTCTCAGGGTATGGAAGAAAACTTTGGTTGGTGCCCCCACATTTGATCTCCGCCGTTGATCTCCGCTGTCCCCACAGTCAACCCGGTCAACTGCGGAGGCACTCCTCATGTTATTTGTCATGCTAGTTGTGCCCACGAGTTGGGATTTTCGATAAATATTTAGATGATCGACGCTTTTCGCCATTCAAACTAATCACTATTTAACCTTTTAATACGGATCCACGCTAAGGATACGACTATGATCCACAACATACCCAAGAAAGGAAGCTTGCATAAATGGAGAGGTTGAGAAACTTCTCAAGGTTGGTTTCATCTATCCTATACCAATGGCGGATTGGGTCTCTAATATTGTTCCTGTTATGAAAAAGCAAGGGACCATTCGAGTTTGTGTTGATTACTGTGATATAAATCGAGCTTGTCCTAAAGACAAATACCCCACTCCTTTTATAGATAAAATTATTTATGAATGTGCCGAGAGTGAGATGTTCTATTTTATGGACGGTTTTTTTGGATACAACCAAATCAATATTATTCTTGTTGATCAACATAAAACTGCCTTTATATGTCCTTGGGGAACCTTTTTCCTATAAAAATCTCCCTTATGGTTTAAAAAATGTCGGGGCTACCTCCCAAAGGGTTATGTCTTATTCTTTTCACAATATTAAGCACATAGTTCAACCATATCTTGACAACCTTCTAGCTCATTCTGCGAAACGTCAAGATCACCCCAAACATATTAGATATATCTTCCTTCATTGTCGACACTATAACATATGGTTGAATCCTCATAAATGTTCCTTTTGCATTGAATTAGGTCATCTCTTAGGTTTCATGGTTTCTAAAGAAGGCATCCAGATTGATCCTCTCAAATTCGAGGCAACCATCAATATGCATCCTCCCTCCTCCTTACATCAGCTGCAAATATTGCAGGGGAAATCCAATTCACTCTGTCAATTCATCCCAAATTATGTTGATCTTGCTAAAGGATTTACCCGTATATTGAAAAAGGGAGTCCCATTCATTTGAGATGATATTTCTAATAATTCTTTCGATGCTTTGAAGAAAGCCCTTGTCACTTCTCCTTTATTGCATCCTCCCGATTATCATCGATTATTCCCTCTATCTAGCAGTCACACACAAAACTATTGGTATGGTGTTGGTTCAGGATGATGATGATGGTCATGAAAATGTTGTTTACTACTTGAGGCAAAATCTTTTGGATTCTGAGACTCGCTATGATCACGTAGAAAAATTGGTCTTAGTTGTTGTTCATGTTTTTTAGCGCTTCCGCCATTATATTCTCCTACATAAGACAATTGTGATTTCTGAATGTAACCATATGAATTACATTCTTACTCATCAGTTACTTGGGGGAAAATACTCCAAATGGATTGTCATTCTCCAGGAGTTTGATTTTGAGTTTTCTATGGCTAAGTCTAAGAAATCACTCGTCTTTGCTGAATTGATCTGCGATCTTCCAGATCCAATTGATCCTACCCCTTTCGATGATTTGATTCCTGATTAATCGCTCTTTCTCATTAGTAATCTCGATCCATGGTATGGAGACGTTATTGTTTATCTCCAGACCCAAAAATTTCGACCAGAGATGTCTCACTCTGAGCGATGATGGATTCATTACCAATCCCAACCATAGTGGATCATTGGAGATACTTTTTATCGCACTGGTGTCGATTCTGTACTCTGTCGATGCTTAACTTTTGAGGAAGCTGAAAAGTCCTTAATGACTGCCAATCTAGGGCTTGTGGTGGTTATATGTCTGGTTATGCTACCGCTCAGAAAATCCTTCGAGCAGGATATTTTTGGTCATCTGTTTTCAAATATTGTATTCTTGTCATCCGCAAATGTCATGATTGCCAAATTTATTCTCCCAAAGAATGCACCCCACTCGCTCCCTTGCACCCAGTTGTGACTGGAGGGCCATTTGAAAAATGGGGCATCGATTTCATGAATTCTTGATCTGAATGGAATGTATTATTTTTTCTATGCTAAGTATCCAAACAATAATTAAATTGTGTGCATAAGGTTCACTGAAGTTTGCAGGTGAAACAAATGGTTTTAACTTAATTAAACAAATTTTTATGTGAGGAAAAAGCATGTAAATTAGCTTGCATAACATTGTTTAGCAGTAAATGACAGAGAATAAAGCATCACATATGACAATACTCAACAAATTGATGAAGCAACTCACCCCTCTTGGGCTACATCTATTGGTCCAACTCCCAATGGCATGCCCCTCGTATATTATTGCTCAAAAATGGTAAGTACATGTGATAAAAAGCCTCAAATGGCTATGATCTCTGTGAAAAAAACTTCAGAATGCTTGAATTAGTTAATAATGACTATTCATTTGAAGAAAACAGAGAATGGATGCTCAATACACTGAAAACACCCTAGTGGCCCTAGTGGCTCCTTGATCTCTCTTGAAGAAAAACCTGCATGAAATGACCTCTAATGGCTATGAAACCTATTCCAATGAGTTCAGAATGTCAAAATTAGCCAAAAATGACTATTAATTCTTAAAAAATGGTCAAAAACTCTAAGATTTATGATCAAACAGGAAACTACCCAATATCCCCTAGGAAAGCTCCTCCAAAACTGGAGGAACTCCAGTTAGCACCGACAAATTTGGCAATGACCACCGAAATTGGGGGTCCACTAGCAGAACTGCCGGATTAACTGTCAGTTTAATTAAATGTCATATCCCATCATGTGACTGCTCGCCGGATTAACCGTTGGTTTCCTGGCCGTTGCGGTTTGCATATGGGTCAAGGTCGTGAGCGCGCAGACATATGGTAGGGGGGCTGGCCTCCCAAGCCCTCAACACATTTTTAAATAAAATTTATATATGTCCAGAGGCCTATAGGGGTAAGAAACACCCCACTGGCGGATTGGTAAGAGGTCTTGCATGCGTAGTGGAGGTCGCAGGTTCAACCCTCGTCAACTCCACAGAATTTTGATCCAACCTTATGAGGATACGTGGCGGCCTGCAGGTTTGCCACGTGTCACTCAACCATTCACCTTCCTATAAACTCATCCAATGGCTCAGATTCATCCGTACCCTTATCATCCAACAGTCCATAGAGTGCCATGTGGTGACAACACACTGGCTCTGAAGAAATGGAATATTTCCATAATATTCTGACTGTACCTGTAAGCTAACTGGGCATCCAGTCACCAAATTTTTGATGTTTGGGAAAGCGAACAAAATGCGATATCTTCCTCATACGACATCGGTTTTTTGAACCGTTCATGACACTGGAATCGTAATGACGAGACCTTTCCGGTCGCTCAGGTTTGGACCTGTTTCGAGCACTTTCATTTTTGAGCATTTTTGAGCAATGGACATGATCTCCTTATCACACCTCCCCACTAGGAAGATTTTGGACCCCAAAAGCCTTCAACTACCTATCAGAAGATGAGGGTACAACTCCCTCACCTTTTCCACTCCCATCCATCTTGCCTTACTTGGTTTGCTACCCTTGAGCCCAATCCAAAGATAATCAACACTTCCTCTTTTAGAAGTGTGTGTCCTCCTGTCAAGGATGGCATCCTCCTTGAGCTCATCTAGAAATTCTGGCGAGAAATCTTCTATTGATGGAATTTGAATGTCACTCCCTTGGTCATCAATCAATGGAGGCTTATACAAATATAAATTCTGCACATTGACAACAGAATAAATTTGCATATATGAAGGCAAGTCAAGTTGAAATGCATTATTACCAACTTGTTTAATAATATTGAATGGACCATAACGAATAGGCATTAGCTTTTTACCTTCTCCTTGTATCCTTTCTTTTCTTATGTGCAACCATACTTTGTCTCCTTCTTGAAACTTGCGATCAACTCTATGTTTTTCATGCCTCTCCTTGTATTTTCTTTGACTTTTTTCAAGTTGTTCTTGAACTTGCTGACGAAGAAACTGAATTTGATTCTATGAACATGCGAGCTTTGTCAATGTTACTATGCCCATCAATGGCAACATCCTTCTCAAGAATGAAATCTAGAGGTGACTTTGGCAAATACCCAAAGCAGGATTCAAAAGGTGAAGTAATTTTAGAAGAGTGCTTGGCCCGGTTGTAAGCATGCTGAATGTAATGCATATGATCATCCCACAACTTAGGATGCTTGCTGCAATAACCCCTCAAAATATGCACAATGGTTCTGTTTACTACCTCGGTTTGGCCATCTATTTGCGGATGAAAATCAATACTCTTTTTCAACTTGGTGTCCATCATCTTCCATAGATTGGACCAAAAATTCCCAACAAATATGGAATCCCTGTCACTAAAAATAGAAGTAGGCAAACCATAATGAACCCACACATGTTGAATATATAATTTATAAGTTTTTTTAGCAGTAATATATTTCTTACATGGCATAAGAATACACATATTTCTGAATCTATCAACTACTACATAAAGATAATCATGCTGCTTTCTATACATACACTTTCCCATGGCCTTAATGGTACAGTAATGGTGTGTACAACCGAAGCTTGCTATTGCTAGACTTGATTGTAGCACACAATGAACAACCTCTAATGAAACATGAAACACTATCTACCATGTGAGGCCAATAACAATACCTCTGTAAATGTGCCACCGTTTTTCTTACCCTGAAATGTCCAGCAATAAGAGAAGAATGAGATTCTCTCATGACACTTAGTCTCCATCCTTGTGGTATACACAACTTGCCCAAATGAAACAACAAATTTTTATGCATGTGATAATCATTCTCTTCAACTTGATTCCCTTCACTCAAGTTAGCATACACATCCTTAAAATAAACATCAGATGCATATTGTTCTATGTAACTCTCATGTACTATAGAACCATTCTTAAGCAAAGTAGAAGCACTAATAATAGGCCTTGAAAGCATATAAAAAAATTTATTGAAAATAAATTTCTTGTACCTTATTACCAAGTGAAATTGTTGTAGGAAACCCATTCATTTGAAATGACATGATTGCTGCAATTTACTTTGCGACTGCAAGTATTATAATGGTTGGTGATCGGTATGTACAACTATCTCTTTACCCATCAAATAGCGTTTCCACTTTTTGACACTTTGAACCAATGCATACAACTCCTTATCATATGTAGGATAATTAACTACAAGACCATTAAATGTCTTAGAATGAAAAGCGATAGGCTTACCATGCTGCAAGAGAACTGCACCCATGGCATACTCACTAGCATTGGTCTGTATCTCGAATGGCTATCTCAAATCCGGTAATGCAAGAACTAGAGCTGAACTGATCTTCTCTTTCAAATATTCAAAAGCTTTCTGTTGTTTGCCTCCCCATTGGAAAGCATGTTTTACACTTGTCACTGCATGCATAGGAGCTGCTATGGCAGAAAAGTTAGCAATAAACTTTCTCCAATATTGAGCTGCACCCAAAAACATTCTTACCTCTGTAATGGATTTGGGAGTAGGCCAATTCACAATGGCTTCTACCTTAGAAGGATCAATTCTCAATGCACCTCCTCCTACAATATGTCCCAAATAAATCAAAGAAGTCTTTCCAAATTCACACTAGACATCTTAAGAAATAATTTATCTTTCCTCAAAACATCAAGTACTTTCTTAACATGCATGATGTGCTCTTCTCTAGTCTTGCTAAAAATAAAGATGTCATCTAAGTAGACTATAACAAAATCATCAAGGAATGGACGCAAAACATTATCCATAACACGCATGAAAGTTGCAGGTGCATTACACAAAACAAAAGGCATAACTAGCCACTCAAAGAGTCCTTGTTTGGTTTTGAATGAAGTCTTCCAAATATAACTTTCTGCAATTCTAACTTGATGGTATCCACTACGTAAGTCTAACTTAGTGAAAAAATTATCATATTTCAGCTGATCTAACAAATCATCTATCCTTGGGAGTGGGTAACAATTTTTTACCGTAATCTTGTTCAAAGCTCTGAAGTCCACACACATACACCAAGTTCCATCATTCTTTGGAATCAACACTATCGGTGACCCACATGGCGAAGTGCTTGGTATTATGAGTCCCTTCTCCAACAAGTCTTTAATTTGCCTCTTTATTTCAGCATTGTCCATGATAGGCATGTGGCACATGCCTATGTTTGGAAGAGGACAATCTTGTTGCAACTGAATCTCATGTTGAATCTCCCTTTTAGGAGGAAATCCCGTTGGCTCCTGAAACGTCTCATGATGTCCATCAAATACATCATATAAATCTGATTTTAACTTGGGATCACAATCTTCAAATGACTCATGATTCACTCATAAGAAGTATGAAACTCTTACTAGAATTCACTAGTCTTTTTACCTGTCCAACATTTACCATAGCAATAATTGTCTTCTTGCAATGTGCTCTAACAATAAACTCCTTGCCATATTTGAATAGATGATACTTGTTCTCATGGAAATAGAAGATATCTTTCCTGTCATATAAATAAGGACTTCCCAAAACAATTCATGTAATGTCAAGTGGAGCAACATCTAATTCAATTGTTTCAATAAAATGTGCAGTAATTGCAAAGCGCAATATACACTTCTTTGAAACCTGTAAGTTTGCATCCTTACAAATCCAATCCAACCAAGGTTTTGGATGTGGAATGGTCTTAAGATTTAGTTTCTTGACTAAGTCTTCAGATATAAGGTTCGCTTGTGACCCACTGTCAAACAATGTTTCAATCTTTGTATGTTTTAAAGTAACCCTCACATGAAACAATTCGATTCTTTCTTCTTCATTTGGAGCTTGTACATGACAGTTTGAAGTGCTAGTACTTGGTTTAGTTTCAGTTTCTTTTCCCTTCATATTCTTCAAACTCATGGCTATAGTTTTGGTTTTGTCACCTGAATAATCACCTAAGTCTTGTTGTGTAGTAGCTGCAGTTTTCGGCTTCCCTTTGTTTTTGTTAAATTGGGTTCTTTTTTCAGGATGTAACTTCCAATAGTTTTTATCTTCGTGGCCTTCTCTTGAACAATGTTTACAAACCACTTTTTCTCCCTCTTTTTTGACAAATTCAATTTTCTTTCCCTTTTCCTTTAGAGGTTTTATCTTTGTTCTTCCCCTTGAAAGGCTTGTTCCGACCCTCTTCAAAAGTGTTTTTCCCTCTAGCCTCTAAATGTGTGGCTTGAACACAAACCTCATCTAGACTAGTAGGATTGAACATAAGGATAGCGTGTTTTAGGTAGCTATGTAAGCCTCCTATGTACTTCAACAAAGTGTCTTGATTCTTCAAATCTATCCCTAATAAGAGAGCTATTCTCCTAAATTCTTAGGTGTAGTCTTGTACGTTTTGTCCTTTCAATTGTCTGAAATTTTTCCAATTCATGAAAGCTTTCTATAAATGAGCTAATGGATAAAACTGTTGTTTTATTGCATTAATGAAATCATCCCACGATAAAATAATCTTACCATGTTTTTTGATCTCCTCCTTTGTCTTGGCTTCTCACCAAACAAGTGCTGCACCTTCCATTCTCAAAGAAGCTAGCTGAATTTTAGTATCGTCATCATGAAGGTTCTGGATTCTCAAATAAACCTCCAATTGTCTAATCCAATTGTGAAGATTTTCTGCATTGACTTCACCATTAAACATTGGCAATTCAAACTTAACATCAAGTTTTAAAAAAGGAATTTTACCAGTGTTCTTTGACTTGTGAGTTTGATTCACTGAAGTAGCGGATGATGATGATGAGGATGAGGGTGAGGATGGTGGATCTCCATTTCCTCCATTTCCCTTCTTTGACTTATCTTCATCTTTCTTTCCTCTTTAAGATCCTTCTCCTTCAAGTCTCTCATTTCTTTCTTGGTAAAGAACTCTCACCATTTCAGTCAAGTCAAGGAATGCTTTCCTAAACAATATTTCTTCCTCCTTGGGATCAACTTCTTCATGGATTTATTCCTCCCTTGAAGTCATGCTTATGGATTCTTCTGCTTCTCTTTGAGGTGAAATTGAAGGTGGAGATAATGGAACTCTTGCCCTCATTGGCTGAGGATTAATTTGAACTATCACCAATTGACCTTCTCCTCTCTTAAGCTTCAACCTAATAAGCATTAAAACTCTTGCAAACTGTTAAAAATATCCTTGCACAAATATTAAACAGAGAAAATACTCTATCTTAACTCAAGCTCTGATACCATCTTGATCTGAATGGAATGTATTAGTTTTTTTGTGCTAAGTATCCAAACAATAATTAAATTGTGTGCATAAGGTTCACTGAAGTTTGTAGGTGAAACAAATGGTTTTAACTTAGTTAAATAGATTTTTATGTGAGGTTAAAGCATGTAAATTAGCTTGTATAAAATTGTTCATCAGTAAATGATAGATAATAAAGCATCACATATGACAATACTCAACAAATTGATGAAGCAGTTCACCCCTCCTGTGCTACATCTGCTGGTCCAACTCCCAATGGCATGTCCCTCATATATTATTGCTCAGAAATGGTTAGTACATGTGATAAAAAGATTCAAATGTTTGTTCTCTTCGTGAAAACAGATTCAGAATGCTTGACTTAGTCAGGAATGACTATTCATTTGAAGAAAACTGAGAATGGATGCTCAATACACTGAAAACACCCTAGTGGCCCTAGTGGCTCCTTGACCTCTCCTGAAGAAAAACCTACATGAAATGACCTCTGATGGCTGTGAAAATTATTCCAGTGAGTTCATAATTTTGAAATTAGCCAAAAATGACTATTCATTCTTCAAAAATGGTCAAAAACTCCAAGAGTTATGATCAAACAGAAAACTGCCCAATGTCCCCTAGGAAAGCTCCTCCAAAACTGGAGGAACTCCAATTAGCGTCGAAAAATTTGGCACTGACCGCAAAAATTGGGGGTCCTCCAGTGAAACTTCCAGATTAACTGTCAGTTTAATTAAATGTCATATCCGATCATGTGACTGTTGGATGGATTAACCGCCAGTTTCTTGGCCGTCGCAGTTTGCATATAGGTCAAGGTCGTGAGCGCGCGGACATATGGTAGGGGGGCTGGCCTCCCAAGCCCTCAACGCATTTTTAAATAAACTTTATATATGTATGGAAGCCTATATGGGTAAGAAACACCCCACAGGTGGATTGGTAAGAGGTCTTACGTGTGTAGTGGAGGTCGCGGGTTCGACCCCCGTCGACTCCCAAAAATTTTGATCCAACCTTATGAGGACATGTGGCAGCCTGTGGGCTTGCCACGTGTCACTCAACCATTTTCGCTCCTATAAATTCATCCAACGGCTCAGATTCATCTGTACCGCTATCATCCAACGGTCCACAAAGTGCCACGTGGCACCAGCACACTGGCTTTGAAGAAATGGAATATTCCCAAAATATTCTGATTGTACCTGCAAGTTGACTGGGCATCTAGTCACTAAATTTTTTATGTTTGGGAAAACGAAAAGAACGCAATATCTTCCTCATACGACATCTATTTTTTGAACCGTTCACAGCGCCAGAATCGAAACGACGTGACCTTTCCGGTCGCTTAGGTTTGGACCTGTTTTGACCACTTTCATTTTTGAGCAATGGACATGATCTCTTTATCACTTGTAACCCTTGATTGGCTGGGGGGGATGGTCTGAAAGCTACACTCCCAATCGAGTGTGAAATCCCTTCTTTGAATCTGGCTATCAAACAACTTTTTGGTACTTCTCTAGAAGAGGAACGTCTTGTTTATCTCGAGCGTCTTGATGGTACTTGACGAATCGTTTCTTCAGTCATTGAAGCTCAAAATAAATGGGTTAAAACTTAGTACGATAAGTTTTTCCATCCTCATGTTTTCTTTGAAGGTGAATTGGTCCTACTTTATGATCAAGCCTATGACAAATTAGGGGTCGGAAAGCTTGAGCCAATGTGGCATGGGACTTACATTGTTCAACTTGTATTAGAGAAAGGTGCCTATGAACTAGTCGATTATGAGGGTAATTAGTTGGATGAGCCTCGGAATGAGCTCTATATCAAGAAGTATTAGGCTTGATCGCAAGTAAAATACTTTTTACATTAGTGTGCTTTTAGATTTTTTGGTGTGATTGTTTGCTTTCCAGAGATGTTTCCTCTGCTTACCTTGTGTTCCACTTGGTTTGCAGATGTCATCGAACCATTATTTCAGTTTTGTTGTTGGTGCTTACCATAGCACACAGAACTTATCTTCTGCAACATGAGAACTTTTTTCCCCTGATGGAGAGTTGGTTAATCTACAAGGTATTGTCTAGGTCAAACAACTAATAATATTGTTGAATACCGTGCAATCATTGAACTATTATCAGACACAATTTCTCTCAAAATTAGAGACTTGGTTGTCAAGATAGACTCACAACTTGTTTTTTTACAGTTAAATGGTCATTATTCAGTGAGAAACCCTTAAATTTTGCGCATGTACTTACGTGTTCGATTACTGGAAATAAAGTTTGATTATGTTACATAGCAACACATTCCACAAAATTTGAATACAATAACAAATACATTGGAAAACTATGTATTAGATCGACATTTGCATCATATGTAAGAAAAACAAACACATAATTATGATATAAGAACTCTTAGTGATAGTAGAAACATGCATATGTATATATATATCGAGTCTATAAAAGTTTTTTGCATCAAAATATCAAAAAATATATGTTCTATGACACAATGGCTCCACGAACCTACATCAGTGCAGAAAAGTAAAACTAAAGGCAATTATTCGCTCACATGGTGCTCATGAAATAAAGTGACAGCCTGGATGACTCAAAATAGTAACTGGTGAATTCTGCCTGAGACTCATACAGTATGCCTCTGATAGCGCAATGGTATGTCATCAAAAGTCACATACTCTATAATGCCTCTGATAGCGCAATGGTATGTCATCAAAAGTCACATACTCTAGAATGCCTCTAGTCAAGCCCTCAAAGTTTCTCTCAACCTCCACGATTAGGTCTGCCCCCTCCTCGTAAGGAGCATCCTCAATCTGTCGTGATACCCTCCTCACGATCGGGGACATCCCTACTGGCCTCTCTAGTCCAAAATATATAAAATAATCATAAGTTTAAATCTCATAACACATAACTAAATACATCAAAAAATAAAAATTCCCAAAACAAGTTTTTACCTGCATCGGTCCACTATGCACTAGGTGGAAGGGGAAGATATGGGTCTCCTCGGAAATATGTATCAGCATATGCATATTCATCCACTAAAATCAACTAATAATGTAACCAAATGAAAAAATTTGTACCAAAATGCATATGTTGGCCACCTTCGTGGCGAGGCATGATCTCACACCATATGAGCAACCTCGGGTCTCTCAGGGCTAGATCATCCACCTCAATCTGCTGGTATTGAAATAATGTCACATGCTCCAAGAAGAGTGTGACCAATATGGATCCATATCCAAAGTGCTTCAGTCATCCATTTTTTCACTTTGTGAGTTGGTTTTTCATATTAACCAACAGTCCTTCGCACCAGTTCAACATGGTGGGAGAAAGGTAGTCAACGACATATTGAAACTGAGACTTCATTGCCTCATGCAACACCTGAGCCCTAGCTACACGGGCTATATTGTGTAAAATAATCCTCAAAGGCATATTGGTGATAGTTTTAATGTCTACCTTTCCGCTTGAAGTCTTCTCAACCTTAGGACAATGTCTCCCGTTGAGCATACTCATGCTCTCACCCCTAGTATGAGCTCCAAAGAGTTGGATTCTCTCTCCTCTCCTGGACAGTGCAATGATGAAATAGATATCTTATATGTATATCTCAAGCTCTTGGTTCTCGATGATAAAAAAATGACGATCTACATCCCATAGTCTAATGAAATATTCCAATAGCTCGAGTTTAGCTCTAAGCCTAGAAGTATTAAAGAACTTGAGAAATTTTCAATTTCTAAAAGAATTGATATAATGTGGATCTTGGGAAGCTTGATGATCTTCTACCTCATGGCCTCTCTCTTTCCATTCGATGGCCATGTTCGTTGAAATCACCTGCAAAACATCCATAAACATCATTTTAGGATTTTTCAACGGATCAAATTTGGAAATAAACCCTTAAGAATGGTGATTTTTTATTTTTAAACTTTTTCTTTGCGCTCAATGCAACTTTTAGAATTAAATCCGTGCCGACAACACATTGGCCTAATGGGCTATGGATGATTGGCGCGGGTTCGATAGGTCAAACCTGCATTAATCTCCCGCGATATAAAATTTTAAGATATCCTTTAAAACCATAAAATTTCCAAATTAAATGGCTTGAAAATGACATAAAAATGATGAGAAGAGATCGAGATCTTACCTGCAACTGATGGATCGTCGATTGGTGTTCTGGATTTGCTGCACCACTTGCTTGAAGATTAGAGGAAAATGGGGTAAAACCGAGTTCTCCAATTTACCCAAGATGAAATGGTAAAAATGCTTTTTCTTTTCGCATATTGATAAATTTTAAACATATTTTTGCCAAAGTTTTATTATTTTTCTCGATATCAGTGATGTGTGGTTATCTTTGTGCAGTAACAAGATCTTTTTTTACAGTGACAGTGATCATTTTTTACTGATGCAATGAGTTTTTTTTATCTATTTTTCAGACTTGTTGAAAATAAATAAAGAAGGAACCGCCCTAGAGTCATATTTAAGATCTTTTATGACTCGAAAAATGAAAATATCATCGAGTACTTGTCATTTCTAACTTCTTAAATTAAATTAATCGACGTCATCTCAGTATATGTTTACCCCTTTTTCGGGCTGAGATTGACTATTTATGAAAAAGGAATACCTTGATCGAACATGGTCAAGAGGTTCTCTCGGATATTTTTTTCTACCTTTTCGGATTCGAGGGAAAATTTAAGAAAAGGGACATAATGGAGCTTTCTTTTTTGTCTATTTTTTAAACTCCATAAACATGAAAAATACACCAAGTTCCTCTTTCGTCAGGCTCATAAAATTTAAACACGAAAGACTTTTCACCGTGACAAGACTGAGTTACTCCTTCCTAGGACTCGTTAAATTTACTAGGATGAATTCATTCAAAGAATGAAATTATACACTAATCATATGCTACCCTCTTCATGCTTTCTATCAAAAATAAAGAGGTACTCGTTAGCAATGACGGGGGAAAATTAAAAGTGAAACTTCCTATGTGTTTTGAGGCAGCATGTTGCTCTTGAACATGACACTCATCTGCATTTTGTGTCGGGTTGGGGATATCCTTCATTCGTCACTTGCCTTCTTGGGTTCGAGAAATCCATTTTCCTCTCATTTTATCATTATGTGTCGTCACCATGACCTTTGATCCCATTTTTGAGTCAATTTTTGCCACACTTCAGAGTCATGTCGCCGATATGTTCAAGAGAAGTCCTTGTTGTAAAAGTCAAACATCCTATGCTTATTTGACCCTCTCTGCAACAATCTTGAATCAATCCTATCATCTTGAGAAATCCTTTGTTTCATTTCGATGATGTGGGAATCATTATGGCCCTCCTTCGATGGATCACTTCCTATAAACTTCAGCTCATTATCCAGGAATATTATTTAGAGACTCCTTTTCAGTACCTTGGAGCTTGCATGCCTCAACGAAAATTTCTTCGCATTCGACGATAGGTTCACATAACTAGCCATCGATTAGATGATTCTGTAGGTGTTTGACTTCAACTCATTCATTAACACTTGTAGATTTTGTTGTCATACCTTGAGGGCCATTGTCATCACTGGTGGTTTCTATCGTGCATGTTAATGGTTTACATTATTGATTGATTATCAGGTGGTTTATACCATGTTCGACATCAATACATCTATTCACATGGTTAGATTCGTACAGTGGGTAGATTGAGATAGAGACGAAGACCCTAGATCACATATGTTATTATCCAGGTTGTGTGGAGTTATTGAGTATTCATGATTATACACATGATCCTTTCTATATGGATGGTTGCGACCATACCGTGGATCCATTTCCATGATCTCTTTCTGACAGATGGTTGTGACCATGTTGTGGGTTCATGTGTTATTTGATTGCTATTTAGAGATATATTATTAGGCATGTTTATATCAGAGATGTCACATATTTTATTCTTCTTGATTTGGAAAGTATCTTAGCGCTATTCCGAGTCCTTGCGTTAGTTCATAAAGCATTTCACCCATCACTCCTTGTTTTTCCTTCATGCTTTAGGGGGCATATGTTACACAATACTTTTCCACCTTGTTCACTTCCCATCCCTGATCCTGAAGTGCCCTAGGATGAAAACTGTGCAATATACCCACCATGGAAAATACATCAAGATATCCCTTGAAGACCAACAGAATGCTTCCTTGAATATTTTATGAATAAGATTAGCTTAAAACCTAAATTTTTGGGTCAATGCTCTTTGTTAGTTGCTTGCCCGTGCTGATGGAATGTTGCAACACTTTGACCTAGCATCAAAAACATGCTTTTGATAGGTAAACATGCATTGAACCTCTTCTAGAATTGTTTCCTCAAATGAAGAAGAAGCTTCGTTCTTTAGAAGCTTCCAGAACGACGATCTGGATATGGTTCGATGTAGATATGCTCGAGCTCTCTCATTTTGAGCTCTTGATCTTATCATTAGGGAATTTTCCCTTGATAATTGGTCCTTCCTCCTTATTTTATGGATCGCTAACTCCATCTCCCTACCTATAAATTGAATCCTATCCTTTCATTATTGGTGGATCTTACCTGATAATTAATCCTTTGCATCCCTATATTGTGATTATGCCTGAATTTCCACTTGGGAGAAGGATTGCTTGAAGAGCCTTGGTTTGTACTTGGACATCACCAAAGGGAGGTCTCCAAAATCAAGGCCACGATTGTATGCTTCCTCTTTTATATAATTAATAATACATCTGATGTTTCACTTTCCATATTTGTCTAGATATCTATGCAACTAGCCTAATACTCCTTGATCTTCTAGGTAGTTTGAATTTGATGTATGTTATGTATCTTGTCACGTTTCTTGTTGTTGTCTCTTGATTTATTACAGGTATTCGAATGCCACAAGTAGCGAGGAGTGAGCCTGAAGGATCGTAGAATCAGGGTCTTCACCAAAGGACTAGACGATATCATCAGGAAGAGGTAGGCTCTCCTTCTTCGTCTTCCACTTCGAATACAAACTAGGAAAGGGTTCATTAGTTGGTCTTGTGCATTTCTAAACCCACTATAGGGCTAGAGATATCACCTCTGTCAACATAGGGGATTGTCTTCACAATAGTAACAAGTCCACGATATCTATTAACCAATTTATAGCATGGTTTGATGGGATTTGCGATTTCAATAAAATTTGATACTAACATTCTTAAGAAATAAATTTGTTTGAAAAATGACTTAAATGACAACTTCTTTTATAGGTAATCTAACGTATTGAATAGCCTCAACTATGGTTGGATCTATCTTGACTCCATACTTAAAAAATATGCTCTTGAATAGATTTCTTTAAGTGACCCACCAATATTGACTTGTTAGAATTCAAATATATGACAAATTATTGATGCCTTTCAAAATATTTCATAAGATGCCTAACATGATATTTTTTCCACTTTAAAAATACTACCAAATCATCTTAGTAAATAATGTTGATCTTTTTCATAACAACAACAAAAAAATAATCCATGGCTCGTTGGAATGTTGCATCTATGTAATGTAATCCAAAAGGAATCTAAATAAAGGAAAAACTCCCCCCAAATGGTACTGAAGGTCATCTTTTACTTATCTTCCATAAAAACCAACATTTTCCAAAAAATTTATCCAACACATTTAAAATTTGAGATCCTGTAACTTCCTACAATATATGATCCATACTAGGAGATGATATTTATCATCAAAGCTTTTATCATTCTTTTTTCTTATTGTAACCAAATTAGTGATCCATGTTAAATGTCTTATAGGTGCTAAAATCCCACCATAACATAATTTTTTCATTTGTTTTTCAATTATTAAGACTTGTTTAGGA
Organism: Pinus albicaulis; assembly: GCA_034641835.2. NCBI lineage: Eukaryota > Viridiplantae > Streptophyta > Pinopsida > Pinales > Pinaceae > Pinus > Pinus albicaulis. Next base: position 121,547,779 of record CM076569.1, read on the forward strand.
TAAATGGATATATTTTTTTTCTAATGTGGAATTGAGTATGTTTTCAAAGGAATAAGATGCTTAGTGACATTTGTTTTACATATCTTCAGTTCATCATAATTCAAGGAGAACATGTTTACTTTTATTAGAAGCTCTTCAAATTTGTTTTTTTTTTTTTTCACGGATGCATGCTCTACTAATTCTAATTATTCTTAGACTCCTTATTTCTAACATGGAAAATAACATGATCTTGAATGGAAGATTTATGAGGACCTTTTGTTTTCTCCTATTTATCATATATTCTCTCTAGTGATACTGAGCCTTTGGTAATCTTGTTTGTCTTTAGTTTCACTAGATTATATTCTCCTTTGATATCTAGATTGTAGGCCAAGCCAATGGTCTTTTTAACAATTTACTAGTTGAGAGGAAAACTCTCATGAGATTCTTGTAAATCTGAGGATTCGTTCAATATCGTCAATCCTTACCAATGAGTTACATTCTATGATAGTTTTCCTACAAATGACATCTATCTCAAATTTAAAGAAAGGGGACATGACAAAAGGTTGGAAATTAGTTGTAGAGAAAATCAAGGCATCTTGATTCTCATTTGGTTCACTGGGGACAATATAAATAAAGGCATTGAAAACAAAAATTCATTTATGTAAAATAAAATCTCTCATTATTGGGTAAATACAAGTTTTAGACTTGTTGGATACTTAAATCAATGTCCCCAAATACATGCAACAATTGTATCCCCATTTTTCTTGCTAAATCAAGAATGAACAATAGTACTTCTCAACTACATTATTCATGAGGGAAAATTCAAGGAAATAAGAGTAGGGAATGATTTAGTTTAAGACGAGAAGTGTGAGCCATTCCACACCAATGAAATTCCTAGATCATACTTCATCAAAATGAAAATTCCACAAAGCACCAACAAGTTTTCTTGACTAGCAATGACATGCTCTAAAGGTTGGTCAATTTTAACCAATATTGTTGTAATTTCCCAAGTCATCCCTAGTGAAAATTATCTCATTTGTTGGTTTAGTAAGGTCTTCTATGTTAAATTTCAATGTTTCCATGTTACATGGTTTAATGCCATACTTATAAGACATTAGATGGTGGAATAAGATAAATCTAGTTGGATATATCCACCAATAGTGACAACCCACATTCTTGAAAGCAACACTCCCCACTTAGTTGGGAGATCTAGTACTACCACATCCATGAGGATCAATTTATCCAAAAAAGTTGAAAGCTTGACCTGCATATATTTAATCATACTACACAATTTTACCTCTCGAGAACCAATGGAAAAACACTATGGTGTGGTTGAATGATCTAAAGGTCAAGATGACTCATGACTCAAAATGCATGATTCATATTTTTTGGATGAAATTGAAACAAGTACGCAATTATGCAATGACAATTTATTAAACACCAATGTGACATTAAAGGGTAGTGATTGATCAATGTTGGTGACTCAACTCTTGCCCAAATATATTTTTCCAACAACTTCATAGTATTTCTCCTTTGGTCTAGGATATTTCTTAATTCAATGAATGGAACATAAAAATTGATATTCCCAACTCTTAAGTGAAATGAAATTCCAAAGGACTCTAACTCTAGATAAAAACTTCTTAACTATAGAGTGAAATTAAATTCCAAAGGATTTGAGCTCTTTTATGAAACCAACTCCAAAAATAGAAGAAAAGAGAGATCGACGCCTTAGAAATCATCCACTTCGAGGGGGAAACCTCCAATACATTACATAAATGAATAATTCTTGGATGATACAAATGAAAAAACCTCCTTCTATATATAGCGGTCCATGGGGTCACAATATAATCCCAATGTTGACTTGGAATGGATAAAGGTTGTAGAAGACTCAGGGTCTTAATTGTCTCAACTTTATTTTGCTAGCAAACCAAAAATTATACCACAAAATTTTGAATATCCAAATTAAGGCCATCCCAAAAAAATTCTTTCTTCGCCCTATGGTAAGTTTTTAAAAATCCCGAGTGTCCTCCTAAAGTAAAAGTGTGCAATTCCAAAAGAATATTTTGTTTTAGTTGGGAATTATTACAAAGACATAATCGATCTTTATACCATAAGGAATAATTTTTCCAACTAAATTTATTATATGTACTAAGATCTTGCTTCAAATTTTGAATGAGTGTCCACACTTCTTCGTCCTTTTCCATTCATCAATTTCTTTGGTTTTCCAATCTGGTTGGATAACAAAAATTGCACAAAGCAATGCTTCCACCTCTTCATCCTTTCTTGAGAGTGCATCTGCAACAACATTTAGCTTCCATTTTTTGTAGATGATTTCAAATTCATAACCCAACATCTTTGTGACCCATTTTTGCTGCTCTTCTAAAGATTGTTGGGTATGTGTTATATTCTTTCCTTAATTTCCGGTCGGTAGTCCGCGTCCATGGTTTTGGGGAACGATGTTTTTCGGCCCCAGGTATTTTTGTAGATCCGGTCAAGGGAACTACGGTTATGTTCTAATCCAAGGTTTATGGATTGGGGTTTATGTATGCTTCGGCATGTATATATATGTGTTGTAACACTAAAAGGAATATAATGAAAAATCAAGTTGGTCGTCCCGATTTTGGATCCAGGGGAAAATCTCTGTGTTTATCTGTTTTATGTTTTATGCTCTCGCTATTGTTTATTTTCTGTTATAAGATTCATGTGTAGATAATTTCTGTTCAAGGTTAAAACCTACAAAGATATTATTTGTTCCAAAAAGAGCCTAAGACTATCATGATCAATTTTTACCTTGAAGTGCCTTCCCATTAGGTAAGGCCGCCATTTCTTTAGTGAATGTAGTATTGCCAACATTTCCTTCTCATAAATAGCTTTATTTAAATACTTTCCTTTGATTGGACAACTTTCAAAAGAAATGGGTCTTCCTTTTTGCATTAAAACAACACCAATTCCATTTCCTAAGGCATCACATTCCATAATAAAGGTTTTTGTGAAGTCTGGCATAACTAAGACTGGTGCTAGGCACATTGTCTTTTTAAGATGTTCAAAGACCTTAGTTGCTTCAGGAGTCCATGAAAATGCATCTTTCTTCAATAATGTTGTTAGAGGTGCTGTTATTCTCCCATAATTCTCAACAAAATTGCGATAATACCCTATTAGCCCAAGAAATCCTCACAACTGCTTTATGGTTGTGGGGACTTTCCATTCCTTAATGGCTTTAATTTTTTTAGGGTCTACCTTAACACCCTCGTGAGATACAATATGACGCAGATATTCCACCTCTTGTACTCCAAAGGAACAATTGGATGTTTTTGCATATAATTGTTTCTCCTCCAATAATTTGAGCACCCTGTCAACATGTGGAACATGATCCTTCTAGGACCTGTTGTAGATTAGTATGTCATCAAAAAATACTAGCACAAATTTTCTAAAGAAGGGTCTGAAAATGGAATTCATCAACCCTTGAAATGTAGAAGGTGCATTGGTAAGGCCAAAAGGCATGACCAAAACTTCATAATGACCCTCATGATTTTGAAATGTTGTTTTCAGAATATCTTTAGTCTTCATTCTAATTTGATGATATCCTAAATGAAGATCCAACTTGGTAAAAGAAATAGCGCCATGTAATTCATCCAATAATTCATCAATCTCAAAAATGGAAAATTTATATTTAATAGTGAGATTATTGAGCTCCCTATAATATGAACACATGCACCATGATCCATCCTTCTTGTGCACCAATACTACTGGAGCAGAGAAAGAACTTTGACTAGGTTGAATTATACCAGCCTCTAACATTTCTGCAATCATATGTTCAATTTCGTTCTTTTGTACATAAGGATATCTGTAAGGCCTAATGTTTGGAGGAACACTTCCTGGAATCAAATGAATAGAATGATCATGATCACGAATAGGTGGGAGTCCTTTGGGAGTATCAAACACTTTGGAATGATTATCCAAGACTTTTTGGAGATCTGGAAAAATAGATGATTTTGATGTTGGAACTTCTAGTGAGCATAATTGTGCAATCACACCTTGTTGTTATTTCTTCAGAATATTTGTGATGACATTAGAGCTTATTATCTTTCCTGGCTTCCCTACAATACCTCGTAATTCGATTTCCTTTCCTTCCGAAAAAAATTTCAAGAAAAGTTCTTGAAAATTAAAGCTATCATCCCCAAAGATTGTAATCATTGTACTCCTAGTACAACATCAACACCTCCCATTGGAATGGAAATCATTGGAATATTCAATACGTATTCCCCCATGGTTAGCTTGATATTATGGAATTTTCTAGAGAAATTTATAGTTCCTCCATTTGCAACCATCACTTGACATTCTGGTGCTAGGTATAGGAAACAATTCAATTCCTTGACCACCTTACAATGAATAAAATTATGGGTACTACCTAAATCAATTAACACTATTACCTTTTTCTTCTTGATATTTCCTTCTATCTTGAGAGTTTGAGGAGTGTTAATTCCTACCAATGCATTATACGGTATGGTTAGACTTCATTTCTTCTTCTTCTAGGGCTGGTTCCTGGTGTATATCATCTTCTTTTGAAGTTTCTTGTTCATTTTCTTCCTCCTCTTCACAATCTATGTAAAATAATTTCTTCTTAGTACACTTATGACCTTTAGTGTATTTTCTCTCACAACTATAGCAAATCCCTTTTGCTCTTTTTTCTTCCAATTGTTGTGGTGTCAACCTTGTAGGTTGTGGAAGTCTAGGAGTAGCAACACTTCCATCTTTATAGATGTGAGTGGTAGGCTTCCTTGTCGCCATAATTTTACATTCAATTTTTCTTGCCAACTTGAATGCCTTCTCTAATGAATTAGGTTCCCAAACACGAACTTAATGTTGGATGTTATCCTTTAAAGTCCATATGAAGACATCAATCCTGTGTTCCTCTGGAATATCAGTTACCCTTATATTCAATTTTTTGAAATCCTCAATATGCTCCACCACATAATCCTTTTGTTTGAGATTTATCAATTGGCTAAAGAAGGTGTTACCCTTTGTATCCTCATAATGTGTTACCATTTCCTCCGTAAAAATTGACCAAGTGACAATTTTTTTACGGGAGAAAATCCATCGATACCATACAAATGTATTTTTTTCTAAATGTAAAGCTGCAATGCATACCTTTTGTGTGTTTTTCACATTATTGAGATCAAAATATTGCTCCATCTGTAGTATCCATGTTACAGGATACTTTCCATCAAACTTCCTCATATCCATCTTTGGAATATGGTGGTTCTTCCATCCAACATTAGAGTTTATAAAATCACGATTAACATTTATTTTTTTCTCATCATGAGTTTCCTCTATTATCTTTTCGGCATTAGGAAACATTTCTTATATCAACTTTGTCTAACCTTCCATGTCCGCTTTTAGATCATTCTTCATGTTTTCCATGTTGTATTTCATGTCTTCCATCTTAGCTTCCATGCTAGCTTCCATGCCATCCATCTTAGCTTCCACGCCTTTCTTCAAACCATCCATCTTAGCTTCCACACCTTTCTTCAAAACTTCCATTTGATTTTTTTTGCTCTTTGCAAGAGCGAAATTTGGTGCACTTGCTCTTCTAATTTTGATATGTCATGTTGCAATTCTTCGTCTTTATGAGTCATAGCAGAGCCTTCTAAAGGCTTAATGGGTATTGAATTATTTTTAGGGGGTATTTTATAACTGAATATTGATATCTATTCTACAATATGCCCTTGGAATCAATTCAAATTGATTTTTCACACAAGACTTATGCAATTCGAAGAAAAAAATACACACCCTTTTATTGATTTTGAGGAGCTCAATATTGAAACTAAATTATATATGTGATTTCAGATCTTCAATATTTGAAATTCGGCTCTGTGGTAGCCCTTTGAAGCTTCTTTCAAATTCCATAGGTCCGACTTGATTTGGATTCTTCAAGACAAATTTATGCCCAATCTCCCACAATGACCTAATTATGGAATAGTTCAGTAGAGCGAACTTGTACGACGTGCCACGTGTCATTGTTTCCTCCTTCGACTCTGAAATTGATACATAGGAAACTGCAGTTTGTTTAATTGCTGCCACTTTTTACAAAGTTCCAATCCGATGCTCAGAGAGAGAGTTATGACGATTTTCCCACGGTCACCTCTTTGAGATGAAATTCAGGAGCCTAAAACAACTCTAACTTCCACATATCATATCTCCGAAAATATTGCGAATCAAGATCTGAAATTTTCCCACTATGTTCCTCAGAATTTCGACTTTGATCTGTAACAATTTCAGTTTCAAAACCCTCGTAGAAAATTTTTTATAGTGAAAATTCCACGATGACCTGTTTATTTTAAATTTAGGAGCCTGCAAAAATCCATAACTTCCACAGATCATATCTCCGAATTATTGCGAACCAAGATTTGAAAATTTTCCATGACGTTCCTCAGGATTTATACGTCACGCTATAAACATTTCAGCTTCTGAATCTTCGTAGAAAAAAAGTTATAGCGAAAATTCCACGATGACCTATTTGGAGCAGCAAAACCCTAGAATCCAAACCTCTGATACCAAATGTTATGAAACCAGGTCCAGAAATAGAAGAAAAGAGAGATCAATGCCTTAGAAATCAACCACTTCGAGGGGGAAACCTCCAATACACTACATAAATGAAAAATTCTTGGATGATACAAATGACAAAACCTCCTTCTATATATAGGGGTCCATGGGGTCACAATATAATCCTAGCCGACCTAACAATAATAATGCAAGGGAACAATAATAACAATATGGGGGTTACAGGGGTACAAAAATAATAATAAGGGGGCTACACTAATAAAAATAAGGGACTACACTAGTAATATGGGGACCTAACAAGCTCTATATCATAGCTTAGGCATGTGTGGATGGGTAATGTTGATACTTTTGAGCCACTTTTGATCATCTTTCACATACATAGGAAAAGTATCAATGCCCTTCTCTAATAAGTCTCATTGATAGAGCCTTATGAAAGATGGCCCCATAAATAAAACTTATGGAAGTTGGCTCGATGTAGCGCTTTGTCTAAGGTGGTTCAATGTAGATCCTTGTGAATGGTGGATCTCTGTAGAGTTCTATTTTTGATGGATGTTGAGGATCTATTGCAAGAGGAAGATCGTTGTATGTTCTGTGTTTTCAACCTTTTCTAGTTTCCCATAAATAAAATCTGGTTAGACAAATTTGGACTAATGAAATTTTTATTTTTACTACAACCCACCTTCAACCAAATTGTGTAAATGTCGAGCTTTCATATAAGAATCCATTTATCTCCAATAATTATTGTTAAACTACATGGTGAAAATGTCAATTTCCTCTCCATTTTTTTGAGTGGTTAGAAATGGGAAAATTCATTGCTTATTTAGCCTATTTAATTGCATTGGAGTTTGATTATTAGTAAAATTATTGTTAACAATGATGCGTTCCCAAATTGACATATTTTTAGCACCTATCCAATACCTTTTTACACATATTTTTCCATTTTCGTGCAAGAACATGACCCTTTTTTCCATAAATTAAAAAATACATTTTATTATCTTTGTCATCTTTATTATATAAATTCATAATTACAAGTCATTATGAAGACTGAACCTAGTTACACTTTTCAATAGAGCCATGATTTCTCTTGGAGATGAGAATGTAAGGAAAGGAAGGCTACCATTAATTTCAGTCTCCATCGTTAACTTAATGAAGCTTGATAGATTATTTAGATGTTGGAGGAATAAATAATGTTGGCAATATGATGCTGAGTGTTGTCCTTGATGGCAACCCACTTGATGAAGATGATGGCAACCTACTTGATGAAGTTGTCCCTAATGGAATATGTCTTGATGAACTTGTTAAATGATGTAAATCTGATGTATATACAATGAGTACAGAAGGTAATGATGGAAGGAATGTCAATATGTGCTAGAACATGATGAAAAGAGTATGTCTCAAGGCATACACGGATTTGTCTAGACAAAGTAGCGTATGCACGCGGGAAATAACGTGCCAAGTCGCGTATGGGAAAAAGCGCTCTAAATATGTAAAACCAGGGGTAACCACCATGGTATTGACCCATTGTATTGAGTAATGATTCATCTATGTGACCCCGTCCAGGAATACCATCGAAAGTAATGTGGTTTTGGCTCATGGTATTGATAAAGGGTAAACCTATATAAGGAAAAGAAATTCATTGTGCAATTGTGGGCAAGAAGTCTGAGCTTGAATGAATACTTCTCTCTGAAGCATATCTGAATGGAAAGGGTTACAGTTGAATGAAAGATCTGAATGTATGATGCACCAATGAAGAAATGATGAAGAAGGGATTCTAGATCTGGAATGTATTTGTATCTGCTAGATCTATTTATGGAATGATTAGATCTGAGATGAGGCGAACATCTGTCTGAAGTAAAGGGTAAAATCTGAGTGATGTATCTATTCTGAAGAATTGCAATGACCTAAATGTCTGAAGAACTATACGCTAGTTCGCCGCAGAGTAAGCGCGTATATACGCGGGTTTGCTGAAGAGAAAGCGTGTATGGGCAGTAAAATTAGCTCTGTAATATGTACAGAAGTATACACGGGTTTGTATGGTCGAAGGCGCGTATATACGCAGGATCAGTGAAAGGAAAGTGCGTATGAAGATTAGGGTTTGCTGAAGTATGAAGTATCAAATGTCTGATCTGTTCTGCTGTGTTACTGCTATCTGTTGATGATGTATGATTGAGCTCAAATGTATGGAGTGGGTCCAATCTGAAAATATGATGAAACGTGGCCTGCAAGTTGTGTTCTAAAGGAAGCTTTGGATCCAGTGTGAAAATTGATGAAACGTGGTCGATAGAGGTGCTGAGGGTTGTAGCCTTCAGTCAGGGGGTCGTAGCTCCCTTCCAGGTGAGGCTGGTAAACGAGATCGAGGGGTCGTAGCTCCCTTCCAGGAGAGGCTGGTAAACGAGTCAGGGGGTTGGAGCTCCCTTCCAGGAGAGGCTGGTAAACGAGCGCAGGTGGGTGCCTGCGTGCTGGTAGGAGTCTGCGCCAGCACATAAGTTGTAAGATGTTTTCTCTATAATAAAATATTGAAGGCTGAGACAACGGCAGCGGTGGTTTTCTCCCGACTTGGGTTTCCACCTAAAATCCTGGTGTTCATGTGTGATGCTTATGTGTGATGGTTTATTCTGTTCTTACTGCACATGTTTACTGTTTATTGAACATCTAATGAATGAATGATGGAATGATAGAAGTGAAGAATTAATTACATATTAAGATCTCTGCATATACGCGAGTTTTTTGAAGGGTATCCGCATATATACGCGAGTTTGATAAAGTAAAGTAGCGTATGGGTTCTAGAGCATGAAAAAGTAAAAAGATTTGAGTATGCCCTAAATACTGATTCACCCCCCCCCCCCTCTCAGTATTTTTCCAGCATCACCTGGAAGGGAGCTACAACCCCCTGATTGAAGGCTACAACCCTCAGCACCACCATGGATCACGTTTCATCTTGGAGATGAGAATGTAAGGAAAGGAAGGCTACCATTAATTTCAGTCTCCATCGTTAACTTAATGAAGCTTGATAGATTATTTAGATGTTGGAGGAATAAATAAAACATAATTAATAAAATATTTTGACTCATTAAAATTACATAAAATAAATATAAAATTAATAATTATAATTATAATTAATAATTAAGCTAGCCTAGATCTATACAAACTTATTTTAGAGCGAAAAGAGATTTGATCACTCTGGACACTCCATAGATCTAAAATATAATGGATCTAGGATTAGTTTTACTTCACTAAAATTTGGATTCAATAACAAATAGACCTCATAAAATAAATATTTATTAAATAAAAGATGAAAATATATATTACTCGATAATACTATATATTAGGAATACATATAATCTAATTATTATTATTATAAAAAACATGAAATTCTCACTCATGTTTTCAACATATTTTTTTATATTATATGTTTATATTTTTAAAATTTTAAATAATATTAAAAATATTTATCATATTAATAAAATAATATTATTAATTTTCATTCTTTTATTTTTCATATATTTTTATTTTTATAATAATTTAAACTATGTGATCCGGATTGAATCTTTATATTGTTTTTCCATCCATATTGATGCATCTAGAGTGGAAAAAGTGGAGGAATCAGCTCATGGGACCGTTTTTACTGGCGGGACCCAATTTGGTGAAACGAGGTATGAAACATTTCGAGAGTGCTTTGAGGCATCAAATGGTGTTTTTGGGAATAAAACCTTACCGCTTTAGCACGACACCTTTTCATGCTATTCTACACATAAAGATATTTCCAATGGCGCAAGAAGTGCGTCAATCAGAGTCCATATACAAAAGTTATGTCACTTAGAAATTGACCTTCTTGTTATCACACCTATAATTCGGGAGGATGCCATGTCAACCCCTATTATTCATGGAAAAGGGGTTAGCCACATGATTGTGATGTAAAATAATTTAGAAGAGTCTATTTTGTAACTTTAGTTAAGAGTTGATGTAGACAAACTTAACCACTAGTAGGTTATCAGGTTGTGTTATAATCGAGTCATTAGGAGGAAGAGGCATTCCATTCTTTCGAGAGAATTTTGTTCCATAGTTGAGAAAATATAGACAAGAGGGATAGGAGTTAGCGCACACAAGGAGGATTTATGCGTTGTAGCAGCCCACGGACCACAAGCCTTACTTCTTTGTACCTGCAGCCATATTTCTAGATAGAGAAAGAGAGTGAAGCAACCTCATCTTCTAGTAGGGTTTTATCCTTAAAGGGTTTCCCATAGCATATTTTGTGTCTTATGTGTGTGTGTGAGCTTATTTTTTCGTTCTCTATTTTTCTGCATAATTTCCATTCATGTGCATGCAATAATTAGAGTTAAATCTACAGAACTTAAAGTAAAAAAAAACTGTATATTGTAGAATCTCATATTTTTAATATAATATTATCAGATATGTTGTGATGAACTGTCCAGTGGAATATTCACAACAGTTTACGGATCACTATGTTTTAATATTATCATTAAATCTCTAAACATATATAATTATTTATTATTTTTTAATAACACGTGTCCTTGTTTTTTCCATTCGTCACATGTTTTACTTCAATATATATACCTATGTGTCTAATATTTGGTATCAAGTTTAGAAAATGATCCATTGTTTTAATTAATTAAGTCATTTTTTTTACTCGTGGAATTAATAATGCACCAACTATCATACTCACGTGACACGTGGTTGATCCCCAATGACTTCCACTATAACCTCCAAGTACAACCGCACCGCACCAAAGCACAACGCACAAGTAAGTCAACGTTTGAAACGGTGACCTGCACAACGGTAGGAATTCCTTAACAGTACATTCAATGGCCAACAAGTTGCACCCCCTAGGGGATAATTAAGTTAATTTTATTAAAATGCACTTTACTTATAATTGTTTTTAACTTAGATTTATGTTATAATCTTATCTAATATAAAATGTTATTACAATATAGTTAAATTTATACATTATTTAATATATTTTAATAAAAAAAATAATTTATGCTTTACCTTTTTTTTTAAGGGTGGTTCACAAACACTGGGTGGATGCTACATCCGTGGAAAATTCTAGGCAGATCAAATGATGCAGGAGCATTAGGCTCAAAAATTTCTTTGTATTTTAATAGACATAGGGGTTTTGTGTTTTCATGGAAGATAGTTTCATATGAATGTAATTTTAAAATATTGAGTGATTTAAGTGAGGCATTTAGAATAGAAATTAATTAATATTTGTGAGACATTTTGTAAATATTCTCGAATGTCGGAAAACATGAGAGAATTAGGATAGTTGAGAGATTGAGCAATTTGAGAATTAATTGTAAATCCTAAATTAGAATTGGTTTCATAATTTTGTGGATGAGAGAGGATCATTAGGGATTAGTTGAGTCAAATGAGGACTTAGAGGATATTCAGGATTTTGTTGAGAAGATGGAGGATCTGAAACCAAAAATGGTTTCAGAACCTTTTGTATAAAAATTATAAGCTTCAAGGCATTAAAGAAAGGAGAGGGATTCAGGTTTTAGATGGATAGGGTTTGTTGTTGTAAGCCTATGGGAAAATTAGAGGAAAGGCCATTGATAAGAAAATCAGGTCGGAGCGAAGAAACATGTGTAAATATTTGTTTATATATAAAGATATTTGTTTTTTGAGTTATTAATTGTGTGTTGAGAAATTCAATTCATAATTTTAGGTGATGAATTAGAGTTTGGAAAAGTATATATATGTGTGCGGGTGAAATTGGGAAAAATCAAAGGAAATTCAGTTATTGTGTATCTGAGCTACAGGATTTTGAATTCAAGAAATTGTGTGTTCTAAGAGAACGATGTCCAATTCGCACTGCGTAAAGGCGAGAATAATTGAATGAAGTCAGAGGATATATAAACATAAAATTTCGATAAGTCATATATAACATAAAATGCCAAGAAGCTTGTATGACTGTATTTTATGTTTATAGTTGAATCTTGTATGAGTTTGCGTGTGTTAAGCTCATTCATCGATCACCAAATGGATTGATAACATAAAAGAGAAAATGACACTTCAATTTGATATTTTGAGTATATTGTGTAAAACTAGAAATCAGACTTGGAATCACATGCATCAGATGTGCATTCAAGTGAGAAATTGAAGCTTTAAAAGAATCACAATGAAATCGGTTTGAGGGAAGGTGTTCCTGATCGAGTTGTGCAACGTAAGCTTGGACGTGTAGAGGGGACCGATGGTGAATTTTTAATTTAATGTGACCATTCAATGGAACAACATCAAAAACCATTTTAGAGATCAGGTTAAATAAATCTGATTGCACAGTGGAGTTGTAATGGAACCAGAAAATTTTGAAAGCATGAGCGAGAGGAACTTTGAGTCAATGAAAGGACGGAACCATGAAATGGGTTTGAAAACCAAACAGTGGTTTTCGCATGGAACAAAAATGGTAAGTGGTAAAAATAAAAGATGTACGATAATGTTTAGGTTGTGACACGAAGCAATTAAAAATTAACTATTTCGCATGTAGCAATTAAAAACTACCTATTTCGCATAAGAAGAAAATTTTAATTATCGTGCATATTGAAATGCGATGACCGTCGAATGATGGTTTCATAAATCATCGGGTAGAGGTATGTTAACTATAGCTGTGGACCAATATATATATATATATATATATATATATATATATATATATATATATATATATATTGTCACTTTTGGTTTTTATCCAAATTCAAATTCATAGATACAAAATTTAATAAGTGGGTATTTTATTATGGTTGGTAACCATAATTATTATAAAAGGAAATAGCTTCCGCATGTAAAGTTTCCTCTGCTAGGTTATCGCGGTTCAAACGCACGTGATATGCATTTTTATATGCATAGTGTTGGTTTTACGCAGCTAGATGCTGCGTCATGTGGTATCAGAGCTGGAAAAAAGCTCTTTTGAAGGTTCAAGTTTAAAAAAAAAAAAATTAGCATTGTAAAAAATGCATGTGTGATGGAGGAAGTAAGAGGAGATCAGATTTTAAATCTGATAAGAAGCAGATACACAGAAATTGAAATATAATATACATTTGCAGAAATAAATGGGAATAGTCCAATCAAAGTACAAGTGAATGGGAGAACAAGGTCATGCAAAGATCTTGAAGTGAGATAGTGTGTTTTAATTAATCTGGTTTGAATATTGTGGTTGCAGAATTCAGGTTGCAGACAAGATGAAATATCTCAACAAAGGAAGATCAAACTTTAAGAAGCAGTGATGAAGAAAACTGGTAAGAGTTTCTAAGTGAAAGAAGAATGTGGCAGAACCTTGAAGAAATTAGATAAAAAGGACAGTTGTGTTCTTAAAAAGTTTAGAAGAGCTAAAGCCTAGAAGGAGCAAAGGAAAGCTCAAGGAGGTTCCAGAGATAGAGAACCATACTTGCCAAAAGCCCAAGTCCAGAGAAAAACTTGGTGAGGTAAGTGGCAGCAGGAAGGAATTGTTGTTGCAGAGGCTTAGAATAGCTCATAGTGAGGGAGTGAGTGATGAACTCATAGAGATGGAAAGAAGAAGATGACTACTGATAGTCATAGTAGGGGTTCTGAGCAAGACCATAGCAGATTAAAGGAGTGGAAATTTGGCATAATATTACAGTAGTAAGACTGTAGGAAGAACTTTTGAAAGTTCTTAGAAATTGTAGCAGGACCTTATTCCAGCTAAAGCTTGGAATAGACAGGGACAGTGGTGTCTTTAAATGAAGTGAGTGCAACAACCTGAGAAGAGAGCAATATTTCTCAGTACAAGTTCTGAGAAGGAGAGGACTTGAAGACTAGGCAGAGGAGAAGCTTGGTGAGAAGATCAAATTAGTAGGAGGTTGATTGGTTGCAAGAATATAAGCTAATACAGAAGAGAAGATGACTATGGAAAGTCATGTGCAAGGTTCAGAAGAAAGCTACTAGATGAAAAAGAAGGGTGTTAAAGAAATCTGCAGGAAACAGATGAGTCAAGAGGAGCGTGACAAAGAGATTGCTAAGATAAGAGAACAATTTAATAAATTAAAGATGCTGATAGAAGAAAACCAAAGACAAGGTTGGGTCTTAAGGAGAAACACAGTAAAGTGGTCTAATTTACAGAGGAAGCTACAACAGAAACAAGTGAAGCAATTGATAGAAAAACACAGAGAAACAGAGTTTGAAATGGAAGTTTCCATTTGTAGACCAGAATAAGGTGAAATTCTGGGTGAAGATGAAGATTGGAGATCTGTGAAAGATCTTATGAATTATTGTGAAAATTCAAGACAAAAATAAGTTTACCTTGTTGAAAAAGGAATTATTGATGATTTCCTGAACTGTTGGGCAAGTTCAGATCAACGGAAGGATGTAAAGCCTTGTATTTTTGTAACTAATGATTTTGATATAATTATAGGTTTTGTACAGGATGAAAAATCTTTTGAAACTGTCAAAAGTATGGAAGAATATATTTCAGAAGATAAATACTCTGAAGCAGAGAGTAATGATGAAGAATGTCTCTTGAATGAGAAAAGCAGTGATTTATTGCAGCAAAAAGAACTTAGTAATGCAATGATATTTGAAGTTGTTACAACACAAGAACAATTTCTTGTGGAAGAAGGAAATGGGATTCAGTCTGAAGAGCTGAAGTGTGAAGCAACAGTTGAGACTGTTGAACCATGTAATTTTCAAACTAACAATGTGTGTAAAAATGTAGAGATTATAAGTGATGATGAAGTACTTAAGAAATGTCAAAGAGAAATTGCATTGTTGGAATATTTACTAGAAAAATCATAGTATGACAGTGAGATTTTAGAGGAAGGAATTTAAAATTATGAACTAGAACAAAAAGACATCATTGAAACAGAGAATTCTTTGGGAAGATTGAATTAGCATATTGAGGTGCTGACAGAGGAAGAAATTTTAGAGCAACAAATTGAAATGTTGCCAGAGGAAGAAAAGACACAAAGGTTTTATGATTTTAATTTTAATGATTGTTTTATGATTACAGGTTTTGTTGCAGATGCTGGAGAAAAATTGACACAGGTAAACAGTCAAATAAAGAATGAAGAAGAAGAACCTATGGAAGTATTTAATCCATGAAACAAAGATATTAGATTGCTGGAAATTATGCTGGAGAATCGGGATTCAATATAGGAAGATAAATCTCATTTTCAATATTGGGAAACAAAAGGGCTTGAAGAAATGCATAATTTAAAGATGCAAGAATCAGAGGATAACAGAAACAAAGTAAAGCAAAGCAAATGAGATAGCAGTGAATGATAGACTATGTATTAGTCCAAGGAATTGTTGAAGAAAGAAGACAAAGAAATTGTCATAAGTGACAATTAGGAAGAAGTTACCAATTGCAGAAAACAAGAGGGTAAGGATGAAAGGGCGACAGTAAGAATAAATGTTTAGCAATCAAGAGGTGAAAGTAATCAACAGTCAGAATATCTATTAGACAAATAAATTGAAATGATAAGAAGGATAATGATGAAAATGTCCCAGAAGAAGATAGCAACAGGAAAGCAAAGAAGTAGCAGTAGCAAAAGGAAGACAATAACATAATGGAAACGCATAGCTAGTGCAGCAAAGCAACATAAAGTGTGGAGACCTAGAGAAAACCAACAAACAAAAACAAAAACAAACGACAAGTTAAAGAACACGGTATGGGATCCAAGAAGACAAAGATTAAAAGCACATGACCGGGAGATCATGATTATTTTCAACCTTGGAAGTCTGATGCAGGAGCATTAGGCTTAGAAATTTATTTATATTTTAATAGACATAGGGGTCTTGTGTTTTCAAGGAAGATGGTTTCCTATTAATGTAATTTTAAAATATTGAGTGATTTAAGTGAGGCATTTAGAATAGAAATTAATTAATATTTGTGAGACGTTTTTAAATATTCTCGAATGTTGGAAAACATGAGAGAATTAGGATAGTTGAGAGATTGAGAAATTTGAGAATTAATTGTAAATCCTAAATTAGAATTGGTTTCATAATTTTCTGGATGAGAGAGGATCCTTAGGGATTAGTTTAGTCAAATGAGGACTTAGAGGATATTCAGGATTTTGTTGAGAAGATGGAGGATTTGAAACCAAAAATGGTTTCAGAACCTTTTGTATAAAAATTATAAGCCTCAAGGCATTAAATAAAGGAGAGGGATTCAGGTTTTAGACGGATAGGGTTTGTTGTTGTAAGCCTACGGGAAAATTAGAGGAAATTCCATTGATAAGAAAATCAGGCCGGAGCGAAGAAACCTGTGTAAATATTTGTTTATATATAAAGACATTTGTTTTATGAGATATTAATTGTTTGTTGAGAAATTCAATTCATAATTTCAGGTGATGAATCAGAGTTTGGCAAAGTATATATATGTGTGCAGGTGAAATTGGGAAAAATCAAAGGAAATTCAGTTATTGTGTATTTGAGCTACAAGATTTATGAATTCAATAAATTGTGTGTTCTAAGAGAACGATGTCCAATTCGTACTACGTAAAGGCAAGAAGAATTGAATGAATTCAGAGGATATATAAACATAAAATGCTGAGAAGTCATATATGACATAAAATGCCGAGAAGTATGTATGACTGTATTTTATGTTTATAGTTGAATCTTGTATGAGTTTGCGTGTGTTAAGCTCAGTCATCGATCACTGAATGGATCGATGACACAAAAGAGAAAATGACACTTCAATTCGATATTTTGAGTATATTGTGTAAAATCAGAAATCGGACTTGGAATCATATGCATCAGATGTGCATTCAAGCGAGAAATTGAAGCTTTAAAAGAATCACAATGAAATCCATTTGAGGGACAATGTTCCTGATCGAGTTGTGCAATGTAAGCTTGGACGTGTAGAAGGGACCGATGGTGAATCTTTAATTTAATGTGACCATTCAATGGAACATCAGAAAAAACCATTGTAGAGATCAGGCTAAATAAATATGATTGCACAGTGGAGTTGTAATGGAACCAGAAAATTTGGAAAGCATGAGCGAGAGGAACTTTGAGTCAATGAAAGGACAGAACCATGAAATGGGTTTGAAAACCAAACAGTGATTTTCACATGGAACAAAATGGTAAGTGGTAAAAATAAAAGATGTGCGATAATGTTTAGGTTGTGACACATAGCAATTAAAAACAACCTATTTCGCATAAGAAGAAAATTTTAATTATCGTACATATTGAAATGCAATGACCGTCGGATGATGGTTACATAAATCATCGAGCAGAGGCATGTTAACTATAGCTGTGGACCAATATATATATATTGGAACTTTTGGTTTTTATCCAAAGTCAAATTCGTAGATACGAAATTTAATAAGTCGGTATTTTATTATGGTTGGTAACCATAATTACTATAAAAGGAAATAGCTTCCGCATGTAAAGTTGCTTCTGCTGAGTTATCGTGGTTCAAACACATGTGATATGCATTTTTATATGCATAGTGCGGGTTTTACGTAGCTAGATGATGCGTCATCAACCCGAGCTGATCTACCCGTCGACACAACAAGCAGGGCCTAACCCCAAGGGCATCGAGGATATTTAACCTTGTGACCTCCCAACTCGCAAAGTACTTAGAAACAAGAACTCAACCAACTAAGCTATCCCTTGGAGCTTATTTATGCTTTACCTTATTTTGTTATAAAAAACAAAAGATTCATGAATAAGTGTTTTTCTCATGGATTTTTTTTAGAGGTCAAGTTGGGTGGTATGATTAAAGATTTGGAGGCCAAGCTTGTAATTTATCTAGATAAAATTGATCTTTGTGTACATGATAATATTAGATCTTCGAATTACACTGGGAATGTTATTTTTAAGAAGAAGGGTTACCATTGATTATGTCCCTTAGGATATACAATTATCACAAATATATATCTAGAAAAGAATGAAATTCCCTTTTCATTACCTCATAAAACCTTTAAGATAGGGAGACAACTTATAATGAGCCTTTGATGGATGGCTGAATTCCCATTCACTTACCTGTTGGGTAACCTCCCAATGAGTTAGGCTCCAATACAATTATCACATATCATATGTTCTAGAAAAGATAGAAATTTCCCTTTTCATTACATCACAAAAAGGTAGGGAAACAACATATAATAATATTTCTATGGACAGATAAACTCATATTCACTTGCCTCTTCAAGGGAGAAATATCCCAATATCTAGGCTCTAATGCAATAAAATTATGATACATGGTCATATAAGGATGGTTCCATTATTATTTATAGTTACCCAAAAATCCTTAACCCAAACCAAATGATAACTATCTAGTGGGATTTCTTTAGTGCACCCACATATGTTAACTATTTAGTGGGACTTATTTAATAGTATACCTAGTCCACATTACATTGTCTCACAACCATAATTATTCCATTGTTAAATCTAATGGGACCATAGGCCCCTATTACACCCCCAAGGAGGGTCTTATCCTTCCATTTCCCTTCCATAATTGTTGTCCTTAACACTTATAGAAATGTTGTACAAACATAAACTAGGTTCTCATGCATTGACTTTGACCATAATGCTAAAGTAGTTCAAGAAACTTGCCTATAAGCTAGGGTCCCATGTACAAGTGTCAACCTCAGCATTGAAGTAGTCTAAGAAGCTTGTCCCTAAGCTAAGGTCCCATGTACTAGTGCTTGCACTAACTCCCAATCAATGACACATAAATGGTTGAGTGTGGTGCTCAAAAGGCTCATGTGATCCAAATAGATAAGGCCTTCCATAGTAAAATTATCCTTTTTATAGTTGTAAACAGTTGGGTTTGGAAGGAATAATACTACTAGAGAAGAATCATACTAGAAACTCATAAGCACCACCTACTCTTGTCTTCCCTTACCGATGTTTTCTTCACATGGCTATGTTTTCTTCCAATGGCTGTGCATCAACCATAAGTTAGAAGTAGTTGTCTTCCCAAGATTGACAATTGTTCACAAACCATTCCTTACAAGCCTTCTCTATATTATCATATTGACCATTTTTCTCTCTTGTATGTTCCTCTTCAATATATCTACCAATTCCAATCTTTGGATTACTTAACACGTTTCTTGTATTTATGTACTCGATTATATAAAATTAATAATTATATATAAATTACAAGCCATATATTCTAGAAAAGATAGAAATATTACTTACTTCATTAAATTTAAAACCCTTAAAGAATAAAAACACCATATAATAATTCATTTATGGAAATATTTTGCATAATTGATGAATCCATAAGTTTGAATGTAATTTGGTTTACACACCAAGCTATAAAGTTTAAATTAAATGAATACATGAAAGTATCATTATCCACCGAAGAGGTTGAGTACACATTGAGTTAGTTGTGTGTGAACTTCGCAACCTTGTGGTGAAAGATAACTGGTTATGGAAACTATGTAAGAGTTGTTAAATCAGAAGTAACGAGAAGGAAGTTGTAAGAGGCCCCACACCTATCCCAATCTTTTTAATGAAAATAAGTGAATAAAACCTTCGTTAAATCTATAAAATCATTTTACAAAGTGTATGATGTCTTAGAACCACTATTCATTAACTTTAACCCACCACTTGAATTCAAACCTCAAACCTCACACTTTATTTTTAAGGTTTTTCTTAATATATTTACATTTTCATTGATGTGCTTGGAACCCAAGCATTGCGTTAAGGCAACGCTAATTACTCTCACACTAATGTGGAATTGTACAAATTCTAGCATAAAAGAATAAGACCCTTGTCTTTTCATTAGGCCCAGTAAACCTATCAAATATTCTATAATTAAAAAAGCATTAAATATAAAAAAAGATTTCATAATTAAAAAAGGATCAAATATAATATATCCGCATACTAAATAGGCAAACTGGTGGGGCCATTGAATCTTAATGGTAATGTAATGCTTCGATTCTTAAAAGGATGGATGGGTTTTCCTTTCGTCGACTTCTCCACACACGTGATTCCTTTTCTTGGGATGAACGTGTTTTGCTCTTTATTGACTTCTCTTTGATGGTTCATTTTAAGAGTGTTATCCTTCTTTTCTATGTCACAACGTGGATGCCTTCTAAATAGTGTTTCTAGATTCCTTGAAGGCAACATTCACAACATACTTTTCTTACACTAAGCCAAAACGCTACAACAAGCACTACAATAGCAACATAAAGACACATAAACTAATTTGAGGTGTTTGGAACCCTATATTAGAGTAACACAACTTTAGGGTCTAATAATGGTATCCCTCTCTAAACTCGTTTAACCAAGGATCTTTCTTGCAACAACATACATGCTTTTGATAATTAATTAGTTAGAGTATTACTTTCTCTAAAGATATGTATAAAATATAGAATATCAATTCTCTCTTGAATTTCCATGAATTTATCCTTGATAAGATTAAGCAACAACTTATTTATTCTGCACTTATTCTTGGCACAATTCACTATAAGTTTTGACTATCTTAACACATGCAACATTTTTGTATCCTTATCAATTGATGTTTTCAGGGGTAGACAAAAAGCATAAAATATATGTTTGGTTGTTTCTATTAGTGCCAACTACTAAGTTTAGCTTGAAGTGGTCAATTGGATGTAGTTTTAGTGGTTGGGAGAAATGTCATTATCTTCCTCGCCTGAGTTCAATTCCTACATATGACATGTTGAGTTGATAATGTGTATATCATTGTAATGACTTCGCCCATTGTTGTCTCTGAGTCCCTCAAGGAATAAACATGTATATTCCTCACATGGAATATAAAGATATTCCTTTAAGGAAAAAACAAGTTTAACTAGAAATGGTGTTGTTGATCCAAAAATAGAATGATACCAACCCCACACAGACCTAGCACTCACTAACAAGCTCCATTGAAAAACCCCTAAACCTAATCATAGTCAATTTCTAGTTCCTTTAAAACTATGATGGGTTCTCTTTTGATGAAGACCAATTTCCATGGCAAGCATTCTTAATGATCCACAAACTACCATGAATATTCCACTAGACAATTTTTCATAACAAATTTGATAAAATATTTTGAAAATCCACAATATCTCTATGAGGTTTAATTTTCCTTAAAATCCTTGGATTTATTAAATTAATGTTTATGCTCATTCATGTAATATATGAAATACAAAAGATAGAGAAAGATAAAAAATGAACACTCACAAACCACGATGACACAATATATGCTCTAGGAAGCCCTTACAGGATAAAATTTAGCTAGAAGGTGAGGTTCCACTGCTCTCTCTTTTCCTAAATGGAAATCAATGCAAGTATAAGGGAGTGAGACCTATGGCCCTTGGGTTGCTACAGAACAAAAAACCTCTATGTTTTCTCTCTTTATATTGACTCTCAACTACTTTTCTCTTCTATGGAACAAAATGCACTCTGATAGAATGGAAACATTTTTCCTCCTAATGGCTCGATTATAACACAACTCGAGATCCTACTTGTAGTTAAGTTTGACTCCTTCAACTCTTTACTAGAGTTACAATATTAATCCTTCTCGAGTCTTTTTCATCATGTTCACATTCCTATCCTCTTTTTCAATGAGTAATGTGTTGAAAAATTAAGTAGTTATGGTCGGCATTTTTCATTGGAAACACACAGAAGAAATGCATTTTTGACATCTACAAGTCAGCCCATTTTAGCTCCACAAGTTGGCTCTAAGAAGACATCTTGTCGGCCCTACTAGGGCTAATTAACCCTCACATAACGCATATATATTGGAGCTCATTGATCCTCATTTCGTCAACCATCAACCACAAAAATTCAATCTGCAATCAATGACAAGTTCAGTCTTCTATTATAGAGCATATCCACACGTGTGAAGAGGATAAAAAAAAGCATATTTTGACTATGATTTGTATCTCCTTCAAGGATTCATTGACTAAAGTGACTTGGGAAAATTTTGGGATCATATTAATCTTTGTTATGTTGATTCTTTTGAGGTTGAAGCTACAAATAATCTTGCTCTTTTATGTGACATATTCCTGAAGATTGACCAAGGGTTTTAGGGTCGAATTCTTGACAATTCATTGGTATAATTTTGTGATATCTATAGCGAGAACCTCAACCACCTATTATAGTGATTACATGCCTAAGTTTCAGCCTCCTTGTGGACCTTACTCACTTGACAGAAATAGAATCTCTTTCCTCTTAATGAACAAACTTTGATTGGGTAACGCATTCTTGACTATTTCAGTTTTGTTGGAACATTTTGATGTACTATCGATGGAAAAAATCTCTCTCTCATAAGGAAATAATTTTTGGGTTTTCCCCTTGGTTTTTCCCTCGCTGTGAGCCTAATCTTGGTTTCCCTTGTCTCTTTGTTATTGTCTATTGTTCATTTTCCACTATGATCTCTATTTACTACTCTTGTTGAAGAATTAATGGTTGAAGATTTTCATGTATAGTTACCCGTTGACTAAAATCTAAATAAGGAACAATTTATATCAACAAAAGTAGTTATCAATTGTGAAAAACTACTTAAGTCATTGCAACACTAGAATTTCAACATGATATTAGAGTTAAGGTCAAGATTACTGACAGCTTGCAGATCATTGACTGTTCCAAGGTTTACATATTTCTGAAGTGATCACAGTAAAGAAAAAGGATTTGTTTTCATTAAGTCTTAAAGGTCGATATGGCTAGACCAAGAGCCAAATTATAAGATATATTTTATGGGCTACTTTTGTGCAAATCACAACAAGGTCATATCTTTGAAATAAGGCCGCGATCTTGGGCTAGGGATCTGAGGTTTCTGAGATGTCTAAAACGGTCGAATAAGCACACTTCAGGCATACACATCATCTTTAAGAGGTATGAGGTGCACTAAAAAGAGACCCATGCTATGTTGAGGCCTTGTGTATATGTATAAGGAATAACGATACCTGTAATTACAATTTGTGTGGACTAGTAGCAACCATTCTCGCCGCCAAGGAAAAACACCTTCTCGAGGAATATAGAGCGCACAAATTAGAGCCATTTTAGGCCTATTATAAAATAATTTCAGTGACTGCTAAAATTCCTAACCAAGAAATCCAAAGGTATTGTATAAACTTCATAAGTTCCAAATAATTGATAGAGATACCAAACCTCTTTCTAAAAGATAGCAAAGTAAAAAAGGATCGTGGTATCCCATTCAAAGTTTGTTTGAAGTAAGGAATTGTAATGGAAGTCTAACTAGAATTCAAGAGGAGCTACAGTTAGTCACCCTGAGAAGAACATATTATCGTGAAAACTTGGAAGTGAAAAATACTTTTACAATGCTCTTGATTGTGAGATCAATATTTCGAGAGATATCCTTAAAAATTTTGATATCTTGAAGAAGGCTTTATGGCAAATTCCAAGTAATCATACAAGACAAAGGTACATTGTATTTGTATATAAGGTATGTATAATTGATTTATCCATGTCTAGCTTAAGATGAATAAAGGATTTGTATAATAACTAAAGAAAGTAATATCATGTAACACATTACAGTTTTGTCATGTGTTTTCAATCAAGGGTTTGTAGACTTCACATTGTTTTTGGTATCTAGGGATTATAAAACCTATATGGGACTTGGATTAGAAAACCCTGGTTAAGTTAAAAAACTTATCCTTAATTTGTTTTCTCCCTCATAGAAACCCTAGCTCTTGGAAATTATCATCAAGGGTTTGAAAGATCTAAATTTTGGGAATGTGATAAAACCCTAACAAGGGTTGATATAAAAATGAAACCTAGGGCTTCAAAGTCAAATCCCTAAGGCTAGATGTTTCCATTGAAACTTGTAGAAATTAACTGAATAAATCACTTATTCAATGGAGATTAACCTGATCACACATCAATTTCGAATTTCATGCATAACACATAATCTCTTCTACAATTAATTGTCACATGCGGAAAGAATAGAAGCGATAACACATCAAATCATCACACACATTAACACAGTATGTATGGGGAAAGCTTATAGCTGAAAACCCCTCAGCTATTCTGTATATTAGATGGAGAGAACATGCAGCAAATACATAGTACAAACTCCTCACAAGTACTCAGTGCTATCTCCCAAAGCTACACAAAAACTAGCTTGGTTTTGAACAAGTCACAGGTTCAAAACACACCCACTACTTCTCTGCCTCTATTGCGCAATCAAGGCTGGTCTAAATAGAGATCTAGGTTCGAATCTCACTGGCTTCAACTGCGCAATTTTCATTGGTAATTTCCTCCAAGTGTGGTGCAAATCTCATGCACAACTGATCCTCCAACTGATAGCTATACTCACCCTTTCATCTACCTCTTTCACTGGTCTCCACTGAACTGTCCATGCACTGAGTTAAACTGATGTGTTCTTTACTTGAATAATGAGTTAATAATTAGTGAATTAAATAATATTTAATTCACACAACTCATCTCTAGTGTATTAGCCAGTTAAACTAAATACAACTAGTTCAACTAGTTAACCAGAACACCACCTCCATTAACTCCTCAATCAACTCCACCAAAACTCTGCCACATGAGTCTAACTGAAGTCTAACATGCAAGATGCCATCAAACCCTAGGAACCACATGATTCCTCTGTCAGTTGCATGAGCCACCTCCGTGACTCGAACTGAAGTGCTCCAAGAGAGTAAACTGCTGTTTATAGTCAAAATATTATTAAGGGTAAATAATATTTGACTTCCATATTTTTAGGAGAGGCAGTCTAAAAATAGCCTGTGACCTAAAAATATGAGTCTCATCTATTTTTACCAACATGTCGCATACTTCAAGAATCTCCAACTGGAATCCCCGAATCATGCTCTATATGTCTAAAAATAGACATAGTCTAAAAATAGACTTTTCGACAAAAATCACATGTGTGGTCCCCACCTAGTTTAGGTGATCACTTTCCATCTAGGATCAAGTAAGATGTTTCAGGAGGCCTCCTTCACTGTTTCTTGTTGCCATTTTCAACACTCCCTCTCAACAAGAAAGGACTGTCTTTGCATGCGACATGCAACTCCATGCATTCGCCCTGCAACCTTCACAAGCGCTATGCAACTCCATGCATGCGACATGCAACTCCATGCATTCGCCATGCACCCTTTGCATGTGCCATGCAAACTCATGCATGCACCATGCAACTCCATGCATCTGCTCTGCAACTCCTCTGAAACTGAATAGGCTCCAAACAACTCAATCAGTCTTGATGCATCTAGCATCTATCATCAAAGTCTTTGACTTCTGCTGGTACCAACTGCACATGTCATCAGGAACTACTGCGCTGTTGAACTCTTGCACCCATGCACTCTTGCACTTGCTGTCAACTCTGATCCGCGCTCCAGTATCCGATACTGTCACTTTGATCTGCCTGCATCACTCCAACTGATCTTGCTACTGCCATGCTGTGGGCACCTCGTAGCCAGGTTCAATCCATGAGATCCACACCATCTCATGAATCTGCCCAGAAATCTCCTCTTGGGATCAATCATGCATGTCGCCCTACCTCATACCTGGTGGTATAGCTGCATGCACTCCCTCTGCCCGTCTGGCACGAAATTTCTCTGCATGAGTGGTCTCTTCCACTCCATGATCCTCTTGTGGCTGCTCCACACTCCGAGGTTCACTATCACCTGCATGCAAAACCCGCTCCCTCTCAAGCTTCAATTGCATGTCTTTCTCGCCCGCATGCAACACTTGCTCCCTCTCAAGCTTTAGTTGCATGTCTTTCTCCCACTTCCCAACAATAGGAAGCTTCGTAGACATCCCATCTACTTCAAGTCTGTAGAGATTCTTTGCTCGAATCCCAACCTTCTTGACTTGTCCCGTTGCCTTGTGCCGAAGGAAAACTTTTTCTTCTCTAAAGACAACTTCATACCCTTTATCCTCTAACATTGCGACTGAGATCAGATTCTTTGTTAGACCTGGTACATGCAATACATCTTGTAAAAGAATGAGTTTACCTGACTCCCTCTGAAAGGTTATGGTACCAATGCCGGTCGCATTGTATCGTCCACCGTCGCCAAACTCAACATGCATCTGGAGATTTTTCTCCACCAAGTCACCGGTGATTTGCATCTCCCGTCATGTGAAAGGAAGCGCTAATATCTAATATACCACCCCGATCCCAATGCACTGTACTAACATGGCGTTTATCAATGAGAAGTCCGTACTAAATTAAGTAGGTAAGATTTCAAATTTCACTCAAATATAGCTCACCTCGTTTGTTCTTTCTTCTTCTTTGGGCATCAGGGCGTAATGTCCATGATCGTGACAGTGAAAACACTTCACTTTGGACATGTCACGCTCTTTACCATCTGCACCGAATTGAGAAGCCTTCTCCTTGCCCTTCCTTTTCCTTGCTTTGGCAGCCAAATCGTAGTCTTCTTCATCAGATACCTTTGATGAAGATCCATCCCTGGTAGTCCTCCTGATCTCCTCTTGCATGAGATCCGACCAACCGCCATTCATCCCGCAACTTCCTCCGTCCATTGACACTATCTTGATATGAGTGCCAAGCCTTCGAAGACCAAGGAGATCTTGCCGCTTCCACCATATCCTCGTCTTCTCGACAGCTCACCCCCCACACTTCCCATCTCATCTCTGCACTGAGTGAACTTCGTGAGGTATTTTGCGATGCTGTCGCCTTTCTCCATCTTGATGTTCCTGAGTCTATCTTTGAGCGCCAGCTTCCTTTGGTCACTCTTGCTTTGGTATAGATCCGTCAAATCTTTCCACATCAAATATGGAGAAGCCTTTCCATGCAGGTTGGATACTATATGATCCTTGACGCCCTCCAACAGGATCCTTCGACACTTTGCTTGTTTCTTTCGCCATGCTTCCACAACATCAGCATCATTAGAAGTAGGCTTTGGAATCTCTTTCTCCACGAATTCCAACAGCCCATGATCATCTAATACAGCCTCCATGTGGTCCTTCCATGCAACATAATTCGAACTGCCTTCCAAGGCATATTCTAGTCGCAACCCGATGAAAGACATTTTCACCGCGGCACCAAGAACACAAATCTGCAAACTCGAATTTCACCACCAGCTGATAACTCAATCGCTTCCGATCTACACTTGAGAACAAATTATTTCCAAATCAGAGATTGATTGCATGGGTTTTTACCAGACCTTTCACTTTCCAAAGAAAGATGAATCCGGAGGCTATCTGGCCCATATGCAGGCTCTGTCCGAGGAAATAATTTTGCAATCACCGTAATAGATCTCGACAATTAATATTGCTCCGATACCATGTAGAAATTAGCTGAATAAATCACTTATTCAATGGAAATTAACCTGATCACACATCAATTTCGAATTGCATGCATAACACATAATCTCTTCTACAATTAATTGTCACATGCGGAAAGAATAGAAGCGATAGCACATCAAATCATCACACACATTAACACAGTATGTATGGGGAAAGATTATAGCTGAAAACCCCCAACTATAGTATATTATAAATGGAGATAACATGCAGCAAATACATAGTACAAACTCCTCACAACTACTCAGTATCATCTCCCAAAGCTACACAAAAACTAGCTTGGTTTTGAACAAGTCACAGGTTCAAAACACACCCACTAATTTCCCTGCATCTATTGCGCAGTCAAGGCTGGTCTAAATAGAGATCCAAGTTCGAATCTCACTGGCTCCAACTGTGCAATTTTCATTGGTAATTTCCTCGAAGTGTGGTGAAAATCTCATGCACAACTAATGTCGCAACTGATAGCTAACTCAACCCTTTCATCTACCTCTTTCACTTGTCGCCACTGAAATGTCCATGCACTGAGTTAAAATGATGTGTTTTTTAGTTGAATAATGAGTTAATAATTTGTGAATTAAATAATATTTAATTCACACAACTCATCTCTAGTGTATTAGCCAATTAAACTAAATACAACTAGTTCAACTAGTTAACCAGAACACCACCTCCATTAACTCCTCAATCAACTCCACCAAAACTCTGCCACATGAGTCTAACTGAAGTCTAACACGCAAGATGCCATCAAACCCTAGGAACCACGTGATTCCTCTGTCATTTGCATGAGCCACCTCCGTGACTCGAACTGAAGTGCTCCAAGAGAGTAAACTGCTGTTTATAGTCAAAATATTATTAAGGGTAAATAATATTTGACTTCCATATTTTTAGGAGAGGCAGTCTAAAAATAGCCTGTGACCTAAAAATAAGGTTCTACTTATTTTTACTCAACATGTCGCATACTTCAAGAATCTCCAACTGGAATCCCCGAATCATGCTCCGTATGTCTAAAAATAGACATAGTCTAAAAATAGACTTTTCGACAAAAATCACATGTGTGGTCCCCACCTAGTTTAGGTGATCACTTTCCAACTAGGATCAAGTAAGATGTTTCAGGAGGCCTCCTTCACTGTTTCTTGTTGCCATTTTCAACAAAACTCAAATCTCTATAAGGATAGATCAGGGAATATCAAGGGTTTATAGTAATCCAGGTGGATATTGGTGGCCACCCACCTATTCCACTTAGGCCTCTAGTCAGTTTCATCAATTTCCTTGTTTATAACAACATTTACTATTTTTTGCAATTTTTCGGGTCCTGAACTTCCGGAGTAGTTTTGACCCCCTAAACAGTTATTTTTGAAGTCCACTGATCTGAAAGGACTGTATTAGTTTTGTTGTGCTAAGTGTCTTTTCATTTTATAAACATGTGCATACTTGTCTCAATAGTTTCCTTAAGGAATGATAATTTTAACCATGAATTGTAGGTGATTTTAGTGAATTAGAAGCATGAAATAAGCACAAATAACACTGAATAGTAGTGTAAAACATATAAATAAGTCACAACATAACATTTACACATCAGAAATTATAAATTAGTTCAACCCTCCTGGGCTACATTTGCTAGTCCAACTCCCAATGACATGTCCATCTTTCATTATGCTCAAAATTTTTCAAATGCATGTAGTTATAGGCCTCTAATGGTTGTTTTATCTACACCAATGGCTCCAAAATTCTCCAATTAGTCTAGAATGACTCTTCATTCACTCTGAATGGGCGAAAATTGAGTCTCCTACTCATTTTCCCAGTTACACCTAGAAAAGTTCCACTAATTATGGATGACTCCACTTAACTGGAGTCAAAAAAGTTGATTCCTACCTTTTTAAGTGCACTGCCAAATCTCTGCCAGTCTTAACTGTTTCAATAAATGTTATGGTTAGGGGTGGCCACATGCGCACCCCTAACCCCGCCATGACCATAACGGTTGGTGGAACTAAGGCACAAACCATGGGTTACAAAGGCAGAACTCCAGTTTAAAAATTATGTTAGCGCTAATTATTTGTAATAACTGCGCGGATTTAACGGTGGCATGTGACAACGAATATCAGAACAGTTGTTGTGGTGGTTAGCTATCGAGTTAACTTTGACCGTAACTTTCGGAGATATAATTAAACATGCCCATGTTACAAGGCTTGTGCAAATGGCGGAATGTAAAATGATATGAGGTTTAAGTTTTATGTTGGATTTTGAAAACATTGTAATGTGACCATCGTTGCAGGACCGTTGGCGGGTTGGGACTGTCGGCGGTCCCCAACCCGCAAACGCCGATACATTAAACTTTAAGTAGAACCTGTTGAAGCCTCGAAAATTGTTGCTTCAAACATTGGGGGAAAACCACCCGGTCAGGACCTTAGGA
Organism: Pinus albicaulis; assembly: GCA_034641835.2. Taxonomy (NCBI): domain Eukaryota; kingdom Viridiplantae; phylum Streptophyta; class Pinopsida; order Pinales; family Pinaceae; genus Pinus; species Pinus albicaulis. The sequence continues at coordinate 121,577,909 of CM076569.1, forward strand.
TAGCTCCTTTTCCGTTTGGTGTGGTGGCTCCAACTGGATTTATAGGATCAGTTTCCTAATAACTTAAATGGGTTGGTGATGGAATGATTGTGTGAGTGAAAAATGAAACTAAATGACTAAAATAAACTATCTAATCTAATCTATAACTTATAAATAAATCTAGAATTAAACCCGGATATCAAATATGAATACAACTTTAAAATTGTTTCAACTAAATCAATAACCATGAAAATGTATTACAGTTTAATTGAAATATGCAGTAACAAATAAAGATAACTCTGTTTAAGAAATTAAACAGAGTTATAATAACACATTGTATTCATCATTTTATATATCATTTGCATATACTGTAAGAGATGAATATTTCTACACACTCAGAAATCATATGTATAAATAAATATTGTAAAACAAGTACATATAAATGATAGCAATTTTTAAAGAGAATATCTCATAACATAAGAAAATTAGCAGTGAATAGATAGAAATACCATATTCATCTTGATACTTTTCCTGATGCAATTCAATATCCAAATCTAGCACTTTAAAGTAAAATAGAATCTAAGATACAAAAATGTAATTCTTAAAGACAATTTTCCATAAAACCACCAGATGTGATCCTTTATAAAAATATATTAGTCAATGGAGTACAAAAATGTAACATCCAAGCCAAAAATATTACAAACTCCGGACCCCTTTATAAATGCATGAAATGGGTTTAAATAGGAACTTAAAATAAAACAAAATAACTAAAACTACTGCTACAATCTATCTCATCGGAAATCTGTAAACAAAATTTCGATATTGAAGTGAAACCGATTCATTGATTATCTCCTGCGTTCAATGTGCCTAGATGGAAAATTTTGAGCATATCTTTGACTTATGTTGGATGACTTAGCCTTGTATGTAACTGACCAATGTATGTGGCATCAGAAAACTCTAGAATGATACAATGAATGGCATTGGAAAGGCATTTGATGGCCATTTGTTGACTGCGTGGCTTGATTAGATAAGTCCACATAATATCCCATGAAATTCCTTGAAGTTTGCTAATTTTTTTATTCTTATTGATTATCTCTTCCTTCCACCTGGAATCAGCCTCTTTTACTTTTGGTAATTTTCCTGGGGTACAATCTGAGATCAAATTAGTGGCATACAAGCTGTCATTAACCAACTGTGTTATATTATTCATCATACTTTTAGCTCTTGATGTGGCTCTTTCTTCTTTCATTATATGTTGTTCCCATTCCACAAATAAAATTTCCTTGTGTCTCTCCTCAATTCTGGGAATATTAGCTTTTCTTCCTTGCTCTGTATCTTGCCATGAAAGGAATTCAGAAATTTTCTCATCAACATCATCAATTTCTTGCCTGAGAGTGACTGCTTCATCTATTAAAGATGATGTTATTTCGCACAAGGGCTCAGCTTGTGCCATCTTTAGACAAAATTCATTCAACTGCTGAGATAACAGTTTATTCGTTTCAAGAGCTTCAGTTTTGAATTGATCTAATTTAGGGTAATCCCTAAATTTGTCCAATGCTGATTGGAATATTTTCTCTTGTTCAATCTTTGCAGTTTTCTCATTTTGCAGTAGATTTTGTAACTTTTCCACTTCTTGAATTAACTTTTGCTTCTTGTTCAAGGCTTGTTCACCAATTTTCTTCTTTTCAATGCCAAGTTGCTCTTCCAGTTGTTTAGATCTGAGCTCTTCATCTTGCAATTGTTGTTCCAACTGAACAATCTTTTGCTAATTCTCTGTGGCTTGTTCCTCCAACATAGCTATCTATAAGTCCTTTTGTTTCATCAATTGGGAGACTTCAGAAGCTTGGTCTATAGTTGCAGCACTATAGGCACCTGCGTATTGAGATAATTTGGTAAGATCCTTTGACGGATTCACCTCAGCATTTTTCCAAACAATGTTCATAAATTCCACTTGTGATGTTGAAAGTGCATCCTGGTCAGTTATTCTCCTCTTCCTCTGCTTTCTGACAACAGTCCTATGCTTAGGACTGTAAAATATGTCTAGAGGAGGAATTTATTCTACTTTCAACATAATATCTCCTATAGGATGTTCAGGAATGATTTCCATATCTTGATCTTTCAGCGTTTCAACTTGAGGATTATTTTGTGATCCTATTTGCTGAACAAATTGTTCGTATCGATTTAGCAAATGGGAATAAATAATAACTTCAGTAGAATCCACCACTTTTTCCATGGTATTTTCTCTTTCAAGTTGATTATCTAGTTTATCGCAAATATTTTCCTTTCCTGTTTGAACATTAGCCTTGTTGCCTGTATTTCCTTTCTCAACATGCACATTGGTCTCAATATTTGTGCTTTCCTTTCCTGTTTGAACTGTAGTTTATTTTCCAATAGTTTCATCTATTTTACTGCCAGTATTCTCCTTTTGCACATTAGGCTTGCTACTTGTGCTTACATTTTCAGTCTGTATGTTTCCCTTGTTGGTAGAGGCTTCTTTTCCAGCTTTGTTGGCTGCATATTCTTTTTCCTTTTGTTGTGTTTCAGACTCTTGTAAAGGAATTCTTAATTGATCTAGAGGAGCTTTTAGCAGTCTCTGGCTTCTAAATAACATGAATTTATTCATATCTTCAGTCTGAAACTTAGACTTGGCCAAGTTATAGACTTGGGAAAAATTATCAACAGAAATAAACAAATCATCGAACTCATCTGGTTCATGCTCAAACCGAGTGATTGAAACTGAAGTGGTGAAATCAAATGCCACCTTATTTGGGTCATACTGCCTGTCTGGGACTGTAGAGAGCTTAAGATCTCTTATATTGATGACCTCCTTCTCAGCATGTGTGAAGTTATTAAGAGTATAATTCCCACAGTGAAATGGAAACGTAGGCCACATTAATTTCTTGTTATTCTTGAGAGATATTGACATGCCTTCTACTGTTAATTGGTAGGAGATTTCTTGTGCTAATAGTTTATCTGGGATATACAGTGGTAAAATATGGGGCTCTACAATGCTCCCAAAGACTCTGATATAAGTAAATCTCTCTTCTCTGAACCAGTCACCAATCAGGGATATATCATTCTTAGCTTTTTCAGAAAGCCTGGGAGGGAATCGGTTAAAAATGGTTTGATAAACAGGGATGAGAAAACCATGACAAATTCTATAAAAATGATTTTTAAAATGAACCTTCCATAATAATTTATGATATATATGTATGGGAGAAGGATCTTTGGGGGTCCATTTCCATCCTAACATGGGAAATTCAGAGTTGAAACATAGGGCATCTAAAATGTAGGCACAAAAGTAAAATGGGGTTGTGTTTCCTGTGTCCTTGTCCTTTCTATACTCGAGGATTCTATTGGCTATTTTATCTGAAAGGGTGACTGCCCAGTCCATGATTTCATAATTTACAGCGGAATGGATTAAAGGTACCATTTGTATCGAAAATATAGTTGAATTATCATTTCCAAATAGCTTGCACATCATTGCGGTGGCGTAAAAATATGGAGGCGAAAGGGACTCCACAGAGTACATACCTGATGCCTCGTTCTTATGCTTCTCTGGAGCTCTTCTCCATTCTCTGATTGGCTCTGACTGAGTCTGATTGTTTGCAGCAAAATATTTAATAAAGGCTTTGTTGTAGATTTTTTTTGGGTTTGGAAGATGGTACATTTCTTTAATGTCCTCTGCTCTAAATGACCCAAACATTGTTCCCGCAGCTAAAACAAAGGTCCTGTTTTGGATGGTAACATTGTCTATTACCCACCGAATTACATCATAGTAAGGGATAATGTTTTCCCGAGCTACAATTCTATGAAGGGATGAGTTTGCAAGTGCTTTAAGAGGAGTCTCAGAATCAGAGTCTGAGTCGTGTTCATCAGGAACTGTCGCCTTGGCCTCAGTGACCTTAGGGTTTTCTTTTTCAATCAAGTTATATACCTCTTCCCAAGAGAGTTTTCCAAGACCTTGGCACAATGTGTCTGTAACCAGCTTAATTCTGGCTAGTTTTTCTTTTGGTACCATGGTGAAAATAGGGGTCTTTGCAGCAACATCGGACTTTGATTTCCTAGATTTCTTAGACATTTTGTTGTCTGGTAACATTTCTCTTGCTCGGCGAATGAAAGGATTGGATGTTATGTGGTTCTGCAATGGAGAAAAAGCTTTCAGACGTGATAAAAATAGAATAAGGAGAACAACTATATGAAAGATCTATTCATTGATTTCTATTTATTAACTCCGTATGTAAACTTAAATGCTCTCTTTGGAAGTCACACTCACACATTCGAAATAGAATCAATGACCATAATTCATTTGATTTTCTATTAATAATAAACGTACAATCGGAGATCGGCGGTTTTGAAATGAGAACATAAAACTTTCCTTTTGAATCTTGCGATTGCGACGAATAAATAATATATGCACAATGTAAAATATAAAGATTAAGCATTAATCGCATCGGGAATTTTAAAAAGGGACAACAAATAAGATTTCACGATCTCCGCCGATTTCCAATTGCAATGATGGTGTATCGCATCGGCTCTTTTCAAAAGAAATGAGTTGCAAATGATATTAGCTGATTTGCGATTGTGATTATGGTGGGGTCCATCGCATCGGGATTTTAGTATCATGAGTGAATATAATTTTCGTTCCTCCGAAATGCGATTGCAATCAATCGCATCGCATCGGAGTTTTGCAATTGACCGAATGAAGAGTTTGCATTTTCGTTTTGCGATTTACAATTTGAGATGGGGCCCATCGCATCGGAGATTATAAAACGAGCACATATTACATTGCTCTTCTGAAATGTGATTGTGATCAATCGCATCGCATCGAAGTTTTATAGAACAAATGTGAAAACTTAAAACTTTTGCGATTTGCGATTACCATTGGTTCAATCGCATCGGAGTTTTTGAAAATAAATATACAACTTAAATATATCTGCGATTTGCGATTGCGATTACTGTATCACATCGAACTTTGTTCCAATTGAATACTTTTATGTATTATGTTAATGTGATAAAAGTATTTATATCTCATCGGATCAGAAATTTTTCAATGTTGCATTTGTTTATATACACTTGTTATTAAAGATATGCAATATATTCGTTTCAAACAATGAACCTTTATTGTTTTATTCAAAAATAATCGGATTTACTCTAAGTCTTTTATTCCTATCTAAAAAGAAAGGGGACCTATTTCTAAATGAAATTTATTCTAAAAATTTGAAATGGGGAGGGTTGTTGTACCGTACAACAATTGGCGATTCACTGGAAGAAACAATTATCTTTGAAAAAATAAAATGAATACTATATTTCTAGTAAGTAAAAAATTTTAAAGATAATGAAGACTACCTTAGGAAAATTTAAATAAGATTTAACTCTAAAAAAGAATAAAAATCACTTACAATTTCTTTCTAATTATTCAAGAATAAAAACATTTTTGGGTTTTCTTAAGCTTTGATTGGTTGATAATAATGAAGTAAGGGGACCTTTCCAAGTTTAGCTTTTGTAATATACTCTATTGTCATAGGCATTGCCTCTACTTCCTGCAAACGTTCATAGTCTCGACAGGGTTACCTTTTAACCATTAACCATTTCATTGTCCCATCCAACTAAGATTATGACTTTTTAAAAGATAAATTCATAAGACATATTATCTCATTTTTTTTGTCTTTTACTTATTTTTTAGTTTAAAAGCCATTGTTCTGGTTTGGTAGCCAGTTAATAACAATGCCACTCACTAGTTGTAATTAAATTGAACAAACTGGCTCATGATGAGACCCCCTGTCTTATATTTATAAGCCATTACCCTGTTTTGGTATGCAGTGTTGGTAATGTCAGTTTTATTACTTCTTATGATCATGGTAAGCAGGCTCGTGATGAGACCTCTTATCTCTTAAATTTTCATATAATTCATTTGAATTATTTTCTAAAAAATCACAACCTAAATGGATGGGGTGAAATAGTTTTATCCTTAAGAATCAATGGATGACAATTTTCAGAGTTTTTTGAGTGCTAAAGCTTGAAAAAGTCTTTACTTTTATAGATAACCTTTCTCTGCTCAATAGACTTATAATGATTTACATTTTCCTCAAAGTTTCAAAAGATCATGCAAATGTTTTGAATAAATTTTCAAAGTTTAACATTTTATTTTAAACTATCCAAAACTGTAATCATCTCCCTAAAAATTCTTATTTACATAAAATAAGTATTTATAATATTCTTCCTAAGACATTTTCTAATAGTAAAAATTCAATTAGAGACTATTAACAACCTTATTTACAAAATAAACAAAAATTGCAGAAAGGAATATGTACAAGTAAGAAGGGGTTATCTCCTTATGAAAAGAATTTCTTTAAGACAAGCCCATTTACAGGAAGAGATTCTCTCTTTCCTGTTAAATCTTGGAGTATGAATGTATATGAGCCTATCTTTTCAGCAATCTAAAATGGTCCAAGCCACATTTTCTGAAATTTGGTATGCTTACCTTTTTCTTCATGTGCTTTATCCCATTTCAGAACAAGATCACCAATTGACAAATTTTTTGAGCCAGTGGAACTTGAATCAAAAGAAGATTTTACAAGTTGTTGATGTTTTTCATGAATACTTTTTTCTTTCTCTCTATCTTCTTCTAATTTAAGGATTTGATCAAATCTCAACTGAATAGATGAGGAAGGATTTTCTTCAATAAATTGCACTAGAGCTAATGATGGGAGAGCTAGATTTGATGGTATCACAGCTTCTTTTCCATAAACTAAATTGAAAGGTGAAGTTCCTATTGAAGCTTTAAGAGTAATACAATCAGCCCATAGTGCAAAAATTAAAGACTTGTGCCAATTATTTTGATTTTGATCAATGGTCCTTTTAATGATTTTGATGAGATTTTTATTAGTAGATTCAACTAAACCATTACCTTGTGGATAATAATTTGCTGAATATTTCAATTTAAAACCTCTTTTGATTGCAAATTCCATTATACTATTTCCAGAAAAATAAGATGCATTGTCAAAGACAAGAGCGTTAGGTACACCAAACCTGGTAATGATGAATTGATCGATGAAATCAATAATTGCGTTAGAATTGGCTACCTTTAAAAGAATTGCTTCTACCCATTTTATGAAGTAATCTGTTGCTGTAAGGATGTATTTGTGTTGTTTGGAAGAATGAGGTACTATTTCACCAATAATATCAAGCCCCCATTGCTCAAATGGTTGCTCAATACTTACTGGTTGCAAAGGAAAAGTTGGTTTCCTTTGTCTTCCACTAGCAGTTTGAAAAATTTCGCACTTCCTCACATAATCATGTGTATCTTTAAAAAGGGTAGGCCAATAATATCCAACATGGATTATTTTGTGAGCTGTGGTGTCACCTCCAAAATGACCTCCTGCTGGTCCATCATGTAATTCCTGCAATACCTTTTTTGCTTCAGTATTTTCAACACATCTTAATAGGATTGAATCATAATTCCTTCTGAATAACACATCATCAATGATTTCATATTTAATAGCCTTCAATCTTAAAGCACATATGTTCTTATAGTTGAGATTAGAAGGAGCATACCCATTTGTCAAGTAAAAGATCAGATCATCATATTGAGATTCAGAATCAATAACACTTATCTGATTTACTTGAATAGCATTATCTTGATCTTGATGTTCTGGTATGTTGTGCGCTCCTGCTAACAATCTGCAAAAACCTTGTCCTCTAGCAATCTTAGATGGCTTGATATCAACATCATATTCTTGCAAAGCTGTTACCCAATTAGCTCTCTTTTCTCCTACTTCTTTTTGAACTAACAATTGTCTCACTGCAGAGAATGGGACAATAATTTTTGTGTGTGTCTTTAGGAGAAAAGGTCTAAAATTTTTAATTGATTTAAACACAGTGAAAGCTTGTTTTTCTACATCAGAATAATTAAGCTCAGGTCCTTGCAGGTTTGAGCTAAAAAAGAAATTGGTGCTTCTATTTTTTGATCATTGAGCTGTGTTAAAACAACAACATAGGATGTTTCGGTGGCCAAAGTATACAGAATAAAATCTTTAGAAAAATCAGGAGTATTCAATGCAGGTGAATTAATGATTGCCTGTTTGATTGCATCAAAGGGTTCTTTCTCTTTATATCCCCCTTTGAATACTGAATTTTTCTTAATCATATTCTGCATAGGTAAAACAATTTGAGAAAAATCGGGAATGAATCTTTTTACAAAATTGATTTTCCCTAGAAATGATTGCATGGATTTTTTGTTATGAGGTAAAGAAATATCAAAAACTTCTTTCACTCTCTCTAGGTCAATATATATACCATATTTTGACACAACAAACCCTAATATTTTTCCTTCATTGAGAGCAAAGAAGGATTTCTTTGGGTTTAAAGAAATACCAAACCTTCTACATCTTTCAAATATTTGTTTCAGATCATGTAGATGATTGGCTCTCTTCTTTGAAAATATTGTTATGTCATTAAGATAAATAACAACTGATCTATTAATTAGACCCTTAAATGCTATGTCCATGGCTCTCTGGAAAGTAGCTCCTGCATTTATTAGACCAAAAGGCATTTTCTGATAAGCATAGGTTCCCCATTTGGTTTTGAAAGTGGTTTTCAACCTATAATCGGGATGTACTAAAATTTGCTTATAGCCTGAAAAACCATCAAGAAAAGACATGAGCTCAGAGCCAGCTACCTTTTGAAGTATTTGTTCCATTGTTGGCAATGGGAAATTGACCTTTTGACATGCCTTGTTTAAATTTCTAAAATTAATGCAGATTCTAATATCACCATTCTTCTTCATGACGGGTACCATGGTGGACACCCAATTAGAATGCCTTACAGGAAAAATGATTTTGGCTTTCAAAAGTTTGTTGAGTTCTGTTTTTATTTGACTTTCAAGATTTGGATGAATATTTCTTAACTTCTGTTGAACAGGCTTGACATCAGAAAGCATTGGAATTGTGTGTTGAATAAAAAAAGTATCATAAGTTTTTAAGTCTTCATAATTCCAAGCAAAGACATTTTTATATCTACTCAGAAGTTTGATGAAAGCAGTTCTTTCCTCTGGAGTTAAATTGAGTCCTAGATTAACATTTTGAGGTTTAGAGTCAGAGCCAAGATTTACTAATTCAAATTTCAAAGTATAAATTTGAATTTTAGCATTAGTAACTTTCTTGAATCTGTCTTTTATATCATATAGATCCTCAAGTTTAACCACAGATTTGGGAATGGGATTTCATTACTTTTTGAGGTAATTTGCAGATCATGATCATTTTCATCAATAATTTATTCATCATAGGATTTCTCTGAAGTCAATAAATTCAATATATCTTCATCATTATATAATACTCTCCAGTTTGTGATATTATCGGGAACAGATGGGAAAAAAATCAATTCTACTGAAAATCTATCAGGACTGCAATCTTCAGTAGGGAGGAATTTTGATGCAACATTAGCTAACAAATCAGCTGATGTATTTTGATTTCTAGGAATAGAAGAGATATTAAATGCTAAAAATTGAGTAGTAAGGTCTTGCACTAGGGTTTGATAATGTTTGAGATGTCCTGAAAGACAATGGATGGTATTCCTTACTTGTCTTATGACAATTTCGGAATCACCATATACTTTCAATTATTTGACATCTAACCCTATAGCTTTATAAAGCCCTTGGATCAAGGCTTCATATTCTGCATTATTATTTGTGCACTCAAATTCTAGTCTACATGACAACATGGTTTTCTCTGCATCTGGATCTATTAAAATTCATCTACTAGATTTTGATCCATCGAAATATAATGACCAAAATAAAGATTTATCTGCAGGTTTATCTACAGATGTATCAGAAACATTAACAATTCTAGAAGAATCAGATTGTGAAAAAATTTCAATTTGCGAAATAAAAGTATTTACAGAAAAGGGTGATTGTGGTGCTGTGAAATTCCCACAGAATGATTTAGCAGAATAACCTCCAAGGATATTGCTATTAAAAGCTACAGGTTCATTTTCTTGTTCAAATTCTGTCACAGTATGCATCATGTGTTTTTCTCGTTCAACTCTGATTTGATTTGGTTTCCCTTTGTAGGGAAGCCACATATGTGAATAATCAGTTGCGATATAACCATTAAGCTTTGCAGACCAATCCCTAATTAAGACTAATCCATAGAATTCAGGAATATCTGCGACCAGAATATCAATTCGGATCAGAAGCTAATCGAATAGTAACTGAATTGATTTCTCCTACAACTTGAACTTTAGAGCGATCTAATTGAACAATGTGAACTGTAGACTTTTGTGGTTCAATATTCAATTTAGCACAGACTGAAGTAGGCATTATATTAGAGGATTCTCCTGAATCTATTAAACAATTGTGCAAATTCTTGTTGTAGATTTCATAAGTCAAAAGAAAAGGAGGTGTCTGAGAATTTGATCTTTCTCCAATAATAACAGTATTAGTGGCATCTACTTTATCTGGTGGCTTACCTGTTCCTTTAGCTGCTTTGGAAACTACACTGCTTGGTAGAGGAGAAATAGGTGTTGCATTTAATTCTTTCAGTAGCAGATTCTGTTGATGTTTAAGTTTGCTGAGTTCATGTAAGGAAATGTTCGCTCTGGTTTTCTTCACGTCTTCAACAATATTATAATCCATAGGATCTGATACCACCAAAGTCCTAGATGTTGATGTTGGAGGATTAGAGGATGAAGGCTGATTTTGAGTGGGTAAGTGAGAAGTTTTCTTTACAGGGGATTTTTCTTTCGTAAGTGGAGTTGTACTTTTCTTCTTAGGAACAGATTGAGCGGGTTCCACTGTAGATTTACTCCTTTTACTTACAGGCATGGCTTCTTGTTCATTATCCGATTTAGGGAGAATGAAATCCCACATTCCATGTAATTCATCTATTTCCTCTCTTTCTTCTTCTTCATCTGATACTTGAGGAGTATCTTCTTCTTCTTCCTCTTCTGATTTTGCATTGGAGATTGAATTGGGAGGCTTAGATTCAGCTTGATTTCTCTTGAAATTTCTGAATGGTCTCTTGGTAGAAGTCTCTGCCACTTTCTTTTTAATCTCAACCATTTCATTAGAAATAGTTTGGAGAGCTTTATGTAGGCCTTCCATGTCATATGGATCTCTTGGTGTCTTCTTCTTTGAATCATCCTTAAAGCTTATTTTCTTGGATTTTCTTTCTTCAATGGCATTTTTCTTATCCAAAGCAACAATCCTTTTTTCCACTGCAATTTCTTCTTTCATGTTTTCAGCCAAAGTCGATTTAGCAGCTCTATCAACAAAATTGTTATGTTTGAAGGCAGAGTTGTTATATACCATTCACTTCGGACCTTCTCACTGGGCTTTGAAGTTGTAGGGATTTTATTCAATAGTTTATTGAATCGGGAATTAAAATATTTGATGAGTTCTTTGGGTTCTGTCTTCGAATTGGAGAGATCATTGATTAGGGTAGCTCTTGATCTATCGTCTCCATATTTGGTTAAGAAATGATCTTGGAAAATATCCCAACTTGTAATAGAACCTGAAGGTAATGAAAAATACTAGGATCCTGCTGCCCCTTGCAAAGTATAAGGAAATAACCTAACCACAACATCTTCATGTTCTACTGCATTCAAATTTACAACAAGCATAAAGTTATTGATATGTTCTTCTGCTTGTATACCAAGGTCAGGACTAAATTTTGGCAGCCATTTTTCAAGATGATCTGGTAAATCATGTAAAGGTGCGGCCATTACAATGGCCCCTAGACTATTCCATGGTCTTTGTGCCATTGTTGTGATGATGATTGAAGGACTTGAAGAAACAACTGGATTTTGAGTAGAGGTTGATGTAATAAATATGTTCTTCTGGGTTTGAGACTGGGAAGCAGATGAGTGGGTTTGTGATGAAGAAATGATATCACTATCTGATTTCGAGGATGTTTTTCTGGTCTTGACTCTACTAGGTAAAGGAAATTCCTTTGGAGGAATACCAAGTTTTTCACTATGTGACCTAGTGAGAGGTTTGGAAGAAATAAATTGTGAAGTAACACTACCTTCATATATTTCAGATTCTTCTAATGACAGTGAGAGCCCTTGGAGTTTATGGACTAAAGCTTGTATTTCAGGGGACTCAGAAGGTTGATTATCTGATTGGTTTGAGACTTTGGTAGTGGGTATTTGAATACTCTTATCAATTTCTTCCACGGTGATTTGAGATGTAGAAGAAATTGAAGAAGGTGATGAGGGTGAATTTCTCTTAGAATGGCCTGTAGATTTGGATTTATCTGCCATTCATAGCTTAGGCCCTCCTTCTAGCGCCAAAAATTTTGAAGCCTCGAAAATCGCTACTTCAAACATTGGGGGAAAACCACCTGGTCGGGACCTTAGGACAACTCCTTTTCCGTTTGGTGTGGTGGCTCCGACTGGATTTATAGGACCAGTTTCCTAATAACTTAAATGGGTTGGTGATGGAATGATTGTGAGAGTGAAAAATGAAACTAAATGACTGAAATAAACTATCTAATCTAATCTATAACTTATAAACAAATCAAGAATTAAACCTGGGTATCAAATATGAATACAACTTTAAAATTGTTTCAACTAAATCAATAACCATGAAAATGTATTATAGTTTAATGGAAATATGCAGTAACAAATAAAGATAACTATGTTTAAGAAATTAAACAGAGTTATAATAACACATTGTATTCATCATTTTATATATCATTTGCATATAATGTAAGAGATGAATATGTCTACACACTCAGAAATGATATGTATAAAGAAATATTGTAAAACAAGTACATTTAAATTATAGCAATTTTTAAAGAGAATATCTCATAACAGAAGAAAATTAGCAGTGAATAGACAGAAATACCATATTCATCTTGATACTTTTCCTGATGCAATTCAATATCCGAATCCAACACTTCAATGTAAAACAGACTCCAAGATACAGAAATGTAATTCTTAAAGAAAATTTTCCATAAAACCACCAGATGTGATCCTTTATAAAAATATATTAGTCAATGGAGTACAAAAATGTAACATCCAAGCCAAAAATATTACAAACTTCGGACCCCTTTCTAAATTCATGAAAGGGGTTTAAATAGGAACTTAAAATAAAACAAAATAACTAAAACTACTACTACAATCTATCTCATCGGTAATCTGTAAACATAATTGCGATATTGAATTGAAACCGATTCATTGATTATCTCCCGCGTTCAATGTGCCCAGATGGAAAATTTTGAGCATATCTTTGACTTCTGTTGGATGACTTAGCCTTGTATGTAACTGACCAGTGTACGTGGCATCAGAAAACTCTGGAATGATACAATGAATGGCATTGGAAAGGCATTTGATGGCCATTTTTTGACTGTGTGGCTTGATTAGATAAGTCCACATAATATCCCATGAAATTCCTTGAAGTTTTCTAATTTGTTGATTCTTATTGATTATCTCTTCCTTCCACCTGGAATCGGCCTCTTTTACTTTTGGTAATTTTCCTGGGGTACAATCTGAGATCAAATTAGTGGCATACAAGTTGTCATTAACCAACTGTGTTATATTATTCATCATACTTTTAGCTCTTGATGTGGCTCTTTCTGCTTTCATTAGTTGTTGTTCCCATTCCACAAATAAAATTTCCTTATGTCTCTCCTCAATTCTGGGAAGATTAGCTTTTCTTCCTTGCTCTGTATCTTGCTATGAAAGGAATTCAGAAATTTTCTCATCAGCATCATCACTTTCTTGCCTGAGAGTGACTGCTTCATCTATTAAAGATGATGTTATTTCACACAAGGGCTCAGCTTGTGCCATCTTTAGACAAAATTCATTCAACTGTTGAGATAACAGTTTATTCGTTTCAAGAGCTTCAGTTTTGAATTGACCTAATTTATGGTAATCGCTAAATTTGTCCAATGTTGATTGGAATATTTTCTCTTATTCAATCTTTGCAGTTTTCTCATTTTATAGTAGATTTTGTAACTTTGGCAATTCTTGACTTAACTGCTGCTACTTGTTCAAGGCTTGTTCATCAATTTTCGTCTTTTCAATGCCAAGTTACTCTTCTAGGTGTTTAGATCTGAGCTCCTCATCTTGAAATTGTTGTTCCAACTGAACAATCTTTTGTTGATTCTCTGTGGACTGTTCCTCCAGCATAGCTATCTGTAAGTCCTTTTGTTTCATCAATTGGGAGACTTCATAAGCTTTGTCTATAGTTGCAGAACTATAGGCACCTGCGTATTGAGATAATTTGGTGAGATCCTTTGACGGATTCACCTCAGCATTTTTCCAAACAATGTTCATAAATTCCACTTGTGATGTTGAAAGTGCATCCTGGTCAGTTCTTCTCCTCTTCCTCTGCTTTCTGACAACAACCCTATGCTTAGGACTGTAAAATATGTCTAGAGGAGGAATTTATTCTACTTTCAACATAATCTCTCCTGTAGGATGTTCAGGAATTATTTCCATATCTTGATCTTTCAACGTTTCAACTTGAGGATTATTTTGTGATCCTATTTTCTGAACAAATTGTTCGTATTGATTTAGCAAATGGGAAGAAATAATAACTTCAGTATAATCCACCACTTTTTCCGTGGTCTTTTCTCTTTCAAGTTGATTATCTGGTTTATCACCAATATTTTCTTTTCCTGTTTTAACATTAGCCTTGCTTCCTGTATTTCCTTTCTCAACATGGACATTGATCTCAATATCTATGCTTTCCTTTCCTGTCTGAACTGTAGTTTAATTTCCAATAGTTTCATCTGTTTTACTTCCAGTATTCTCCTTTTTCACATTAGGATTTCTACTTGTGATTACATTTTTAGTCTGTACGTTTCCCTTGTTGGTAGAGGCTTCTTTTCCAGCTTTGTTGGCTGCATCTTCTTTTTCCTTTTGCTGTGTTTCAGACTCTTGTAAAGGAATTATTAATTGATCTAGAGGAGCTTTTAGCAGTCTCTGGCTTCTAAATAACATGAATTTATTCATATCTTCAGTCTGAAACTTAGACTTGACCAAGTTATAGACTTGGGAAAATTTATCAACAAAAATAAACAAATCATCGAACTCATCTAGTTCATGCTCAAACCGAGCGATTGAAACTGAAGTGGTGAAATTAAATGCCACCTTCTTTGGGTCATACTGCCTGTTTGGGACTATAGAGAGCTTAAGATCTCTTATCTTTATGACCTCCTTCTCAGCATGTGTGAAGTTATTAAGAGTATAATGCCCACAGTGAAATGGAAACGTAGGCCACATTAATTTCTTGTTATTCTTGAGAGATCTTGACATGCCTTCTACTGTTAACTGGTAGGAGATTTCTTGTGCTAACAGTTTATCTGGGATATACAATGGTAAAATATGGGGCTCTACAATGCTCCCAAAGACTCTGATATAAGTAAATCTCTCTTCTCCGAACCAGTCACCAATCAGGGATATATCATTCTTAGCTTTTTCAGAAAGCTTGGGAGGGAATCGGTCAAAAATGGTTTGATAAACAGGGATGAGAAACCCGTGACAAATTCTATAAACATGGTTTTTAAAATGAACCTTCCACAAGAATTTATGATATATATGTATGGGAGCAGGATCTTTGGGGGTCCATTTCCATCCTAACATGGGAAATTCAGAGTTAAAACATAGGGCATCTAAAATGTAGGCACAAAATTAGAATGGGGTTGTGTTTCCTGTGTCCTTGTCCTTTCTATAGTCGAGGATTCTATTGGCTATTTTATCTGAAAGGATGACTGCCCAATCCATGATTTCAGAATTTACAACGAAATGGATTAAAGGTACCATTTGTATCGAAAATCTAGCTGAATTATCATTTCCAAATAGCCTGCACATCATTGCGGCGACGTAACAATATGGAGGAAAAAGGGACTCCACAGAGTACATACCTGATGCCTCGTTCTTGTGCTTCTCTGGATCTCTTCTCCATTCTCTGATTGGCTCCGACTGAGTCTGATTTTTTGTATCAAAATATTTAATAAAGGCTTTGTTGTAGATTTTTTGCGGGTCTGGAAGATGGTACATTGCTTTAATGTCCTCTGATCTAAATGACCCGAACATTGTTCCCACAGCTAAAACAAAGGTCCTGTTTTGGATGGTAACATTGTCTATTACCCACCGAATTACATCATAGTAAGGGATAATGTTTTCCCGAGCTACAATTCTATGAAGGAATGAGTTCGCAAGTGCTTTAAGAAGAGTCTCATAATCAGAGTCTGAGTCGTCTTCATCAACTGTCGCCTTGGCCTCAGTGACCTTAGGGTTTTCTTTTTCAATCAGGTTATATACCTCTTCCTAAGAGAGTTTTCCAAGACCTTGGCACGATGTGTCTGTAACCAGCTTAATTATGGTTGGTTTTTCTTTTGGTACCATGGTGAAAATAGGGATCTTTGCAACAACATCGGCCTTTTCTTTCCTAGATCTCTCAGAAATTTCGTTGTCTGGTAACGTTTCTCTTGCTCGGAAAATGAAAGGATTGGATGTTCTGTGGTTCTGCAATGGAGAAAAAGCTTTCAGACGTGATAAAAAGAGAATAAGGAGAACAACTATATGAAATATATATTCGTTGATTTCTATTGATTAACTCTGTATTTAAACTTAAATGCTCTCTTTGGAAGTCACACTCACGCATTCGAAATAGAATCAATCACCATCATTCATTTGATTTTCTATTAATAATAAATGTACAATCGAAGATCAGAAGTTTTGAAATGAGAAAATAAAACTTTCCTTTTGAATCTTGCAATTGTGACGAATAAATAATATATGTGCAATGTAAAATATAATGATTAAGCATTAATCGCATCGGGAATTTTCAAAAGGGACAACAAATAAGATTTCACGATCTTCGCCGATTTCCGATTGCGATGATGGTGTATCGCATCGGCTCTTTTCAAAAGAAATGAGTTTCAAATGATATTAGCTGATTTGCGATTGCGATTATGGTGGGGTCCATTGCATCGAGATTTTAGTATCATGAGTGAATATAATTTTTGTTCCTCCGAAATGCGATTGCGATCAATTGCATCGCATCGGAGTTTTTCAATTGACCGAATGAAGAGTTTGCATTTTTGTTTTGCGATTTGCGATTTGAGATGGGGCCCATCGCATCAGAGATTATAAAACGAGTGCATATTACATTGCTCTTCCGAAATGCGATTTTGATCAATCGTATCACATCGAAGTTTTATAGAACAAATGTGAAAACTTAAAACTTTTGCGATTTGCGATTGCAATTGGTTCAATCGCATCGGAGTTTTTCAAAACAAATATACAACTTAAAGATATCTGCGATTTGCGATTGCGATTACTGTATCACATCGGACTTTGTTCCAATTGAATACTTTTATGTATTATGTTAATGTGATAAAAGTCTTTATATCTCATCAGATCGGAAATTTTTCAATGTTGCATTTGTTTATATACACCTTCTATTAAAAATATGCAATATATTCCTTTCTAACAATGAACCTTTATTGTTTTATTCAAAAATAATCAGATTTACTCTAAGTCTTTTATTCCTATCTAAAAATAAAGGGGACCTATTTCTAAATGAAATTTATTCTAAAAATTTGAAATGGGGAGGGTTGTTGTACCATACAACAGAACCCGACCACTATAGAGGTTAAGTAATACATGTGGCTCAGGCGGTATGGCGTGGGCGTGCTCTGCTGGAGGTCCAGGGTTCGACTCCTACGACCTCCAAAATAATTTTACACAGTGGTTCAAGGGCCACGTGGCAGCCTCAGGGCTAGCCACGTGGTACTTTCCAATTGGTCCATAAAACACAATGTACAACCAATTTTCCAATAAGATCACGCTACTTGTTATCCTTGGATTGGTTTTGAGGAAGGAATATTCCTCAAAATATTCCTTTTGCTGACTGTGCAATCCACCTTGTTGACTGGGCATCCTAGTCAACCTTGTCGCAAAATTTACCTGTTTGGAATTTTGATCAGAACGCGATATATCCCTCATACAATATCGGTTTTTCGAATCATTCACGGCGCTGGAATTAGGAAGACGAGATATACACAACCATCCTGGTTTAAACCCAATCTTGTAATTTTCAATTTTGGGAAAAATTTATGAACTCCTGATCACTCCTACCCATTGGGAAGATTTTGGACCCCAAAAGACTTGATTACCTGTTCAGTAGATGTGGGTACAACTCCCTCACCTTTCAAACCTCCATCCCCTTTGCATTACTTGGCTTAGTGCCCTTGATCCCAACTCGAAGGTAGTGAACACTTCCCCTCTTAGATGCTCTTGTCCTCCTGTCAAGAATTGTATCTTCCTTGAGCTCATCCAGAAATTCTAGCAAGAAATATTCAATAGAAGGTAGTTGAACATCACTTCCTTGATCATCGATCAAAGGGGCTCATACAAACGTAAGTTTTAAACATTAACAACTGACTACATTTGGATATATGAAGGAAAAGTCAAGTTGAAATGCATTATTAACAACTTTCTTTATGATCTTGAATGGACCATAGCGAATGGGTTTGAGATTTTTACCTTCCCCTTGCATCCTTTCTTTGCTAATGTGAAACCATACCTCATCTCCCTCTTAAAACTTGTGATCAAATATATGTTTTTCATGCCTCTCTTTGTATTTTCTTTGATTTTTCTCAAGCTATTATTGAACTTGTTAATGTATAATCTGAATTTTCTCAATGAAATTTCGAGCCTTGTCAATATCACAATGGCCATCAATTGCAACATCTTTTCCAAAGATGAAGTCTAATGGTGATTTTGGAAAATACCCAAAGCATACTTCAAAAGGTGATGTTTGAGTTGAAGAGTACTTTGCCCGGTTGTAAGCGTGTTGAATGTAATGCAATTGTTCATCCGAAAACTTAGGATGTTTGCTCCAATATCCTCTCAATAGAGGCACAACGGTTTTGTTCACCACCTCGGTTTATCCATCGATTTGTGGATGAAAAGCAGTACTCTTTTTTAACTTTGTGTCCATCATACTCCATAGATTGGATCAAAACTTCCCAATGAACCTAGAATCCCTGTCACTAACAATAGAAGTTGGAAATCCAAAATGAACCCAAAAATATCGAAAATAAATTTCAGCAGTTTGTTCAGTAGTAATGGTTTTCTTACATGGCATAAGTATACACATTTTACTGAATCTATCCACAAATACATAAATATTATCATGTTGTTTTCTTGACATAGGTAAACCTCCAATAATGCCCATGGAGACACTCTCTCATGGCCTTGATGGTACCGGTAGTGGCGTGTACAACCCAAGCTTCCTATTACTAGGCTTACTTGTTGCACACATAGAACAACCTCTTATAAAACGCGACACACTATCTATCATGTGAGGCCAATAGCAATACCTCTGTAGATGCACCATTGTTTTGCTTACCCCAAAGTGTCCAGCAATAAGAGATGAATGAGCTTCTCTCATGACACTTAGCCTCTATCCTTGTGGTATACACAACTTGCCCAGTAAATTTTTATGCATGTGATAATCTTTTTCTTCAACTTGATTCCCTTCACTCAAACTAGCATACACATCTTGAAAATCAACATCATGTGCATATTGTTCTGTGTAACTCTCATGTACAATAAAATCATTTTTTAGTAAAGTAGATGCAATAATGATTGGTCCTGAAAGAATATCAGCAACTTTATTGAAAATACCTTTCTTGTACCTTATAACCAAGTGAAATTGTTGAAGAAATCCCATCCACCTAAAATGTTTTGATTGCTGCAATTTTGTTTGCGACTGCAAGTACTATAATGGTTGGTGATCGGTATGCACAATCGTCTCTTTACCCATCAAGTAGTGTTTCCACTTCTTGACGCTTTGTACCAACGCATATAGTTCTTTGTCACATGTAGGATAATTTTTCACAGCACCATTAAATGTTTCATAATGAATAGCAATAGTCTTACCATGCTGCAAAAGAACTGCGCCCATGGCATAATCACTAGCATCAATTTGAATCTTTAATGGCTCTCTCAAATTTGGTAATGCAAGGACTAGAGCTAAACTGATCTTGTATTTTAAAGCTTTGAAAGCTTGTTGTTGTTTGCCTCCCTATTGGAAGCCTTTCTTCACACTTGTCACTGCATGCATAGGAGTTGTGATGGCATAAAAGTTAGCAATAAAATGTCTCCAATATTCAGATGCACTTAAGAAACTTCTTACCTCGGTTATTGTTTTGGGTGTGGGAAAATTCACAATGGCTTCCACTTTAGAAGCATCAATTCTCAACTCTCCTCCTCCTACAATATGTCCCAAATAAACCAAATAAGTCTTTCCAAACTCAAACTTTGACATCTTAAGAAAAAATTTCTCTTTCTTCAAAACATCAAGCACTCTATTCACAAGAAAGACATGATATTCTCTTGTTTTGATGAAAATCAATATGTCATCTAAGTACACAATCACAAATTCATCAAGGAATGGACGCAAAAAACTATCCATAACATGCATGAAAGTTGCCAGTGCATTACACAAACCAAATGGAATAACAAACCACTCAAAGAGTCCTTGTTTGGTTTTGAATGTAGTTTTCCATATATCACTTTCTGAAATTCTTACTAGATGATATGCACTTCGTAAATCTAACTTGGTGAAAAAAAATTCTTCTTTGAGTTGATCAAGCAAATCATCTATCCTTGGGAGTGGGTAATGATTCTTTATCGTAATCTTGTTCAAAGCTCTGAAGTCTACACACATGTGCCAAGTACCATATTTATTTGGAATCAAGACTATGGGTGAACCGCATGGCGAGGTGCTTGGCCTTATGATTCCTTTGTCCAACATCTCTTTGATTTGCCTCTTTATTTCAACATTCTCCATTATCTACATGCGATACATACCGATGTTTGGAAGAGGACAATCTTGCTGCAACTAAATATCAAGTTGAATCTCTCTTTTTGGAGGAAATCTTGTTAGCTCCTGAAACATCTCATGATGTGCATTAACTACATCATATAAATATGATTTCAACTTAGGATCACATCTCTCAAATGATTCATGATTAACATCAGCTTTAGGCTTAATCATAAGAAGAACAAAATTCTTACTTGAATTCACCAGCCTCTTTACCTGTCTAGCATTTACCATAGAAATGTTTGTCTTCTTGCGATATGCTCTAACAATGTACTCCTTGCCATCTTTGAATAAATGATATTTGTTCTCATGGCGATGGAAGATATCTTTCCTATCATACAAGTAAGGACTCCCCAACACAATACCTTTTATGTCAAGCGAAACCACATCTAATTCAACTGTGTCAACAAAATGTGCATTGATTGCATTTCGCAATATGCATTTCTTTGAAAATGTAAATTTTCATCCTTACAAATCCAACCAAGTGGATATTTTTTTGGATGTGGTATGGTCTCAAGGTTAAGTTTCTTGACCAAGTCTTTAGAGATTAAGTTTGCTTGTGACCCACTGTCAAATAATGTGTCAGTCTTGGTATGCTTGGATATGACCCTCACATGAAACAGTTCAATTTTTTCTTCTTCATTTGGAGCATGTATGTGAAAAATTGATGTAATAGTACTAGGTTTAGTTTAAATTTATTTTCCCTTCATTTTATTCAATCCCATGGTTTTAATATTAGATTCACCACTTGAATCATCTCCTAAATCACGTTGAGTTGCAGCTACAATTTTATGTTTCCCTTTGTTATTGTATTTCTTGGGCCTCATTTCAGGATGTAATTTCCAACGATGACTTTCATCATGGCCTTCTTTTGAACAATGTTTACAAACCAATTTTTCTCCCTCTTTCTTAACATATGCATTCTTTTTTATTTTACCTTTTGAGGTCTTCTCTTTGTTTTTACCCTTAAAAGGTTTCTTTCTACCCTCTTTAGAAATGTTCTTCCCTCTAGCTTCTAGATGTGTGGCCTAAACACATACTTCATCTAGACTTGTGGGGTTAAACATGAGAATAGTATGTTTTAGGTAGCTATCTAAGCCTCCTATGTACTTTAAAAAAGTACCTTGGCTCTGAAAATCTACCCCTAATAAGAGAGCTCTTCTCCTAAATTCTTGGGTGTATTCTTTCACATTTTTTCCCTTCAATTGCCTAAAGTTTTCCAGTTCATTATTGATTTCTACATATGAGCTAATGGATAAAACTGTTGTTTTATAGCAGTAATGAAATATGACCATGATAGAATAATCTTACCATGTTTTTTGATCTCCTCCTTTGTCTTGAATTCCCACCAAACAAATGTTGCACCTTCCATTCTCAATGTAGCTAATTGTATTTTTGTATCATCATCTTGAAGGTTTTGGATTCTCAAATAGACCTCCAATTTCCTAATCCAATTATCAAGATTTTCTGCATTGACTTCACCATTAAACATTGGCAATTCAAACTTAACATCAATTTTTTAAAAAGGAATTTTACCAGTTTTATTTAACTTGCATGGCTGATGTACTGAAGAAAAAGTAGAGGATGATGATGATGAGGGTGAGGATGGTGGCTCTCCATTTCCTCCATTTCATCCATTGCCCTTCTTTGACTTATCTTTATCATTGTGACTTCTTGAAGATCCTTGTCCTTCCTTGTGAAGTTTGGATCCTTCTCCTTCTAGTCTCTCATTCCTTTCTTGATAAAGGTTTCTAACCATCTCAGTCATGTCAAGGAATGCTTTCCTGAACACTCTTTCTTCCTCTTTGGGATCAACTTTTTCATGGATTTCTCCTTCCTATGGAGGCATGCTTAATGTAGCTTCTGCTTCTTTAGGAGGTGAAATAGGTGGTGAATATTGTGGCAATATTTCTCTCCTTTTCTTTGGATCTTCCTGAGACCCTTATGCTCCCACCAATTTTCCTTCTCCCCTCTTGAGCTTGAGCCTTGTAAGCATCTAAAACTTACAAACATTTAAACAATTATTTTTCACAAAACAACACCAGAGAATTAACTCTAGCTCTAATACCAATCTGATATGAAAGGATTGTATTAGTTTTTTTGTGCTAAGTGTCTTTTCAGTTTATAAACATGTGCATACTTGTCTCAATAGTTTTCCTAAGGAATGAGAATTTTAATCATGAATTGTAGATGATTTTAGTGAATTAGAAGCATTAAATAAGCACAAATAACATTGAATGATAGTGTAAAATAGAGAAATAATTCACCACATAAAATTTACACAGCAAGCATGATGACGCAGTTCACCCCTCCTGGGTTACATCTGTTGGTCTAGCTCCCAATGGCATGTCCATCTTTCATTATGCTCAAAGTTTTGCAAATACATGTATTTAAAGGCCTTTAATGGTTGTTTTCTCTGCACCAATGGCTCCAGAATGCTCCAATTATTCTAGAATGACTCTTCATTCACTCTGAATGGGCGAAAATTGAGTCTCCTAATCATTTTCCCAGTTACACCTAGAAAAGCTCCACTAATTGTGGAGGACTACATTTAACTGGAGTCAAAATAGTTGATTCCCGCCTTTTCAGGTGCACTGCCAAATCTCCGCCAGTATTAACCATTTGAATAAGTGTTATGGTTAGGGGTGGCCACATGCGCACCCCTTACCCCAGCCTGACCGTAACGGTCAACAGAACTAAGGCACAAACCATGGGTTACAAAGGCAGAACTCTAGTTTAAAATGTTGTTAACGCTAATGTTTGTAACAACTGTGTGGATTTAACGGTGGCATGTGACAACAAATATCATAACATTTGTTGTGGTGGTTAGCTATCGAGTTAAGTCTGATCGTAATTGTCAGAGATAGAATTAAACATGCCCTTGTAATAGAATTGAACATGCCCATGTTACAAGGATTGTGCAAACGATGGAATGTTGAATGGTAGGAGGTTTAAGTTTTATGTTGGAGTTTGAAAATTTCTAATGGGACCATCTTTGCGGGACTTCTGGCGGGTTGGGACCGCCGACGGTCCCCAACTCGCAAACACCGATACATTAAACTTTAAGTAGAACCTGACCACTATAGAGGTTAAGTAATACATGTGGCTCGGGCGATATGGTGTGGGCGTGCTCTGCGGGAGGTCCAAGATTTGAATCTTGTGGCCTCCAAAATAGCTTTACATAGTATTTCAAGGGCCATGTGGCGGCCTCAGGGCTAGCCACGTGGCACTTTCCAATTGGTCCATAAAACACAACATACAACCAACTATCCAATAAGATCGCACCACTTTTTAACCTTGGATTGGTTCAGAGGAAGGAATACTCCTCATAATATTCCTTTTGCTGATTGTGCAATCCACCTTGCTGATTGGGCATCCCAATCAACCCTATCGTAAAATTTACCTGTTTGGGATTTCGATCAGAACGCGATATCTCCCTCATATGATATCGGTTTTTCAAACCATTGACGACAACAGAATTAGGAAGACGAGATATTCAAAACCATCCTAGTTTCAACCCAATCCTGTAACTTTCAATTTTGAGCAAAATTTATGAACTCCTGATCACTCCTCCCCAATGGGAATATTTTGGACCCCAAAAGACTTGATTACTTGTTTAGTATATGAGGGTACAATTCCCTCACCTTTCAAACCTCCATCCACTTTGCCTTACTTGGCTTAGTGCCCTTGAGCCCAACTTGAAGGTAGTGAACACTTCCCCTCTTGGATGCTCTTGTCCTCCTGTCAAGAATTGTATCTTCCTTGAGCTCATCCAGAAATTCTGGCGATAAATCTTCAATAGAAGGTAGCTGAACATCACTTCCTTAATCATCGATCAAAGGTGGCTCATACAAACTTAAATTTTAAACATTAAAAAATGAATACATTTGCATATATGAAGGCAAGTCAAGTTGAAATGCATTATTACCAACTTACTTTATGATCTTGAATGGACCATAGAAAATGGGTTTGAGCTTTTTACCTTCCCCTTGCATCCTTTCTTTGCTAATGTGCAACCATACCTCATATCCCTCTTGAAACTTGTGATCAACTCTATGTTTTTCATGCCTCTCTTTGTATTTGCTTTGAATTTTCTCAAGATGTTCTTGAACTTGTTAATGTATAATCTGAATTTTCTCAATGAAATTCTGAGCCTTATCAGTATCACTATGGCCATCAATTGAAACATCCTTTCCAAAGATGAATTCTAATGGAAATTTTGGAAAATATTCAAAGCATACTTCAGAAGGTGATGTTTGAGTTGAAGAGTGCTTTGCCCGGTTGTAAGTGTGTTGAATGATATGTATTTGTTCATCCCACAAATTAGGATGTTCACTGCAATATCCTCTCAATAGATGCACAACGGTTCTATTCACCACCTCGGTTTGTCCATTGGTTTGCGGATGAAAAGCAATACTCTTTTTCAACTTTGTGTCCATCATACTCCATAGAATGGACTAAAAATTCCCAATGAACCTGGAATCCCTGTCACTAACAATAGAAGTTGGAAATCCAAAATGACCCCAAACATATTGAGAATAAATTTCAGCAGTAATGGTTTTCTTACATGGCATAAGTATACACATTTTGCTGAATCTATCCATAAATACATAAAGATAATCATGTTGTTTTCTTGACATAGGTAAACCTCAAAAAATTTCCATGGAGACACTCTCTCATGGCCTTGATGGTACCGGTAGTGGCGTGTATTACTAGGCTTACTTGTTGCACACAATAGAACAACCTCTTTTAAAACGCGAC
The DNA here is from genome assembly GCA_034641835.2 of Pinus albicaulis. Taxonomy (NCBI): domain Eukaryota; kingdom Viridiplantae; phylum Streptophyta; class Pinopsida; order Pinales; family Pinaceae; genus Pinus; species Pinus albicaulis. The sequence continues at coordinate 121,603,497 of CM076569.1, forward strand.
ACGCTATCTATCATGTGAGGTCAATATAAATACCTCTATATATCCGCCATTGTTTTTCTTAGCCCAAAGTTTTGAACAATAAGAGATGAATGAGCTTCTCTCATGACACTTAACCTCTCTCCTTGTGGTATACACAACTTTCCCAACTGAAACAACAAGTTTTTATGCATGTGATAATCTTTTTCTTCAACTTGATTCCCTTCACTCAAACTAGCATACACATCTTGAAAATCAACATCGTGTGCATATTCTTCTATGTAACTCTCATGTACAATAGAATCGTTTTTTAGTAAATTATATGCACTAATAATTGGTCTTGAAAGAATATCAGCAACTTTATTGAAAATACCTTTCTTGTAGCTTATAACCAAGTGAAACTGTTGAAGAAATCCCATCCACCTGAAATGTCTTGATTGCTGCAATTTTGTTTGTGACCGCAAGTACTGTAATGGTTGGTGATTGGTATGCACAATCGTCTCTTTACCCATCAAGTAGTGTTTCCACTTCTTGACGCTTTGTACCAATGCATATAGTTCTTTTTCAAATGTAGGATAATTTTTCATAGCACCATTAAATTTTTCAGAATGAAAAGCGATAGGCTTACCATGCTGCAGAAGAATTGCGCCCATGGCATAATCACTAGCATCAGTTTGAATATTTAATGGTTGTATCAAATTTGGTAATGCAAGGACTAGAGCTGAATTGATCTTGTATTTTAAAGCTTCAAAAGCTTGTTGTTTTTTGCCTCCCCATTGGAAGCATTTATTCACACTTGTCACTGCATGCATAGGAGTTGTGATGGCATAAAAGTTAGTAATAAAATTTATCCAATATTCAGATGCACCTAAGAAACTTCTTACCTCGGTTATTGTTTTGGGTGTGGGCCAATTCATAATGAATTCCACTTTATAAGCATCAATTCTCAACTTTCCTCCTCCTACAATATGTCCCAAATAAACCAAAGAAGTATTTCCAAACTCAAACTTTGACATCTTAAGAAACATTTTCTCTTTCTTCAAAACATCAAGCACTCTATTCACAAGCAAGACATTATCTTCTCTTGTTTTTCTGAAAAAATAATATGTCATCTAAGTACACAATCACAAATTCATCAAGGAATCGATGCAAAAAACAATCCATAACATGCATGAAAATTTCCAGTGCATTACACATACCAAATGGAATAACTAACCACTCAAAGAGTCCTTGTTTGGTTTTGAATGCAGTTTTCCATATATCACTTTCTGCAATTCTTACTTGATGATATCCACTTCGTAAATCTAACTTAGTGAAAAAAATTTCTTCTTTCAGCTAATCAAGCAAATCATCTATCCTTGGGAGTGGGTAATGATTCTTTACCATAATCTTGTTCAAAGCCCTGAAGTCTACACACATGTGCCAAGTCCCATATTTCTTTGGAATCAAGACTATGGGTGAACCGCATGGCGAGGTGCTTGGCCATTGGATTCCTTTGTCCAACATCTCTTTGATTTGCCTCTTTATTTCAACATTCTCCATTATTGACATGCGATGCATACCGATGTTTTGAAGAGGACAATCTTGTTGCAACTGAATCTCATGTTGAATCTCTCTTTTTGGAGGCAATCCTGTTGGCTCCTGAAACATCTCATGATGTGAATTAACTACATAATATAAATATGATTTAAACTTAGGATAACATCCCTCAAATGATTCATGATTAGCATCAGCGTTATGCTTAATCATAAGAAGAACAAAATTCTTACTTGAATTCACTAGCATCTTTACCTATCCAGCATTTACCATAGCAATGTTGGTCTTCTTGCGATGTGCTCTAACAATGTACTCCTTGCCATATTTGAATTAATGATATTTTTTCTCATGGCGATGGAAGATATCTTTGATGTCATACGAGTAAGGACTCCCCAACACAATACCTTTTATGTCAATCAAAACCACATCTAATTCAACTGTGTCAACAAAATCTGCAGTGATTGCAAACCGCAATATGCATTTCTTTGAAACATGTAAATTTGCATCCTTACAAATCCAACTAAGTGGATATGGTTTTGGATGTGGTATGGTCTCAAGGTTAAGTTTCTTGACCAAGTCTTCAGAGATTAAGTTTTCTTGTGACCCACTATCAAATAATGTGCCAGTCTTGGTATGCTTGGATATGGCCCTTGTTTAATCAATTCAGTGTCCTGAATTGATAGCATAAATTATCGACCAGGGCTTGTAAACTGATGAGGTATACTTGCACTATATGTGCCTAAATATCCTTATTCTCATTTCATTGTTTTCAGTATTTTGTTGATGTTTTTTAGTTTTGTTATGTTTGAGTTTTGTATGCTAATCTATGTTAAGAATATGACATCAAATCTATGTCAAAAATAAAATAAAAGGGAACCTTAGACTCAAAACAGAGTTTAATTGTAAATTTTGTCCCTAATTAGAAAAATGATGAAAAACAGAGCATTCTAATCCATGGATGTTCTAGCTTGAAAATGAACATGAAATGTAACTCAAGACATTATATTTCCACCTGATCCTTTTAGTTAGAGGTTTGTTGGAACAATTTGTGAAAGAGATTGAACTCCAATGTGATGAGGATCTTCCTAAAAATAGACAGCAACTTAGAATATTATGGTGCAATCTTATTCATATGATAGAGAAATTTTGGAATAGCTTGAAAAAAAAATTGCTATAATATGCTAAGGATATCCTATGAATATTTGAAACTACTTATGACATTACAACTAGATCTCGTTCATCAGCTAGAGATTTATTGGAAGAGTTTATGGAAGGAGATTAGATATAATGTAATAAGGATCTTCTAAACAACAAATAACCCATAGTATTACAATTAGGTCTTTTCTGTGATTTTAGAGATTTATTGGAACATTTTTTAGAAAAAGACTGTTTGTAATAATATGAGGATCTTCTATCTAATTGCAGAACAGGAAATGCTAATTAACTCAACATAATACAACCAAATCTCATTCATATAATAGTGATATGTTGGAAAAGCTTTTAAGAAAAAGAGTGGTTGTAGGATAATGAGGATATTTTAATCTAAATGACAAAAACTAAAGTGCTGGTAACTCAAGATGTCACAATTAAATCCATTCAATGAATAGAGATATGTTGGACAAACTTTAAGAAAGGACTAACTATAGCATCATGAGGATATTTTAGTTAAAAAAACAATGTAAGACATGATACTAAAAGATATGAACTCAGAAAATTGTGTAAGTAAGAAATATAACAAAGCAGAATTAAAAGCAACTTATCTAGAAAGCATGTAGAAGCCTCCTTGGATAGCAGGGGCCCTCTGCTATCAATTTGGCATAAAAATATTTAACTCCTCAAGTTTGTCTTCAATACAACATCAGAGTTATGCTTTTTTTTATTATAAAAAAAATACTTCAAAATAGAGTATCACAGTATTGGAAAAATAAGAGTTAACTTGTGTTTCTCGGTCACACCGTGCTAAATTTATAGTCAATTACATAAATGATATTGAATGAAAGTAGGCACAGGTGTATTCTAAAGTCAAAATCAAACTGAAACTCCTTTTTAGGACTCGTGATTTGCTGAAAGCAAATAAAGAGTCCTTATCCTTATATAAATCAGCTTCTCAGACTTTTGGTTTGACCACGTGCATAAGCATCTCCAGTTATTGACTCAACCTTCGTGGATGACAAGGAATGATGTAGGAAAGATTTAGAATCTAACCATATATGCCTTTTCTTTAGATGACACCTGTAATATGTTCAAACACCAAAATGGCCGCGGAATGTGTAACTGGCTACAGAATGACTGCATTTTGTAGCTAACACTGCTCAAAAATCATTAAGACAACAAAACCACAAAAGTACAAGAAGTTAGTCATTGCATGTATTCCTTAACTGATTTTAATCATTCTTATTGATCTTTAGGTCTATAAAATGACAAAATGAATGATAAGATGAAGTGGAATTTGGCAAAGGAGAAGACACTTTTAGGGCGCAACATACCCCCACTGCAAAACTTTTGCATGTCCTCATGCAATTTCATCAAAACTTCATTCCATTTGTACTGATACTTCTGCAAGAACATCTAACCTCATTTTTCTGCTTCTTCTGGTAGTTAATGCCATCCTTGGTTTCCTCATGAGTGTTTTAAACTTCAGATTAATGAGTGCCCTGTTTAATTTCATGTTTCTTTTCTTCAACTTCTTTTTTTCTTTATATAATACCTCCATTTTCTGAGAGAGAGTGTTGTTAATGCTGCCCTTTAATTTAACCTGCTCCCTTAGGATTTCATTTTCATTCTTGATATGGTTATTCAGTATCTCCAATTCATAATTGTCTCTTTTTAATATTTCAATTGGAGGTTCTTGTGGACTGGGGGATATTTCTTTGTTCTCTGAGGCTTTTCTCTCTAATGATTCCACATAGTCATAAATCTACTGCTGAGCTGGATCTACATCTAGGGTTCTTCTACCAGGGTTTTCTTCATATTGGTATACAGGAGATCTGTCAATTGGTGCCTAGATTGGAGTTTCTTCTTCTTTAATGTTTATAATTTCAGTTCCTTTAATGCATGTCTTTTTCACCATGCCTTTAAGCCTGGAACTTCTTCTCAATTTGGGTGGATTTTCATCTTTTACATCCTCTCCTTCAACACATTCATTTGTTAACTCCTTCTTCCTTTTATTCTTGAGTTGTTTCCTGATTTTTACCAACTTTTCAGAGATTATTTCATCACTGTCTTCCTGTGTTGATACATTAGGCCTGATTTCAACATTTTAAACATATTTTCCTCTCCTACTTCTTGTCACAGGTTTTCCTTTAGACAATGTTTCTCTTGGTTCTTCGAAATGGTTCCTTAGGAGGAATTCATCCCAATTATCTCCTATCTTATTCAAATGAAACTCAATTAACATTTTAATTAAGCCATGATGATGTAAGGTAGTTTCTAAGAACTGAAGCCTTTTCTGGACATTTGAGGACATCCTTTTCAAACTATTAAGTAGGAAAAAGGATAGATTTATTTCTTCATCTAGAAAATTCATCATGAGTCTAATATGATATACATACAAAGTGCCAAATCTGCCTTCACAGGTTATGAACTTTTGTAAAATTAATAGCATATTCTTTCATTTATTTTTCAAATCTAAACTAGGAATACCTTTCGTAAACACTGCAGTGTCCATACCTGAGTTTTTTAGCATTTGTCTCCAAACCTCATTATGAAATTCTTTGTTTTTTAAAACAACATTCTCTCTGTCTTGGTAGCTCTGTTACTTCTGCTATGAATGACTCTGTGATGGTGAATTTGATATCCTCAATCTCTAATTCTGATTCATCGAACGACCTGGAAAATGACTTTGTGATTTCTTTGTGGAATCCATTAAACTTCTCTATAAAACTTAGCCATCCAGCCTGTTGTAATAACCCTTTAATCTGAGGGTATCCTTCTAAATACTTAGTTCCAATTGGCTCTGGCCTTACAATAAGCCCCATTTCTTCTTGATAAATATTGCTTCCTTTCTCTGGCTTCAATTCACTGCTATGTTCCTATTCTTTTGTCCAAAGAAAAAGCAATTGTGAAGGGTTGTCTTACCCTAAAATGACTTCTCTGTAGATGAGGATTGGCTATGGAAAGAAATAGCAGTGAGTGGATGTGAACGGAATAGGGTAGTGGTAAATAATGAGGATAATCGAGTTTAAGAGTTTGATATGGGATGAATGACCGCGAAGAAATCTTATGAAGATTTTCAAAAATCATCAATGAATGCTATGGTTTGATGACATGACCTAATAGGTCACTTTTAGGTTTTGAACATTATCTTTCAATTAATGATGATTTGTTATGGAGCGGGATGAAAGGGATTTGGTCAAGGAGTTTTTATGATATGGGTTTGATCAATTTGAATCATAAAATAACTTAGGAAAACATATGACCTAACCACATTATACCTTTAATGATTTGCTATCAAAAATAATTTCACACAATTTTACCTTAGCCCGTTTTTGAAATTTTTCTGCTTTGATGTGCTTTGTCTTTCATCTGAAAAATATTGATCTTTTAGACTCCATAATATTCTTTGGCTCATCCTCTGTTTGTTGGAGTAGGTTTTGCAGAATCAATTGGTTGCAGAATATGTTTGGCTACAGAACAAGTAGCTACAGAATGTACCTGTAAAAACTCTGAATTATGGAATGGAATGAAGTGAAAATGTGGATGGAGTGAAGTATGGAATGGAATGAGATGGATCATGAATATGTAGTGGAATGAAATATGGATAAAGTGAGATATGGATGGAATAAATGAGATGGATCATGAATATGTAAAGTGAGTCTGCAACTTATAATTTTATGATACTTAATTGCAGAAAAGAACAATTTTGAAAATCTAAAGTGTCAAAAAAATTCTAATTTTCACCTTAGATTTTCTATATAAACATGCCAATCAATGATTGGTTTTCATGTTTATACCTTCTTTTTTTCTATTTTTTTATATATATACATTTTTTATTTATTTATTTATTTATTTATTTTTATGATTGAAGAAAAATACAATTAAGTTAGTGAAGAAGAAGAAAAGTTAGTGAATTCAATAACTTTATATCAATGTTATCTTGAAATTTCTTGACAAATTCCTCTCTTGAAAGTGGCTTATGATACAATTTTAGTTTGTGTCCATTTACAAGAAAAGCTACCTTTCCTTCATCTATTGTCCTGATTTGTATTGCTCCATTTTCAAATATTTTCATAATCTCATATGGCCCAAGCCAATGAGTTTGAAATTTATCTGAAAATTCCTTGAAATTTGAATCAAACAAGAGGGCCCAGTCACTTTCTTTAAATTTCTTTTCCTTGATGTACTTATCATGCCATTTAGTCCTTTGTTGTTGGAATATGCTTGTTCTCTGGACTGCATCTTGTCTGATCTCATCCAATTCATTAATCTGCTCCAGTCTGTGCTTCTGTTAGATCAAGTTCTAACTGGACTGCCATTTTGAAAGTTTGGATCTGAAACTCTATGGGAAACAAGACTTGTTTTCCATAAAAAATTTCATAAGGAGTGTGACCTGTTGTGTTTCTCCATGTAGTTTTGTAGGCCCACAAGGCTTCAAGAAGCCTTTCTGCCCAATCTCTCCTATGTAAATGAACAGTCTTTGTTAGGATCCCTTCAATGATTTTATTGGTAGATTCCACTTGGCCATTTTCTTGTCGATGGTAGGGAGTAGATTTTCTGTGTCTGATTTTGTACTTTTCTACCATTTGGTCCACTAGATTTGATTTGAATTGAGCTCCTTGATCTGTAACAATTTCTCTTGGGACACCAAAATGAGTAAAAATATCCTCAAAAAGAAAATTGACTAGATATGATTCAGTAGCAGAAAGTAATGGTTTGGCCTCTACCCATTTGGTAACATAATCAGTGCAAACTAATATATATTTCTTTTGTCTTGATGGAAGATTAATAAGTCCTACAAAATCCAAAGCCCATTTCTCAGAAGTTTCAATGTGTACCTAAGGTTGCAGTGGCATCTCACCTGAAGGAGAATGTTTCCCTACCCTTTGGCAACTGTCATACCTTTTAACATACTCTTTAGCATCCTTAAATAGGGATGGCCAATAATATCCTAAGTGAAGGATGTTATAAGCTGTACTCTTATCAGCAAAGTGTCAACCACATGGTTCATCATGACATGCCTTGAGAATCCCAGGCATCTCATCTTCTCGAACACATCTTCTGATAATAAAATTTGGACCTGTTTTGTATAACTCATTAGCAATCCATGAATATTTTTCACTGTCATAAATAATCTTTCTTTTATCTCTTGTATTCATAATTGAAGGAAATTTTCCTGAAACTAGATAGTTAGCAATATCAGCAAACCAAGGAGTTTGAGTGGTAATTGCAAAGAGATATTCATCAGGGAATTTATCTTCAACTGGAGTATTGTCTTTAATGTTTTGGAGTCTAGATAGGAAATCAGCTACTGTATTTTGTTTTCCAGACCTATCTAGAATAGTGATGTTAAACTCTTGTAAAAGCAATAACCATCTTGTGACTCTGCCATTAGTAATTTATTTGTTCATTAGGTACCTAATTGCAGAATGAGCTGTTATATTGTGTCTAAATTTATTTATGGCATGGACAACAACTAAGAACTCTTTTCAGTTACAGTATAATTTAACTTTGAATGAGTCAAATTTTTACTTGTATAGTAGATGGCATAAGGAATCAGGTCTTTTTGTCCCAATACAACTCCTAAAGTTGTATCTGAGGCATCTGTTGAAATATGAAAAGGTAATTTCCAGTTAGGTCCCCTTAAAATAGGTGCTTCAGATATTTTTGTTTTCAGGGTTTCAAAGGCTAACTGGAAGTCAAGATTCCAATTGAATTCATAGTCCTTGGTAAGTAATTTTAAAAGTGGAGATGCTATCTTGGTGAAGTTTTATATAAATCTCCTATAATACCCTGTAAATCCTAGAAAACTCCTAACATATTTTTGACAACTTGGAACTAGTAGTCTGGAGATGACTTCGACTTTTGACTTATCAACTTTGATCCCATCTCCTGAAATGTGATGTCCTAGAACAATCCCTTCAGTAAACATCACAAAACACTTTTCATGACTTAATGAAAGATTTTCTTCTTTACATCTCTTTAGAACTTTTTCCAAGTTTTCTAAGGCTTCGTCAAATGTGTTTCCATAGACTATGAAGTCATCCATGTATACCTCTAAATAGTCATGTATTAGATCTGAAAATATTCCTAATACTGCCCTTTGGAATGTTGCAGGTGCATTGCATAATCCAAATGGAAATACTCGGTAGGCATAGGTACCCCAGGGACAGGTAAATGTGGTTTTTCCCTGATCCTCAAGTGCTACTTGAATTTGATTATAACCACTGAACCCATCCAAAAATGAAAAGTACTTTTTGCTTGCTAATGTGTCTAACACATGATCTATGAAAGGTAAGGGGAAATGGTCTTTAAGAGTAGCTTTGTTTAATTCTTGGTAGTCAATACATACCCTCCATTTTCCATTCTTCTTGGGTACAATCACCAAAGGAGAGACCCACTGACTATCTGAAATGGGATAAATAAAATTGACATTTAACAATTTCTGCAATTCTTCTTTAACAATCTCCCTAAGGTTTGGATTCATCCTTCTCTGATGTTGTCTGATTGGTTTACAATTTTCCTCTATATAGATATGATGAGTGCAAGTCTTAGGATTGATTGCTTTCATGTCAGTGTACTCCCAAGCATATGCAGCAGAGTGTCTCTGTAATGTTTTGACTAGCTTTTCTTGTTGAAATTTCTCTATGTTTTTGTTTATGTTTAAGGTTTTTCCTGGGAATATTTCAATTGCAGAGCTGCTAAATTCTTCCATGGAGTAAAGATATATCTGTCTTGATGATAAGAACTCAATGTTAGATTCTTCTTGAAATTGTTCATATTTAAATTCTGAAGAAGATTCATAATTTTCCAAAGTATTCAGAATCTGACTATCTTCACTAATTTCTGAAATAGTGAAGAGAGGTTGTATATCTTCTTCATCATCAATCCATTGAGTATCATCTAATTCTTTGATTGTTCTTGCTGGAGGATACAAGGTGAATTTATTGGTTGAACTTCCATCAGAAATGTACATATCACCAGATCTACAGCTAATGAAAGCATCAGCTGTAGCTAACCAATGTCTTCTTAATATAATAGGATGTCATCCTAGATCATTTCTAGGAGTTAGGATCATGAAATCCATAGGATACTCCCAAGAATCTAAGGACAATGGAATGTCTTCTATTATCCCATCTGGTTTGATCACATATCTATCTGCTAATTGTAGCAGTGTGGGTGTAAAAAGAAGATTAGGAAGTTTTAGTTTTTCCTTGATTTTTCTACTCATGATATTGATTGCTGCTCCTAAATCAATAAGTGTGTTCTGGATTTCAATTCCATTGATGTGTATTCTGACAACTGGATTTCCGGGGTCTAGATACTTAGGAATGGCAATCTTACCCATCATTATATATGCTATTTTTCCTACCAGTTGTATTTTCTTTATCTCTTTTATTCTTTTTCCTGTTTTTTTCATACTCAACTCCTTTATTGTTTTTGCTAAGATTGGGATTTCCTTGATAGCTTATAATAATGGAATCTTAATAAAAACATTTCTTAACTCATCTAAGAAATCATAGTTAGGCATCATAATTTGTTTCTCTACACCCCTATCAATTTGTAATCTTTCTGGAAAAGGAGGTGTAGAAGTAGATGTTGATGGCTGCTCTAATATAAGAGTTGAAATTATTGGTTCTTTCTGTTTTGATTTTTCAATATTTTGGTCTTGAAAAGATGTGCTTCCCTCAAGACTTTTATTTACCCGTAGAGAATCTTCCTCAGAATTATTTTTCTCTTGTATAATCACATAAGGTTTCTTCTTTTCAAATATTCTTCCCGACCTAAGTTGAACATCATTAAGGTCTAAAGGAGTAACCAAATAGGTTGTGAATTGTTGACCTTCTATCATATATGTATTTTGAGGGTTTTTATTGTTGGGGTTTGGTATTGGCTGGGTAGGAAATTGATTTTATTTTTGAGGAAATGGTAATGGAAGTGGTGGATTTTGATTTTGGTTTTGATGTTGTGGATTCTATTGAAGATTTTTTTGTGGGGGAAAGTTTGAATATGTTGGATATGAGGGATAAGAAGGTGGATATTGACAATACTGGGAGAACCTTCCATAAGGATTTTATGTTCCTTGTGCCCAAGGTTGAGATTGATTTTGAAATTGGGGCCAAGGTTACTGCCAAGAGTTCCAATTTGGTGGGGGTTGATTATACATTTAATTATTAAACCCATGTGTCTGAGGTCCCTACCAAGGTCTTCTAGAGACAAAGTTAAGAGATTCTGTGGAATTTGTGGGTGTTTCTTCTTGAAAGACTACCTTAAGACCAGGGAGTGAAGGACAACTCTTGGTCTCATGTTTTTCTGAACAAATTGCACAAGTCTCTATTACTTTTGCATCTAAAGGACACTCTCTCAAGGCATGCTTCTTCTACATTTGGGACAAAAGATTTCTAAGGCATCAGTTTTGGCTTTTTGCTTGTTTTGTAACTTAAGGGTGTCTACTTGTTCACTAAGACTCACTAGAATTTCAGATTTGAATTCATCAAGCATATTACCTATTTCTGCCCTACTCACTGTTCCGGCTACAGATTTACTTGCCCTTGCAAGAGCAGGGTCTCTTGGTCGTTTTCGAATTTTAGATTTTCCTCTTGAAAGATTGATACATAATTCAGCTATATCAGGTAATGGAAGCTAAGATATGTCCCCTTTTCCCATCATATTAAGGATATCTATCCATTCATCCCTAATTGTTTTCAACAAGAGAGCTTTCAAAGTTTCTTGATCTAGGGTTTCCATTTTTTCCCTCTTGATGTTATAATTGAATCTTTCCAACAAATCTTCCAGATTTTCATCCTCTTTTTGCATAATCTTGAACACTTCTTCCTTATGATTGACTGGTATACAATAATCCAGGTATTATCTAGAAATGTTCTCCTCATTTCATCCCATGTCCTAATAGACCTAGTGATTAAACTCATAAACCATTTTAATGCTACTCCTTTCAATGTTGAAGGGAACAGTTTAAGTTTCTGAGCATCTTGTAGATAATCATAGGTTCTACATAGAACTTTAAATTCAAATAAGAAGGTTTCGAGATCCTCACTTTTTAGTCCATGAAAGTTTAGAAGAACAGAAAGTGAGATATTTTTCATAGTTGCATTAGTCTCTTCATCTACTATAGGGAATCCAAAAGGACTTCTAGTTCCCCTTCTACCTCTTCCTCCTTCTGCATTTCCTCTACCTCTTCCTCTATCTCCTCCTCTTCCTCTACCTCCTCCAAATAGTGTATGTTCTCCATTAAAGACTTCTCCTTCCCCTTCTTCTTCCATGATAGACTCTTCTAAACTGATATAGGGTTCAGTTGGAAGAGCTAGTTGTTCTACTGGTTCTTCTATTAAGGGTATATTGAAGAAATAGTCCTCTTCTTCCTCTTCACTAGGGATTTGTAATTATTCTGCTGGAATATATTCTCCTGTGGAAGTGAAAAATGTTATCCCTTCTGTAGGAGTCCTTGGATCTTCTTCCTCTAGAATTGCTTCAATGGATGAAGTGGGGGATCTTCCTAATGGGATATCTAATCTTGAGACTTCTGGAAGCCTATGACCAGTATAGTATGGAATGTGAGTTTGAGTTGGAGGTGTGATACTTCTTGGTCTTGGTGGAGTGAGTGGAGTTATGGGAATTAAACTTCTGCCTCTTACAAATCTACCCCTAAAATATCTTTCTGTACGCATATCATTGTTTTTGGGAAATAGGAAATAAGGCTACCTAGTTATACCTCCTCAACAACGGCGCCAAAATGTTTAGTCAATTCAGTGTCCTGAATTGATAGCATAAATTATCGACCAGGGCTTGTAAACTGATGAGGTATACTTGCACTATATGTGCCTAAATATCCTTATTCTTATTTCATTGTTTTCAGTATTTTGTTGATGTTTTTGAGTTTTGTTATGTTTGAGTTTTAGTATGCTAATCTATGTTCAGAATATGACATCAAATCTATGTCAAAAAGAAAATAAAATGGAACCTTAGACTCAAAACATATTTTAATTTTAAATTTTGTCCCTAATTAGAAAAATGATGAAAAACAGAGCATTCTAATCCATGGATGTTCTAGCTTGCAAATGAACATGAAATGTAACTCAAGACATTATATTTCCACCTGATCCTTTTAATTAGAGGTTTGTTGGAACAATTTGTGAAAGAGATTGAACTCCAATGTGATGAGGATCTTCCTAAAAACAGACAGCAACTTAGAATATTATGGTGCAATCGTATTCATATGATAGAGAAATTTTGGAATAGCTTGAAAAAAAAATTGTTATAATATGCTAAGGATCTCCTATGAATATTTGAAACTACTTATGACATTACAACTAGATCTCGTTCATCGGCTAGAGATTTATTGGAAGAGTTTATGGAAGGAGATTAGATATAATGTAATAAGGATCTTCTAAACAACAAATAACCCACAGTATTACAATTAGGTCTTTTATGTGATTTTAGAGATTTATTGGAACAGCTTTGAGAAAAATACTGTTTGTAATAATATGAGGATCTTCTATCTAATTTTAGAACAGGAAATTCTAATTAACTCAACATAATACAACCAAATATCATTCATATAATAGTGATATGTTGGAAAATCTTTTAAGAAAAAGAGTGGTTGTAGGATAATGAGGATCTTTTAATCTAAATGACAAAAACTAAAGTGCTGGTAACTCAAGATGTCACAATTAAATCCATTCAATGAATAGAGATACGTTGGAAAACCTTTAAGAAAGGACTAACTATAACATCATGAGGATATGTTAGTTAAACAAACAATGTAAGACATGATACTAAAATATATGAACTCAGAAAATTTCCTAAATAAGAAATATAACAAAACAGAATTAAAAGTTACTTATCTAGAAAGCATGTAGAAGCCTCCTTGGATAGCAGGGGCCCTCTACTATCAATTTGGCATAAAATATTTAACTCCTCAAGTTTGTCTTCAATACAACATTAGAGTTATGCTTCTTTTTATTATCAAAAATACTTCAAAACATAGTATCACAGTATTGGAAAAATAAGAGTTAACTTGTGTTTCTCGGTCTCACCGAGCTAAATTTATAGGCAATTACATAACTGATATTGAATGAAAGTAGGCACAGGTGTATTCTAAAGTCAAAATCAAACTAAAACTCCTTTTTAGGACTCGTGATTTTCTGAAAGCAAATCAAGAGTCCTTATCCTTATAGAAATCAGCTTCTCGGACTTTTGGTTTGACCACGTGGATAAGCATCTCCAGTTATTGACTCAGCTTGCGTGGACGACAAGGAATGATGTAAGAAAGATTTAGAATCTAACCATATAGGTTTTTTCTTCAGATGACACCTGTAATATGTTAAAACACCAAAATGGCTACAGAATGTGTAACTGGCTACAGAATGACTGCATTTTGTAGCTAAAACTGCTCATAAATCATTAAGACAACAAAACCACAAAATTACAACAAGTTAGTCATTGCATGTATTCCTTAAGTGATTTTAATCATTCTTATTTTAATCACCTGAATAATCTTCTAAATCATGTTGAGTTGTAGCTGCAATTTTTTGTTTCCCTCTGTTATTGTATTTCTTGGGCCTCATTTCAGGATATAATTTCCAACAATGAGTTTCATCATGGCCTTCTTTTGAACAATGTTTACAAACCACTTTTTCGCCCTCTTTCTTAACATATGCATTATTTTTTCTTTTACCTTTTGAGATCTTCTCTTTGTTTTTACCCTTAAAAGGTTTCTTTCTACCCTCTTTAGAAATGTTCTTCCCTCTAGCTTCTAGATGTGTGGCCTGAACACATACTTCATCTAGACTTGTGGGGCTAAACATGAGACTAGTATGTTTTAGGTAGCTATGTCAGCCTCCTATGTACTTGAGCAAATTATCTTGGCTCTGAAAATCTACCCCTAATAAGAGAGATCTTCTCCTAAATTCTTGGGTGTATTCTTGCACATTTTGTCCCTTCAATTGCCTAAAGTTTTTCTAGTTCATTATGGATTTCTACATATGAGCTAATGGATAAAACTGTTGTTTTATAGAATTAATGAAATCTGACCATGATAGAATAATCTTACCATGTTTTTTGATCTCCTCCTTTGTCTTGGCTTCCCACCAAACAAGTGTCGTACCTTCCATTCTCAATGAAGCTAATTGGATTTTTGTATCATCATCTTGAAGGTTTTGGATTCTCAAATAGACCTAAAATTTCCTAATCCAATTATCAAGCTTTTCTGCATTGACTTCACCATTAAACATTGGTAATTCAAACTTAACATCAAGTTTTAAAAACGGAATTTTACCAGTGTTATTTAACTTGTTTGGCTGATGTACCGAAGAAAAAGTAGAGGATGATGATGATGATGGTGAGGATGGTGGCTCTCCATTGCCTCTATTTCCCCCATTTCCCTTCTTTGACTTATCTTCATCATTGTGACCTCCTGAAGATCCCTAACCTTCCTTGTGAAGTTTGGATCCTTCTCCTTCAAGTCTCTCATTTGTTTCTTGATAAAGGTTTCTAGCCATCTCAGTCATGTCAAGGAATGATTTCCTGAAAACTCTTTCTTCCTCTTTGGGATCAACTTCTTCATGAATTTCTCCTTCCTCTGGAGGCATGCTTAATGTAGCTTCTTCTTCTTTAGGAGGTGAAATAGGTGGTGGAGATTGTGAAAGTATTTCTCTCCTTTTTTTTGGCTCTTCTTGAGACCCTTCTGCTCCCACCAATTTTCCTTCTCGTCCCTTGAACTTGAGCCTTGTAAGCATCTAAAAATTGCAAACATTTAAACAATTCTTTTGCATAAAACAACACCAGAGAATTAACTCTAGCTCTGATACCAATCTGATTTGAAAGGACTGTATTAGTTTTGTTGTGTTAAGTTTCTTTTCAGTTTATAAACATGTGAATACTTGTCTCAATAGTTTTCTTAAGGAGTGAGACTTTTAACCATGAATTGTAGATGATTTTAGTGAATTAGAAGCATGAAATAAGCACAAATAACACTGAACAGTATTGTAAAATAGATAAATAAGTCACCACATAACATTTACACAGCATACATGATGAAGCAGTTCACCCCTCCTGGGCTACATTTGCTGGTCTAGCTCCTAATGGCATGTCCATCTTTCATTATGCTCAAAATTTTGCAAATACATGTAGTTACAAGCCTCTAATGGTTGTTTTCTCTACACCAATGGCTCCATAATGCTCCAATTAGTCTAAAATCACTCCTCATTCACTCTGAATGGGAAAAAATTGAGTCTCCTACTCATTTGCCCAGTTACACCTAGAAAAGCTCCACTAATTATGGAGGACTACACTTAACTGGGATCAAAATAGTTGATTCCCGCCTTTTTAGGCGCGCTGCCAAATCTCCGCTAGTCTTAACCGTTTCAATAAATTTTATGGTTAGGGGTGGCCACATGCGCACCCCTAACCCCGGCTTGACCGTAACGGTTGGCTGAAATAAGGCACAAACCATAGGTTACAAAGGTGGAACTCCGGTTTAAAATGTTTTTAGCGCTAAATATTTGTAATAAGTGCGCAGAGTTAACGGTGGCATGTGACAATGAATATCAGAACAATTGTTGTGGTGGTTAGTTGTCAGGTTAAGTCTGATTGTAACTGTCAGAGATAGCATTAAACATGCCTATGTGACAAGGATTGTGCAAACAGCGGAATGTTGAATGGTCGGAGTTTTAAGTTTTATGTTGGAGTTTGAAAAGATTGCAATGTGACCATCGTTGCAGGACTGCTAGCGGTTTGGGACCATTGGCAGTACCCAACCCCCAAATGCCGATACGTTAAACTTTAAGTAGAACTCGACCACTATAGAGGTTATTTAATACATGTGGCTTGGGCGGTATGGCGTGGGCATGCTCTGATGGAGGTCCAGGGTTCAACTTGTGCGACCTCCAAAATAATTTTACATAGTGGTTCAAGGGCCATGTGGTGGCCTCAGGGCTAGCCACGTGGCACCTTCCAATTTGTCCATAAAACACAACGTACAACCAACTGTCCAATAATATTGCACCACTTTTCAGCCTTGGATTGGTTCTGAGGAAAGAATATTCCTCAAAATATTCCTTTTGTTGACTTTTCAATCCACCTTGCTGACTGGGCATCCCAGTCAACCCTGTCGCAAAATTTAGCTGTTTGGGATTTCGATCAGAACGCGATATCTCCCTCATACGATATCAGTTTTTCGAAACGTTCGCAACGCCAGAATCAGGAAGACAAGTTATACGCAACCATCATGGTTTCAACACAATTCTGTAACTTTCAATTTTGAGAAAAAATTATGAACTCTTGATCACTCCTCCCCATTGAGAAGATTTTGGACCCCAAAATACTTGATTACTTGTTCATTAGATGAGGGTACAAATCCCTCACCTTTCCAACCTCCATTCACTTTTCCTTACTTGGCTTAGTGCCCTTGAGCCCAACTCGAAGGTAGTCAACACTTCCCCTCTTAGATGCTCTTATTCTCCTGTCAAGAATTGTATCTTCCTTGAGCTCATCCAGAAATTCTGGCGAGAAATCTTCAATAGAACGTAGTTGAACATCACTTCCTTTATCATCGATCAAAGCTGGCTCATACAAACGTAAGTTTTCAACATTAACAACTGAATACATTTGCATATATTAAGGCAAGTCAAGTTGAAATTCATTATTACCAACTTGCTTATGATCTTGAATGGACCATAGCGAATGGGTTTGATATTTTCACCTTCCCCTTGCATTTTGTCTTTGCTAATGTGCAACCATACCTCATCTCCCTCTTGAAAATTGTGATCAAATCTATGTTTGTCATGCCTCTCTTTGTATTTTCTTTGACTTTTCTCAAGTTGTTCTTGAACTTGTTGATGTATAATCTAAATTTTCTCAATGATTTTTCGAGCCTTGTCAATATCACAATGGCCATCAATTGCAACATCCTTTTCAAAGATAAAGTCTAATGGCGATTTTTGAAAATACCCAAAGCATACTTCAAAAGGTGATGTTTGAGTTTGAAATTATCCCACCTATGACAAAGATATGTATTCCATTGTTCAGGCATGACGACAATGGAAACTTTACATTCCTGGGAAGGAAATAGTCATCCACATAGACCACCGACCAATGTAGTTCATATGGACATAAGGGAAGTTGCAAAACGATCACCATTAGTAATGGTCCACATACCTGAAACATTTTCATTTTAACATTAAGTACAATAAGGGAAACACCAAAAATGTTGCAGAATGCCTCAGCCAACCGCCAGTCATGGCACTGACCATTGTGATCGACTCTTCTGTGCAAGAGACTTCGGGGTGGCCGCATATTTATAAGAGTGATCCAAAATTTGGTAACACATACTAGATGCTCCTCGAAGGCAAGCAAGTTCTAAATTTTCACCTCCAGGATGCACTGTTATGCCACCTAAGACACCTTTGTGTTCCTTCAAGAAAACATGCCAATATGATTGAGGAGGTGCACTACAGTCGGGTCATTGGACATTTCGGGGTAGAGAAAACAGTGGCAGTGATGTATAAGTACTTTTATTGGCCGAACCATCGACAGGATGTTGGGAAGTACATCAAATCCTACACTGCCTATTCCATTGCCAAACCAACCATCATGATTAAAGGCCTATATACTCCTCTGCCTACTCCTAGTCGACATCAGGAGTCCATCTCCAAGGATTACATGTTGATCCTTCCTTCTACTAAGCATGGACGACTGTGTTTTCATGGTTTTCGACAGATTCTCTAAGATGGCCATTTTGGTGGCCTACAAGAAGAGTATCACAGGAGAAACCACTGCTAAGCTTTTCTTTGAACAAGTGTGGGTGCACTTTGGGATCCCACAGTCTATTATCTCATATCGGGACAATAGGTTCCTAAATACATTTTGGTTAAACCTATGGTTGATGTTGGATACCAAAATCATTAAGTCAACGACTTTCCACCCCAAAACTGTTGGCCAAACAGAGGTCATCAACAGAATTTTCATACACATTTTGTGCATGTAAAACTCGAAGAATCCACACACATGGGATGAAATCCAGCTCCCTTATTTCCAACAAAAATACAACAGAGCTCTCCATATCTCATCTGGCCACAACCACTTTCAGGTGGGTTTGGGATTATATCCACTATGTCCCATTGATGTGGCCATACCATTTGCAGCTAGTCAGGCGAATTCGACTCAATGCAAAGATGAAAAGGCTAAAAAATTCATTGATCACATTCATCACATCTACTAGCATCTCCATGACATATTGGACAAATCCAATGCTAAGTACAAGAAATGACATGATCAACATCGGGTGCCACACAAGTTCCAAGTGGGCGACCAGGTTTGGATACATTTGTAGAAGGAGCACCTCATTGGGCCACACCGCATGCTTCGCCTACTCTACCATACACCATCACCAAGGTTGTATGGGATAATTACTTCGAGCTCAAAATTCCACCATTCCTTGGTCTACACCCAATTTTTATGTGGACTGCCTTTGACCATACTTTCCACCATTACTGGACACATCTGACATTGCATAACAACTCACACCGATAAATTTAAAACCAGACTACATGGAACATGCCACAAATGATCGGATCATGGACATACATATTAAGAACACTTGCCAATAGAGGATCCAACTCTATCGACTTTTAAAAACAGGCCAACTCCTTCACTAGGGCAAGTGGTTCACCAGGGACCAAGTTCAACAGAAATTTACGCACCTCATGGAGGTTATGCACATAATGGGAACCATTGATTCCTAAGGAGGGAGGATTGATCCAGGTGGATATTTGTGGCCACCTGCCTATTCCACCTAGGCCTCCAATCGATTTCATCATTTTCCTTGTTTATAGTAGCATTTACTATTTTTATCAAATGTTCAGATCTTCAATTTTTGGAGCAGTTTTGACCCCCTAAACGACATTTTTTTGAGGTGCGTAGTAAGACCACTCCTGTTGTAATCTAAGAGATATTTCCAAAAAGGTATTGTATGGTCCAAACGAAGATAATATTACCAAGTTACGACCTTGGGAAGTTGGATTCCAAACTAACCCTAATGGGACCCACAAACTCTTGCTATTCCATCTCTTGGGGTTCGGGTTTTGGTTGTTTAAGGTTTTCCCTTGTTGTTAAATAATAAAAACTCCCTTGAGCTTCATTGTAACATAGTTAAGAGGCATTTAGAAACCACATATCTTCTCATATATAAGTTACCATCACCCAAGATATTTTATTTCCATTATGTATGTAATCATATTTCATTTCTTTGATATTAAAGAAATGAAGTGTTATTTCTGCTACATATTTGTATTTATGGTTGTATCTATATTAGGTTGTGTTCATGTTTAAGTTCGTATCATGTATCCAATATCCTAGAAGCACACTTATGAGAAATCATAAAAACCCTAGATTGTTAGAATTGACATCATGCTCTTTTTTTTTGTATATTTTTCTTGGTTGTACTTGTCAATGAAAATTGCAGATACACTATGAAGGAAGCAAGATTATGATGAACATGATGGAAGGAGGAAATTGTAAGGACCCTGATATTCATGATGGTGAAGCTTCTAGTTGATGAAACATATTTATTGAAAAATGAAGTAGAACCTTGTTGCAATATGGTGACAAAAAATGCAAAGAGTATTAGAGGGAGTTATCATGATCTGAAAAGATAAGTATTTTTGAGCTTTATTTTCATTTTTAAATCGATACTGAGAATATGGACTCTTTGATGATGTAAAATAATGAATAGACCCAAGAGGACTAAGATTAATATGGAGTTTAAAAGGATGTAGTATTGTTAATGATAAAGACTCATTGATGATAGTATTGATGATATGGATTCATGATGATGATGAGAACTCTTTTATGATGATATGGAATTCTTGATAATGTGGACAATGGTATGGATTCCTTGAGGATTGTTACATGTACTCCTTAATGATGAATGATGTGTATCCTATGATGTTGATGATGTGTACTCCTTGTTGACGATGATAAGTACTCCTTGCTGAAAATGATGTATGACTCATTGATAACGTGGATGATATGATTGGTGTCATTAATGGTGATTTGGACTCCTTAATGCTTACTCTTTGATGATGATGATGATGATGATTTGGATGATGATGATGTGGACTTATTTATTATTTTGTTGATGAAATTGGCTCATTGATAATGTTGATGATGATAATGTGGACTCATTGATGAAATGGATTCGTTGATGAGGAATTGGACTAGATTTCTTGATGATGATGATAATGTGGAATTATTGATGACATGGACTCCTTGATGATATTGATAATAATAATTTTGATTTTATGATATGAACCTACTATAGATGACATGTACTACTTATGTGGATGCTTCAGTGATATGAACAAGAATCCTTGATGGTGATGATGATGTAGAATAATTGATGATGATAAGGATATGGACTCTATGATAATGAATACTCCTTGATGATGACATAATGATAATGTAGACACCTTGATGATGATGATGATTCTATGATGATGTAGACTCCTAATTGATAACTTGATGATGATGTGGATTCCTTGATGGCGTAAACTCCTTGATGATGCAATGTGATTGAACTTGATTTGAGAAGGCTAAGATAAAGAGGGATCTGACACACTCTCAAAAGATAAATGTTATATTGATTGCTTCTATCGATTATTTCATTATGAGTCTCTTGGCTTGCTTGGTTTTTCTTGTTCTTCTATTGCCTCCTCGTGAGGATTGTAGCTACATTATGAATACTGCCAAGGTGTGTAAAATCGTTCAAAATATTAGAAGAACAATGTGAAAAAAGACTTGTGATAGGCTCTATACTCAGATCGAGCAGACAAAATTAGTCTAATTGAAGCATGATCCTATGAAGATAATTAGAAGTGTCGAATAATGATGTTGACCTAGATATGTTAAAGACGAACCTGTGATTTAATTTTTATATTTAGAGGAATTTTGCATAAGAGGGAGTTGCTTTTGATATGATCTTGGTGGTATTTTGGTACAATGTACTGCAGGTCCATCGATATGTCCCTGATAAATGATTTGAAGAAGCTGCAACACTCTGATGTTGACTTGATTGATCCAGTGATTGGTTCATTTTTCTGTTTGTTGAAGTCTATTGTTATATGTTGGATTCAATTATCGTATGATGGATTCTACTATGGTTGTTGACGCCCGCCACTTATTATCTGCTGGATTCGACTATGGATACTGTTGACACCTAATCCTAAGGGATTGGGTGAGATTGTATATTATTGTAAATTAGTAAATAAGGAAGGCCAAGAGACATTGGGAAGTGAATCCCAATAGTATCACCTCCATGTATAAGTACACACACAATCTCCATCTAATGCATCTTCAGTTTTGTGAAGTTACCTCTTGGCCTCACATGGTATCAAAGCTAGTCCTTTTTTGTCATTCTTGTCGTTGGTGTAACTCCCTCTTGTCTATGTTCTGCATATTTTCAAACCATCACTGTGCATTCAGATTTTTTACTACTCCTGCTGGATTCAGTTTTTCTACTGCATTAAGTTTTTTCTACTGCATTCCAGTTTCTCTTGGAAGAAGTGCCCCTTCTACAATTCTGGAAATTCTGATTTTGCACACCACTGTGCAAATTCAACTCAATTTTTCTGCGCACCACTGTGAAAATTCAACTCAATTTTTCTGCACACCACTGTGAAAATTTAGCTCATTTTTTACGATGCCTCTTGGCTCCATTCCCTCATGCACTTTTCTCACTCTGTTTGCTCTCCCCAGCCCCACCCATTCCATCCCATCGCCTTCTCACCTCACATGCATCTCCTGTCGCCTCCCCATCGCTTTCTCTCCACACCCTCTCACCGCTCTCGCCACCCTCTCCCTCACTCCCCAACCCACTCACCTCACGTCCCTCCCCCTCTCCTCCCACGCATCCCCTGTCCCTCCCCCTCTCCTCTCACGTAGACCCAGACCCTCTCGGCTCTCCCTACCCCTCCCTCACAGCCGCACTCCCTCGTGGCTCTCCCCACCCCTCCCTCACACCCGCACCCCCGTCACTGCTCTCCCCACCCCTCCCTCACGCCCCGTAGAAACTCCCGATCCCTCCCCTCAGCCTGTCCTCCCTCCCCTCCCTTTGGTATTTCCTTCCCTCAACCTGTCCTCCCTCCCATCCCTCTGCCTTCCCTCCCCTCCCTTGGCCTGTGCTCCCTCCGCGCAGTCGGCCTCCTCCCTGCGTCATTTTTTTTTATACATAAAATACCTCCCCCCAGAAAACACCTCCCCAGAAAATATCTCCTCCCAGAAAATGCTCCCCCCAGTAAATACCTCCCCCCAAAAATCCCCCCCCCCCCCAAGTAAATACCTACCCCAGAAAATACCTCCCCCAAATAAACCCTCCCTTAGATAATACCTCTGTTTTCTTTTTCCCAATTTTTTTTTTTAATATAAAATAAAAATAAACGAATAAATGAATAAATAAATAATAATAAAAATAAAATAAAATAAATAAAAAAGATAAAAATTTAAGTGCAAAATTTAAACCAGAATTGATTTTTTTTTACCATGGCAGCAAAGTGATTTTTTTTTTTTTAAAGAATGCATTATCTCATATCTATTTTGGGAGTTTTCCTCTCCGGCAAGGAGAACTATCCTAAATGGTCTCAAAAAATCAAGCACACTCTCATTTTTAATGAGCCGTGGAGAGGAATTTGTGAAGGAGAAGGAGACCATCCACCAGCAAATCCCACTTCAGACAAGGAGATCTCCATTTGGGAAAACAAGAACTGCAAGGCCTATGCCTTGATTGTAGCTTCTATAAATGAAGAGGTGAGTCACCATATTACACCATTTCCAAATGCCTATGAAGCCTTGAGAAAACTAAAAGAACTCTATGACTCACATTCATAACTTGAAATTGTTCAATTAATGGTTATGCTCTCCAGTCTTGAATTAAAAAATGATGACCCTCTTGCTTTACCTTCAGAAGTAAGATATATCATGCATGACATTAAGAATACTAGTGTAGAAGTTGAAATACCCCTCATAGCATATGTTAAGGCATTGTATCCCACTTACTCACATTACCTTGAGTCATTGCAAGAAAGTGGAAACCTCATGAAAATCACTTTTGATTCCCCTGAGAAAATGTTTGCAGAAAGAGAGTAGGTTTTTGGAAAGATGACAACCCCTCTATCTTCTGAAGAGGCTGTATGTTTTTCACATAGAGAAAATATTCATGCTCAAGATTCTTCCTGAGGAAGAGGTGGTCGAAGAGGAAGAGGAAGAATAAATTTCAGAGGAAGGGGGGGCAGACAAACTCAAACTAAAAAATATGATCTTCATTGCATACACTACAATAAAGACATGCATGATGCATCTACATGTAGGCTGCCTCGAGATAAAATTGAGTAGAAAAGAAATCAAGAAAAAGGTAAAACTCATTATGGATACAAAGGTAAAGCACCTGAATCCACTCATTATGTTGTAGCACATTGTAATAAGGAGTAACTAAAGACTTTTTTGATGTTTCATTTACTTCTTGGAGAAATGATTGGTTGCTAGATTCAGGAGCAACATGTCGTTGACATTTAGAAAAGATTTTTTTGAATAATTTACTGACAAATTTGATGGATAATTATACTTCGCAGATAAATCCAAACTTAAGCCATTAGGGCTTACGTTTCCTGGTCTTCCAGATCATCTTCTACATGAGGTTCTATACCTGCCTGAGTTGGGGAAAAAATTGTTGTCCTTGGTCCACATCCGCTAGAAAGGACACTCCATTCACACGTTTGATGGAAATTTTGAGGTTATAAAAGCATTAAATCGCTCACTTGTCATAGAGGGAATAGAAGAAGGAATACTCCTAAAGCCGCAAGGTTCCTTTTCTCATGCACAAAACTTTGCATTCAGTTCAAATCATGATGAAGGTACATTCACATAAAGTATTTTATGGAATCCTAGATTTGGATAGTTAAACTATGACATCCTTCGATTTTTGAAGAAAAATGGTGTTGCTGGATTGCCTACAATTCCTAGTAAATTTAAGCAGTGTGATGCTTGTATTCTAGGAAAGCATAGAAAACAACCATTTCATGATTCAAATTCCAGAGCACATAGAAAACTTGAGCTTATTCATTCAGATTTATGTGGCCCCATGTTGGTTTCTTCTGCAAATGGAAATAAATATATGATGACATTTATTTATGATCACACCAGAATGTGTTGGGTTTACTTATTGAAGAACAAATCTGATGATTTTCAAACATTCAATAATTTTCATGCATGGATTGAAAATGATGCAAAAACTCATATTGGCTCTTTGCGCATTGATAATGGAAAATAATAGACTTCAAACTAATTTGAAAATTATCTTCGTCAGCATGGGATCAAACATCAAACAACAGTGCCCTATAATCCCCAACAGAATGGTGTAGCTGAAAGAATGAACAGGAAAATTTTAAATATGGTTCGCTCCATGATGTTTTTTAAGAATGTAAAATTGATGTTTTGGGCATATTCACTTCTATGTGTTGTATACATAAAGAATAGGAGTCCTTCAAATTCAATCAGAAACAAAAATCCTTATGAAATGTTGCATGGCCACATTCCTTCGGTAAATCATTTCAGGGTCTTTGGTTCCACCTGTTATGCTTTGATACCTAAGGTACAAAGGAGAAAACTTGGTGCTAGAAGTCGAAAATGTATCTTCTTGGGGTATTCCAATACCTCCAAATGATATCGTCACTATGATGAAGTCAATATGAAGTTTGTAGTAGAAAGAGATGTCATATTCCTTGAATCTTCCAAGACTAACAATGTTGTTGAGCGACAACTTGATCACTTGGATAGATTCACACATGCATACTCTTTTCAAGAATTTTATAATCATATTCCACATATTGAAGGGGGGATTCCTATATTGAATAAATATGTGGAATCTCATATTCCGAAGCACTATCTCCCCCACATGAAGCACCAACCACGGATGACACCTTGAACAATGTGATTGAAAAAATTGAGAGATTGAATCTTGATTCAATTCCAACTCATTCAAATGAGCAGCCTGGGCCATCTCAGAAAGGTCCCCCAAAATGGATGACAAAGACACGAGAAAACGTTCGTCCCAATGAGGTTGGAAAGACAGGAACAAGAAGTCCCACCAGACAAAATGGAGGTGACATAGATAATTTTGATTCACCTATTGATATGGATATTTCTTATAATTATGAATTGAATTTGTCTACAAATCATGAACCAACTTCCTTAAAAGAAGTTGCTTCTCATGTTGAATGGAATGAAGCAATGCAAAAGTAGTATGATGCCTTGATAAAGGATGGCACTTATAAGCTGGTTGATCCTCCATTGGGAACCAAACCAATTGGCTGCAAGTGGGTCTACAAGAACAAGTACAAATCAGATGGCTCACTTTACAAGCACAAAGCCAGGCTTGTGGAAAAAGGTTTTGCACAGAAAGAAGGGGTAAATTATGAACTTTTTCCCCCACAAAAAAATTGGCCACCATCCAGACACTCTTTTCCCTAGCAACTCATAAGGGATGGAAAGTCCATTAGATGGATGTAAAAGCCACCTCTTTGAATGGAGATCTAAAGGATAAATTTTGTATGTCCCATCTAGAAGGATGTGTTGTGAAGGGCCAAGAACACAAAGTATGCAAACTTATAAAATCCTTGTATGGCCTCAAGAAAGCAATGCGAGCCTGGTATGAGAAATTAGCTGAGCATCTTCTGAAACTTGACTTCAAACATTTTGATCTTGATCATGCAACATTGTTTGTTAAGAAAGTTGGAAAAACAGTTGTATATCTTGTGGTGTATGTAGATGATATTTTGATGACAAGGAACAATGAGAGTTATATTGCATCCATAAAGAAAGAATTGAAGAAAGGTTTTGAAATGAGTGATTCGGGCTATGTTCACTACTATCTGGGTATTTAAGTAACTCAACATCCTAAATTTAGATTCCTTTCTCAAAATAAGTACATTGGATATCTTTTGAACAAGTTTGGAATGGATGAATGCAATCCCTTAACCACTCCAATGGAACAAAAATTGAAGCTCACATCCATTGAAGGGAAGGAATTCGAGGATGCAATGAAGTATAGACAACATGTAGGAAGTCTTATCTACCTGACTACCACCAGACCAGACATCTCATTTGTTGTTTTAATCCTCTACAGGTTTATGCAAAACCTTGTGAACGACATTGGTCTACTACAAAAAGAGTTTTAAAGTACTTGAAGGGGACTCAAGACTTTGGACTTAAATATACACAGGTAGGTGACTTCAACTTGATCAGATACTCTGATTCAGACTTTGATGAGGGAAAAGAAACTAGGGTGTCTACTTCAGGTTATATCGTGAGTCTTGGATCATGAGTTGTCTCATGGAGATCACGCAAAAAGTCAGTTCCAGCAGATTCCACAACCAAGGTAGAATATGTGGCAGCAGTTGAAGAAACAAAGGAATTTGTGTGGCTGAGGAAAATCCTAGAAGATTTGCAGATGAAACAAATGCATTCAACACCACTCATGATTGAAAACACTTCTTCAATAAATTTTTCCAAGAACCCAAAGTTACATGATCGAACAAAGCACATCAATAAAAAATACCATCTGATTCGACATCATGTTGAGGCAAAAAATATTCATCTACATCATTGTTCCACAAATGAGCAGATTGCAGACATCTTCACCAAAGCGCTTGGAAGATAAAAGTTTGAAAAGTTCAGAACGATGCTTGGACTCACCAACATCCCTTCAGATTAAAGGGGGGAATGTTGACACCTAATCCTAAGGGATTGGATGAGATTGTATATTATTGTAAATTAGTAAATAAGGAAGGCCAAGAAACATTGGGAAGTGAATCCCAATAGTCTCACCTCCATGTATAAGTACACAGGAAATCTCCATCTAATGCATCTTTAGTTTTGCAGAGTTACCTCTTGGCCTGATAGATACTGACATTCGCCTCTATGAGAAACCACTTATTGCCTACTGGTTTCCGATGATTTCTTTTGTGGGAAGCCACAACTAAGTTCTACTATTGTTTTTTATAGTTGATGATGTTTTCTTCTGAAATAAACCCTGGATAAAGTTGAACATGAACAATTGAATTCTTTTTTACCATGGATACATTTATGATGTTGAACTAGTTGTTGATGTTTATATGAAGAAACTGGAATGACTTAGAATCCCCTTAAAGATGGAACACTAATGACATAGCATCATATTGATGAATCCTCCTATAGGTTTTGTTCCATGAGACAATTTTGTCAGGGATATGTGTTAATGATTCCTCCTATAGATTGTGTGTCATCAGACATTATTGTCTGGGATATGTGTTGATAATTCCTCTTGTAGGTTGTGTGTCGTGAGACATTGTTATCTGGGAGATGTGTTGATGATTCCTCCTGTAGTTTGTGTGTAACGAGAGATTCTTGTGCGAGATAAGTATTAATGATTCCTCCTCTAGGCTGTCTGTCATGAGACATTGTTGTCTCAGAGATGTATAGATTATTCTTCCTAGAGGTTGTGTCGTGAGACATTTTTGTCCGAGATATGTGTTGATGATTCCTCATGTAGGATGTGCACCATGAGACATTGTTATCTGGGAGATGTATAGATGATTCCTCCTATAGGCTATGTGTTGTGAGACATTTTTGCCTTGGATTTGTGTGGATGATTCCTCATGTAGTTTGTGTGTCATTAGACATTGTTGTCTGAGAGATGTGTTGATGATTCCTCCTATAGGCTGTGTGTCGTGAGACATTATTGTTTGGGAGATGTATTAATGATTCCTCCTGCAGGTTGTGTGCCATGAGACATTATTTTTGAGGAGATGTGTTGATGATTCCTCCTGTAGGATATGTACCATGAGACATTTTTTTTCGGGAGATGTATTGATGATTCCTCCTATAGGTTGTGTGTCGTGAGACATTATTGTTTGGCAGATGTATTAATGATTCCTCCTGCAGGTTGTGTGCCATGAGACATTATTTTCCAGGAGATGTGTTGATGATTCCTCCTGTAGGTTATGTACCATGAGACATTTTTTTTTGGGAGATGTGTTGATGATTCCTCCTATAGGTTATGTACCATGAGACTTTTTTTTTTCGGGAAACAATTTTTGGGTTTTCCCCTTGTGGGTTTTTCCTTGGATGTGAGACCAATATTGGCATCTCTTGTCTCTTGTCTCTTGGTTATTGTATATTTTTCATTGTCTACTGTGATCTCTATTTACTGCTCTTGTTGAAGACTTAATGGTTGAAGTTTTTCATGTATACCTACTTGTTGACTAAAATCTAAAGAAGGGACAATTTATATCGATAAAAGTAGTTATCAATTGTGAAAAACTACTCTAGTCATTGCAACACTAGAATTTCAATATAATGGAGCTGACGTGGCATCCTCTTGAATCATGGTAGTCAAAACAAGAATGTAAACTTCTAGGTCACATAAATTTTTCATACATACTCCATTTGAGATATTTATTGTACCATTGGAAAGTTAATTGAGTATCATGATATTATGTTGTATATTTTCAACTGTTTATGAAGTTTTAATTAAGATCACGAGACACAAACCTACACTACTGCTCTACGGATATTATTTCATAATTTAGAACAAAAATTTCAAACATGCACAAATAAATAAGACACATGCAACAATTATTTTATCTAGGGAAATAAATCTTCTAAAAACCCCAATGCCTCTTGCACTAATCAAATTAATATAGATTTATTACAATTTCTTTTCTCAACTGATCTCACCCTATAAGTGCACAACCTATCTCTCTACTCACTGAAGGCCTCTAACACAAACTTATTCGATTTATGCCTTGGCTTGATCTCTTATTTCCTTGCATTTTTCCTTGAGGAATTAGGCCCATTTTATTTAGGAAATTCCTCTAATTGAATTGCACAATTCCGTAGGCTTATCATATGACTGCATGCAACACCTGTACACTTAAGACTAGTCTACAACTAATGTTACACTACCTTGGAATCTCCACGAAGCCTGAAGAACTCGAATTCTCCGCATGCACTAGATATTTTGGGTTGATTGATTAGTTAACTGGATGATCACTGAGTTTGAATGAAGTCCCACTACACAACTTGACTTTCCACTAGTTCCTCCAACAATTGGAACTAGTTTAATTAAAAACAACCTTAGATAATTGACCTTGATTGCTACAAATTAGCGATCACACATGTTTAACTGAACTTTAACTCCTCCAACTCGAATTTACTGAGTAAACTAGGTGATACAAGCCATGTCACACAAGTTAAAATCATCCGAGTTGTGTGGTGATGTGGAAATTTAAATTTTCTCATTGAGAATTTCTTGTTGCATTTTTCAACATATCAAACAATGTTAGGGGGTCTAGCACAAGTGAAAAAATTTGGACACCAAAAAATTCAAGAAATACCTCAAATTGCCTCGAGAAGTTTTAAAACCCCAAATCACCTAATCTAGACCCATTGGTAAAAATGGTCATGTGAGTTGATTCCTCCAATTTTTCCACTTCAAAAGCATTAACATGGATGGAAAATAATATAATGATCCAATTCAGATCACACAATTTTTTGGGCCATGTATGTTGGACTCAACTCTATACCTTAGAAGCTAAAAAAAAAAACTATATATCCAAATACTCCAAATCAAAATACATGGGAAAGCCCCAATTTTTTTTTAAAAATGTCCACAATCCAAGAATACAAAAAATCGAAATAAAATATATTTACAAAAATGCTACATCTCCAATAGTTAGGTATAAATTATAACCACACATGATGTTGATTTATATATTAGACATTTAAATCATCATTTTCATACTCTTTTTCTTTGAATATTTAGAGTTTTACACATCTATTGAAGAGGATAATCGCTCATGGAAAAATATATTTCATAAGCTTGAGCCACTATTTTTTTCTTTAGGGAAATTTTAGTGCTAAAAATGAGAATATAAAGCCTCTTGTATGATGTGAGAATCAAATATTTTTGTGTACACCCATACAAGAAAGGATATTATATATGTATCCATATGATGCTTTAGGACAAGATCTTGGATTCATATATTGAGTGCATCATAATCATGTTTAAGCATGGTTGTCCTTCAAATTCCCAAGAACATTTAGTATGTTCATTAAATATCTCATTAGAAAAGAAAAAAATAAAGTAGACCTTGAAGCCTTGGTTGAAGGGTTGGAATTCTATCAAAGCAGTATACTAGCCATAGAGAAAGTTTACTTTATAGGCCTCTAAGAACATGTAGATATATCATGATTGCATTTGTTTCCTTTTATTTAGTCTAATATGTCTATAATTTGGAGCTTTCTAAGACTCATACAAGCAAATAGATAGTGAAGAACATGTAGATTTAACACGATTGCATCCATTGCTTGTTAGTTAGTTTAAAATTTCTATAATTTGGAGCTTTTATATTCTTCAACAGTGTGATATATTTTATTCTTATTGAGGACAATGATTGTTCATTTATCGCTTAAACTATGCAAGGTGCTTGACATAGTAGATGTCAACTTACAATCCCTACTCTATGTGTGTGTGTGTGTGTGTGTGTGATTATTACAATAAAAATTATGTTACTTTGTCCATATATTTCTTAATAATCCCAATCAAGGATCTAAAATGTTTCTACAAGCATTAATTCTGCAAAATGATACATCCCATAGATCTTAGTCTTAAGGCATGATGAAGAGAGCTATAAGGAATTTTCAAAGTATTTGACACACAATGTACTATCATAGAGATATCAATGCTACTAAAAATAAGAAACTATATGAGTGTGACAAATAAATATGCCTTGGATCAAGAAAAGGCGATGATTCATTTGGAGACCAAAGAACTGAGAGTTTATGATGAAAAAACTTTTAAATGAATAGAATCACAATTCTCACTATTGTAAAGACTTTGTAATGTTAACAAGTTTGACTTCATGTAGGTTCATATATAAAATTAGTCAAGGAAATACAACCTAGAAAGTTTCATTGAGTTTAATAGAATTTATTATTGCAAACAAAATCATTAACCCACTTATACATGAAAGATATAGAAACTTTACATTATCTCTATGTTAGGTCCCTATATTACTACTATAGTCTGTTATTGTTGTTGTGTAGCCCCCTTATCTTTATTGTTGTACCCCTGTAGCCCCCATATTTTTATTATTGGGCCCCATAAAAAGCCATTATTGTTATTTTTATGCCCTTACATTATTATTGTTAGGTCGGCAAGGATTATATTGTGACCCCATGAACTCATATATATAGAAAGGAGGTTTTTTCATTTGTATCATCCAAGAATTTTTCATTTATTTAATGTAAAGGAGGTTTCCCCCTCGAAGTGGCTGATTTCTAAGGCCTTTATCTCTCTTTTCTTCTATTTTTGGAGTTGGTTTCATAACATTTGGAATCAGAGCTATGGATTCTAGGGTTTCGCTACTTCAAACAGTTCATCGTCGAATTTTCGCTATAACTCTTTTTCTACGAAGGTTTAGATGCTTAAAAAAAAACCCATTTGCGAAGACATCCTAAGGAACTTAGTGTAACAATTTCAGATCTTGGTTCAAAATATTTTCAGAGATATGATCTGTGAATGTTAGGGTTTTTATAGGCTCCCGAATTTCATCTAAAAGGGGTGACCTTGGGAAAATCGCCATAACTCTCTCTCTCATCATCTGATTGGAATTCTGTAAAAAGTGGCCGAAATTTCACGGAATTTAGTTTCCTCTGTATCAATTTCAGTTAGAAGGAGGAAACAATGACACGTGGCATGTCATACAAGTTCGCTCTACTGAACCAGTCCAAAATTAGGCCATTGTTGGAGATTGGGCATAAATTTTCCTTGAAGAATCGAAATCAGGTCAGACCTGTGGCATTCGAAAGAGATTCAAAGGGCTAATACAAGACCTAATTTCAAATATTGAAGATCCTAAATCATAGAGATAATTTAGTTTCAATATCGAGCTCCTCAAAAGCATGAAAAAGGTGTGTATTTTTTTTCAAATTACTTAATTCTTGTTTGAAAAATCAGTTTGAAGTGATTCCAAGGGCATATTGAAGCTTAGATATTAGTATTGGGTTCTAAAATTCCCCCTAAAAATAATTCAACGCCCATTAAGCCCTTAGAAGGATCTACTATGACTCATGAAGAGCAAGAAGTGCAACATGATATATAAAAATTACAAGAGCAAGTGCAACAACTTTTGCTCTCGCAAAAAGCAACAAAAAATGAAATGGAAGTTTTGAAGAAAGGTGTGGAAGCTAAAATGGATGGTTTGAAGAATGGAATAGGAGACATGGAAGAAAAAATGAAAGACAAAATGGAAGACATGAAGAATGATCTAAAAGCAGATATGGAAGGTTTGACAAAGTTGATACAAGAAATTATTCCTAATGGTGAAAAGATAGTAGAGGAAACTCATGATGAGAAAAAGAAAAAAAAATGTTAGTCGTGATTTCATAAACTATAAT
This sequence comes from Pinus albicaulis, assembly GCA_034641835.2. Classification (NCBI taxonomy): domain Eukaryota; kingdom Viridiplantae; phylum Streptophyta; class Pinopsida; order Pinales; family Pinaceae; genus Pinus; species Pinus albicaulis. The sequence goes on from CM076569.1 coordinate 121,636,668, forward strand.
GTTAGATTGAAGACCCACCATATTCTAAAGATTGATATGAGGATGTTTGATGGCAAGGATCCCACAACATATACTACATATGGAGCAATAGCTTGATCAAAATAATGTGCAAAACACACAAAAGGTACGCCTTGCAACTTTATATTTAGGAAAAAATACATTTGTATGGTATCGATGGCTTTTATCCCCTTAAAAAATTGTCACTTGGTCATTTTTTACAGAGGAAATGATAGCACATTATGAGGATACAAAGAGAAACACCTTCTTTAGCCAATTGATAAATCTCAAACAAAAGGGTTCAGTGGTGGAGCACATTGACGACTTCCAAAAATTGAATATAAGGGTAGCCAATATTCCATAGGAAAATAGGATTTATGTCTTCATAAGGATTTTAAAGGATAACATCCAACATGATGTTCGCATATGGGAACCTAATTCATTGGAGAAGGCATTCAGGTTGGCAAGAAAAATTGAATGTAAAATTATGGCGACAAGGAAGCCTACCACTCACTTCTATAAAGATGAAGTGTTGCTACTCCTAGACTTCCAAAACCTACAAGGTTGACACCACAACAATTGGAAGAAAAAATATCAAAAGGGCTTTTCTATAGTTGTGATAACAAATACACTAAAGATCGTAAGTGTGCTGAGAAGAAATTATTTTACATAGATTGTGAAGAGGAGGAAGAAAATGAACAAGAAACTTCAAAAGAAGAGGATATACACCAGGAACCAACCCTAGAGAGAGAAGAAATGAGTCTGACCATATACTATAATGCATTGGCAGGAATTACCACTCCTCAAACTCTCAATATATCAGGACATATCAAGAAGAAAAAGGTAATAGTGTTGATTTATTCGGGTAGTGCCCATAATTTTATTCATTGTAAGGTAGCCAAGGAATTGAATTGCTTCCTATACCTAGCACCGAGTGTCAAGTGATGGTTGCAAATGGAAGAACTATAAATTAATATGAAAAATGCCATAATATCAAGCTAACCATGGGGGAATATGTATTGAATAGTCCAATGCTTTCCATTCCAATGGGAGGTGCTTATGTTGTACTAGGAGTACAATGGTTACAATCTTTGGGGACGGTAGCATTTAATTTTCAAGAAATTTTCTTGAAATTGTTTTTGGAAGGAAAGGAAGTTGAATTATGGGGTATCGCAGGAAAGCTGAGAAAGATGATAAGCTCTAATTTCATGACAAAGATTCTAAATAAAGAACAACGAGGCGTAATTTCACAATTATGCTCACTAGAAGTACCAACATCAAAATCATCTATTTCTCCAGATCTCCAAAATGTCTTGGACAATCATTCTATTGTAGCTCCTAGAGATAGCCTTGAGTTGCAAAAGACCAGTGCCTAGGACATCTTGAAATCAGAGGTTAGATGTAGACAATTTTAATGATTCCTCTGACAGAATATGGATTAAGAAGATAATAATTGTGGTGGTTTAGAAATGATGAAGACTTGTTTGATTCATGTGAATTACCCAGTACTGCGAGAGGGGTCAGGAGGCTGTATGGATCGGTGGCTTTTCAAATGGCCAAAGACTGGAACAATGAGCAAAGTCTTTCAAAATATGCAGAGGTGTTGAGAAGGAACGGAGGAGGAACCCGCGAGAGACAGGCTTAAAAGTCTTAAGAATCTGTCTCCCTTGAACTCATAGGAATCAGATGTAAGTGGAATGTGACCAATAATAGAGATTCGTGGAGCGCGAATTAAGGGGGCACATCAATTTTAATACATGAGTGTTGTTCATACACGAATTATTGAACAAAAATGCATACAATCGGTAGCTACATTACACAAATCGTCAAAGCAGCAGAATATTGAAAGATGATTATACATAACAGGAGATTAATGATAAACAAGAAAATAAAAATACATACTACTCATTTCTCCCTCTGGAATCCAAATAAACAACATTGTATATCATATTATGTTCAAAAAAACTCTTCCAAATATGTGTCTCAGAGCATAAAGAGTACAGTCATATAGAACTACATAAAAAATTCTCCAAAATTCAGAACCATTCTTTCATCTTTGAACTCTCTACATATAGAGTTCTCTTGAAGGGTTTACGATCGAATAAACTTCCATGATCGACCCACACATGTGAAAATAAAAACTATCATAACCAAATCACAGAGCGTGCATCGAGCAATCACTCCCGTAATCAGAAAATCCAAACATAATCAAGTGAACTTGAGGTTTCAATAGCAAAACATCATAATCAAACAGTAAACAAAACAACATAGTTGGCCACGGAGGATAAGTCCTAAAATATTCAAAATGGGGCGGCAAGGAGTAACTGTGAACAGGTGGGCAGTCTGGCCTTCATCACATGGTTCCACTCGTCATCGAAAGCCTCCACTCCCTTATTTTCATTATTTCCACTAACCGTTACGAAATGACCAGTCATGTTCCGCGTGCCAAAAACCCATGATGTGTTGGACTTGAAAAATCATATATCGGGCTTCGGAGGGGGGCCTGTGGCATTAACATACAACCGAATGGTTTAACACTGAAAAGAGAGTGAGACAAAGGCCATGGGAGGACTTTGAGGACGTGGCAGGGAGGTGGGACCCAAATTCATATTTAAAATCACAATCGGGAGTGTCAAGGATCAGGACGGGAAGTAAGAACGAAACAATGCGAAGTGCGATGTGCGATGGGCGGAAGGGAAACATGGAAAGGAGGTGGGTCTGCCTGCAAATCACAGTCAGAAGTTCTTTGTTATGAGAAATGGTGGTAAATGTTAAAACTTGCGAAGGGCGATTTGCGAAGTGAGATGAGCGGAGGGTAACGTGTCAGGACGGAGGTGAGGCCGCCCGCAAAATAACAGTCGGAAGTTATTTGTTATGATAAATAGTGGTAAATGTTAAACCTTGCAAAGGGCGATGTGCAAAGTGCAATGAGTGGAGGGTGACATGGCAAGACGGAGGTGGGGTTGCCCGCAAATTTCAATCAAAAGTTATTTGTTATGAGAAATGGTGGTAAATGTTAAAACTTGCGAAGGGTGATGTGTGAAGTGCGATGAGTGGAGGGTGACATGGCAGGACGAAGGTGGGGCCGCTCGCAAATCACAGTCGAAAGTTTTCTATTATGAGAAGCGAAGGGTAAAAGCTGCGACTTGCGATGTGCAATTTGCGATGAGCGGAAAGGTCGACGATGTGAAAAGGTAAGTGGTAAGAGCTCTTTCTTCTTTTGACTGCAAGGCAACCGCCCGACTTGTGCTTGAACTACTTGGCCTTCAATTTAACCATTCGTGCCTCATCCCTATGATTTGCTTATAGGGGCCACTTCTCCACCTTGTGTGCGGTCACAAGCCAACATTGGCTCCATCTGGGTACAACGTACCATACTAAGTGCGTTAAGAACCTGCAAACCTGAATCTCTGTTCTTTATTGGGCGCATGGAGTCGCAAATGCACACTATAAATCTGAACTAAAACTACAACTAGTATGTGCACTGCAAACTATCAAAATAGAAATCACTGCCACACCCCGAAAATATTGAATGTTGAAATCTAAACCATGCTGAAACTGAAATCTGAAACACACTTGAACTAAAAAATGCAAAGAAATATGAAACTAACACTGGAAATATTCTCATAGCACTGAGCTTATTTTCACACCTACCTACCCTAATCTTTCGTAATTATTGCTATTCTAAATGATATAATAATGCCAGTGTAACCAGGCAAGAAACTGCTCTAATAAAAAAAAAATCTCATTGTTTTTCACCAAACTCGAGAACAAACATGTTAATTGTATTTGATATAAAATCCTAGCCTAATATTCATTGCAAGAAGCTTGGTAAACCTGAACAACAACAGAAATGCTGAAAAGGTATGGTGGCTTTGTGATGAATAATTTCTCAATATAGATAACCACTGGATCAAGATACACTTGAACTATTTTTGAATATGTTGACCCAATCGATCCAACCTCATTATAACTTGGTACTGCACATGTGTTCTCCATGTCTGAAAACAAGTTGAAACACATTTTCATTTTATCTGATGAATTTTGTGTCAATACTTCGACTGAACCAGAAAATAGGGCAGACTGCCCGATCATATCGATATCATAGCAGCTTCTAAAATTATTACGTGTACATGAAAACTGACTCTAAGAACTACAACCATCCAACGTATCAATTATTGGGTCACGAACTGCTTTAGATGACTGTAGCATTGGTTCCACTGACATCTCATGATTTCTCCTGTGATTATCAACCAAAATGTGACTAGGATTCCCTTTTAAAATATCATATGAATTAAAGCATAACGGTAGAGAATCAAACTGGATCAATTCTTCCTCTGCTTTAAACTTTGCCTCTTTGTTCAACAGATTCACTTCCACATCAACTGCAATATGTTTCACTTCTTCAAGGGTTGCAATGTCCCTTTCACTTTTTTGGAATACCATCTCTGGATTAAAGGCATCTAGTAGTGCAAGAGAGATACTCCTGGGGGTGGCCTTATATTAGCAGGCATTGAATGATACACCTTATTGAATCTGGCTGGAAAATACTATACTATTTCCCCTGGCTGTATTTTTAACTTGTTCATACTCTTCTATGATAAGAAATACATTTCCCATGATTACCCATCGACCTAGGAAAACTTGCATGAATTGATGAAAATTTCTCATGCTAACATTTGGAAGATTCTCAAACCAATTTTTAACTTTACCTTGCCATGGTAGGACAAACATCCTGATACATACATCATCTTCTTCCTTCACTGATGACTTCAATACACTAACTAAAGGATCATGGAAAACATGAAACATAAGATCTTCTAGAATATTTGTAACAGGAAAACAAACCTCATTCCAAATTGTTGCTTTGCTTGTGTGTTGAAATTGATTCTCTTCAAACAACATGGGAACAAATTGTTTTTCTTCACTATCCGCAGTAGGCAAGTGATCTGAGTGTTCATTATCTTTGTCTTTTTCACACAGAGGATTGCAAGGGAGCTGCAAACTCTCGTTAGTTTATGGTGAAGGAACATGATTTGTAATAGTCTGTTGTACTACTGAAAGAGAATTTGAGAGACGGTCTTCATCATGTAAATATGATTGGTATTTAATATCTAAAGGAAACACTGCTTGTTGAGAATGTTCTTGTGGATCTAGATAATTAAGCTCTACTGCCTCTATTTCCGGATCACCAGACTATTGTTGATTTTTAGTGTTGTCCTCTGGGAAACACTCTAGCTCTTCCCCTTCTTCATGGAGGGTAGGCTCACCTCCCTCTTCTTCATAATAGGCTAGGAACTAGTTTTATACATGCGGTCCAAGAACCACCATGGGTGGTTCTTCTTGGAGATTAAAGGGTGTGGGCCCTTTTTCTGTAATGGCTTCTTTGAACTGCTCTTTAGGAGGGTCAGGAAATTTCAAGGGTATAGATGAGGACTTCTCATTTTATGGAGGATAAACTTCTTGCTTTGTGGAAGTGGATGCAGTGGCCTTATGAGGGGTTGACTCTTCTAATGGCTTCTTCCCTTTACTGGCAGGACTAGGAGGGGTTTGTTCTCTTCATATTTACTCTTCATTTTGTTCTTTCCCTCGAGTTATCTTTCTGGAGGATCTAAGGTCATACTTATTGTGGAGTTGAGCCTGAATGAAATCCACGAACTATCTGCAGTAATTATCAATATCTTCTTTCTCCCCTTGCAGGACGAGTTCACCCTCTTCATCATCAGAGTAAGCGAGGAATCGATTCCCTTGATTGTCTGTGAGTTCCTCAGCCTTTCCCTCCACTTGTCTCTCCCATTATAGAGGAGGTTGAATGTGTTCTTGCTATTCCTTCCTATCTCGTTGCAACAACTGCAGAGGGTGCTTTCGATACTGCGGATTAAACCATCGGTTAGGAATCATTTGGTTGAGACAAGGACAGGATTTTTTGGCCTCCAATTCAAGATTAATCAGCTTATTTGAAAGGTTCTTGATTAGCTTATTTATTTCTTCAATTCTATACTCTTGAGATTCACTTTCCTGATTTGAAGTAGAAGCCTCTTCCTTGTACCTTCTTCTGAATTCATGTTCCATATTCCCCTTAATTTTACCAATAGAAGAAAATTTTGGTTCTACCTCCAATGCATCAGTCTAGATCTGATCCATAGATGTGGATTTCCTTTCTCTTAGGGTGAAACCAAACTCTATTTCGAAAGTTCCTGTGAAGACCACCTTATTAGCTACTTAGGGAGGCTTTATTTCAGCAAGAAGATTTTTATAGATCTTATTGAACCTCTTGATGAATTCTCTTATATCCTCATTGTGTCTCTTCTTTAGAGCATTGAACTCGGTGAGAACGTATCCATGGTCCCTCTTTTCTCCCCATTTTATTGTGAAGAAATTTTCCATTTCTTCCCAAGTGTGGAATGCATTGTCGACTAGAGACTTGAACCATTTCTGGGCTTCTCCATCCAAGGATTGGACGAAAAGCCTTAACACCACATCTAAGTGCTCTACATTCACATTCTCAGCAAAGGCGTAGAAGTTTTCAATATGTCTCTGCGCAGAAGTACTATCTTCCCCGGTCAACCGAGGCAGGAGCTTTATATAATCTTGTGGCATATCATTTAGAGGTTGAGGGAGGGCCAAGGGGGCATACTTGTTCAAAAGGAAACTTAGCACAACCATATGATTTAGAGGTGGGGGTAAATGGTGGATCTGAATCTAGTGTGAGGCCTGGTGAAAGTTGTTAGTGTCCCGTAATTTGGAAAATTGCTAAACCAAATGACAGGGTAACATCAGAACAATATTTGGAGTCCTAGGACCTGGCCTTCCTGGACTAAGAGAGGGATCTCTCTATTATGCAAAGGATGTGAACTTGTTCGCTTTATATGTTTTATTTTAGGCTAGTTTTTAAGTACATTTTGGTTTGTTTTGGTTTTGAGGTAAAACTGATCAAGTAGGACAAATAGAAAGAGATTTCATCAAATCAATAGGGCTATGGGGTCAGTTAAAGTCAAGGATGTCTAAATGATGGACAAGGTGTACTGCAGGGCTGATTTAGCAAGGTTAATGGATCCTTTGGGTGAGGTATCAGGTGAAATGAACATTAATTTTGTGAAAAACGAAGAAGTCTTAAACATATATAGTTTGAAAGCAAATACTCATGAGGTAGGGCAATCCATTAATCTCTATGAACAATACTCGAACTGATAAACATGAAAGATAAACATTTAGGTGAGACATAGAAGCATAATAACTCCTAACTTTAGAAATTCACCTTCAGTTGTTGGGAAAACATATAAGATAAAAAAACTAACTTAATATATGAAGAGGGAAATCCTAAACAACATATATCAAACTATCGGGAACTTTGAAACAAGTTGGTAAGCATGGACAAAGGGCAAGATCAAGCGAGACCTCTTTGACTTAACCAAATCAATCAATATTTCATAGAAAGGCTTCAGAATAGGGCCTTGATAACTTCAAATAAGCAGGGCATACCTTAAATCATATTTGATAGCTATCATACTGACTATTAATAAAAAAAATAAAAATATCTTGGTGGACCTAAGGAGCAGTTAAGAATTCCTTATAATGACCAAGAAGAAGAAAACATCAAAGTTGTAATAAACAGGAGGTTTGAGGTGCTTCCATGAGCATATATCAACCTATACTTTTATGATCTACAACAAAAAAGAAGCATGAAACATTAATGAAAAAAAGAAGACAAATAAATCAGGGAAACATCACCATTCACCAAGCTATTGATCTGAATTATGCAAAAGGAATTACTGACATCTATGTGAACTTGCTTATGTTAAATTATGCAATAGATCAAAAAGATTGCAATTAACATAAACGACATAAGCCATTAAAGACACATTTAAAACATATCAACACGGCAAAATTTAATAAGGAGTTCACTAGAATTCCTGGCTACGTCTCCTAGTCCTTTAGCTTCCAGTGCTGACCTTTATATTATGTCTTCAAATGCTTTACAAACATGAGCTCAAAAATTGAGACTCAAATGATGAAATAGACCTCACCATGATGACCGGCTCGGAATTCTGGTCAAAATTAGTATAAACTTGCCTATGTTTGGCCACAATGACTTCCAGACCCCCTGGAAAGTCAAAAACCACTCTGCCTTTCTGCAAAAACCGCTTTTGTCTATGAAATACCACCTTGGACTGCGCGCTGGTGGTTGACTTGTTCGACACCTGCACAAGACTCAAATATTGGTTGGAGTGATGGACTTACAAGTCTGAACTGTAGCGCAATCAGCCTCTGCTCTTGTGTGAAGGTGTTGGCATATATATGTTTTGGAGGTCGGCGGTTCAAACCTCCACCCGACCCCTCCGTTGAATCTCCACACAATACATTACATATTTGGAAAACTATATATTACAATATATATATATTGAAATATATATGGTGGTCTTTAATATCTGATAAGGTTCAATTCCTGGCGGTAATCAACATATTTTCCACGTTAATACATATGATTCCAACGGTGTAGGAAAACATTAATGATACACCTTTAAAACCTTTGATCTCCATCTGGCAGTTAGGTGATATATCATATGGTTACAAACAACATATCCCATAGTTTGTTGTGATATATTTACATCGCATTTAAACCTTTATCAAAGGTTTCGGCGGTGGATAATTACGATATACATTGCATATATGCGGCGGTTTATAAGGTAAGGTCCGACAGTTTGGCATATCATCAATTCTCGATTCCGTCGGCATTTAAATATGTGCAGTCAACAAACTTTGGATATGGTATATCCTATAGTTTGTTACCCATTTAGCGCCAATACATATTTAATACCATACCTTTGATTTAAAAACCAATTGAAGTGTTGGCCCAACCGGTGTTTGGACTCCATTGAAAACTTAGCAATTCAAGAGGTCAGGGGTTCGATCCTCCCTGGCCTCCATAATTTTGCAAACAAGGTCAAACTGGGCAAAAATCTAGGTTGCCACATGTCAGCTCTGGATTGACCCATATCAACCAATCATATCTCGACACGTCACTGAGCTTGATGACATCAACCTGGACAAATTGCGCATTCCCGAGACAACACATTTCCTGTTGACATCACACTATTGACTTTGACTTTGACTGTTTGACTTTGAATTTTTGCATTTTGCCCTACTTTTCCCTGAAACTTTGACTTGCCACAACTTCCTCATACAAAGTCGGTTTCATGCGCCGTTTGCACCATTGGAAAGTTGTCGACGAGCACTTCAACTTGATTCCATTTTCAACTGCATTTGAAGACTTATATATGGAGGAAAAACTGAATCCATTTTGGATCAGCTACGGAATCCTGCACACATTACTCCTCCACCATCAAGCCAAGCAAGACATTCATCCACTTCATAAAACCAATATTTTCTCCAAGCTCATAAAAATATGTATTGCTCTTAACATTTAAAGTTCTCCCTGTTTTACAATGAATCCTCATGGTTTATATAAGCCAAGAGGGGAAGGATCTCACTAGAGCATCTAGAAGGCCATTGGCCAAAACAAAATATCTAAAACTGTCATTGAGGCCTTACAAGGTCCAAGGCACAAAATATCTTTCTAAAATATCTTTTTCGGACCAAAATAGAAAAAAAAATCACTTTTAGGCTCTGACATACATGATAGAACTTTCATAATGCACATTTTCCTTGTCCTCACACAGGAATGCAGAAAATTGTCTCTTTTTTAGCAGAATTTCCAGGTGCGCAGCACCAAAATAGGCCTTTTTGCAGTGAGGTTTTGGAGGCCTTCCTGATATCGAAAAAGGCCCCGTGATGGCCCGTTGGAAATATATGGATGTATAATTTCCAAATATACTTTATTTATTTCAATATGATCTTTGGAAGCTGCTCAAAAGTGGAAAAGGTGCAGAAACCCAGGAGCGCAACACCTGCTCAAAAACAGTGGCAGGAAGGTGAAAAAATGGTTGTTTTTGGACCTTTTGAGGGACCAAAACAGCTCCAAATGAGCTAAAAATTTATGAGAATACTCCCCTAGAGCCAAGGAATCCAAAAATATAAAATTTCCCTGCTGAAGATGCTCTGAGAATAAGTGCAGCATCCAGGGTGCTGCGCTCCTAGGCTTGAAAAATCACAAAAAATAAAAAGGTGTCCAATTTTGCCCAAATTTGGTGAGTGGATCCCTCAAGGGTCTTTAGAAACCTATAGTGAAGCTTGGGCCAAAATTATAAGCCTAGCTTGGTCCTTTCCATATTTTCACGTCGGGCACCTCCTTTGGGCAACTTTGAGCTTTTTTCTAGCAAACTGATTTAGCTTTTTGTAATGTTGAGTCATCTTTCTTTGTAAGCCTAAATCCTTGTTTGCTTTCTCCAATTTGGCCTCTAAATGCAGGTTTTCCCTTTCTAGCCAAGATTCTTTGTCATGTTCAATTTCTAAGGCAAGGAGCTCAGTGAGAGGGAATTGTTGTGCTCGGGCTGACTCTTCCTCTCTTTATTTTTCTAATGCTCTCCTAAGACCCATAGTCTTAGGCCTCTTCCTAGATTTCCCTTATTCTTCATCATATTCTTCATAGTCACCCATGTACTCTTCTAGCTTCACTTTTGATTTCTGAGCCTCTTTTTTGTACTTGAGTGCTCGGGCTTCATAAATGGCCAGTTTTCCACTCATTTTCTTGTTTTTCATTTGCAGGAAATGAATAAGATCTTTTGGTCTTTCTAGATCAGTCACCAAATCTCTAACTTGTGCATCCCGATCTTGTAAGAGAGAATTAAGAATCCTTGTTTCATTTTCTTCATCACTATCCAAGTGAATGAGTTCAAACTCCCTCTCTTTTTCATGACTACTTTCTTGTTCTTCTATTTTCTTCTTGCCTTTGTCTTTCATGGGCTTCTTCCCCTTGTCCTTCTTTGGTAATTCACCTTGGTATTTATTTGGTAGTTTACCCCTTCTCCTTAATGCCCTGGTGATATTGCTTTGCACTTTTTGAGGGATTTTTCCTTTCATTGTTTTGGAAATTTTACCTTTCACTGCTTTTGAGGGGGAGTGCATGGCCCCTTTCCTTTGGGAGGCAGCAAACACATGTTTCCCACCTTTCTGATCAGGGATGATGAGAGGTGTCACAAAATGGGCTTGTTCAATTTGGTCACTTACAGCCCTAGGACTGTCTTTTCCTTCAAGAGTGTTTTCTGTGGGCATTTCCTTGTCGCTTTTCCATGGGCTATCCTTTTGATTATCAATTTCAACATTTCTAATGATCTTACCACCAAGAGGATCTTTAAAAAGGTCATGCTCTGTTTCTGTGCGGTGGGAGGTGCCCAAGTCTGATACTTTTTCATCTTCAAGATTGTCCATGTCTTTACCCTTTTTTCTGTTGTCTTGATTGTTCTCATCATTAGGACTTTTGCCATCATTTCCTTGTGTATTTAAGACCACTCTGAAAATTGTCTCTAAACTATCCTCATCAATTTCCTCTTTGTTGTGACTATCTTCCTCTTGCTTCTTGTCTTTATCTGTGCTGTTGTTTCTGCTATTTTTCACTTGGCTGCCAGTGTCTTTGCTGTTTTTACTGTGCTTCCCTTCTTCCTCACTCTAGCCACCATTGTTTAAAATTCATCAGTTTCCTCTTTGTTGTCTTCATCAATTTCAGCAGTGCTTTCTTCAGGATTAGCATTACTTTCTTTAAGGTCACTACTACTTTCTTTAGGATCACTTCTGTTTGGAGAAGGTGTTTGAATAATGTTTGCTTGGGAGAGTGATTCGGGGGAGGAAAGTGGAACATGGTCAGTGGAGGGCGAAGAAGGGGTATGAGGAAGATTTTGAGAAGAGGATGGCGCATTTAGCAATAGGATGGAGGATGAAGAAGTGAAGTCATTATGAGTGATAAAGGCTTCCCAAGGAATGCCTTGTTGCTTCAGTTGGTGAGTTACAATGATTTTGACAAGGGAGTGATGAAATAGACTTGCCCTTTGCTGAGATGGAGGTTTATTTTTCATGATAGTGGACATATTTTCAATGCTCTTGCAGAGGAAATAAGGTAGGTTCAGCAGCTTGGTCCTGGTGAAATGAATGAGGAGCCTAATATGATATGAGTAGATCCGGGAGAACCTACCCTCACAGATAAAATATTTCATGACACTGTTCATGAGGAGGGCATACCTGTCCAGTAGACATGAAAAATGACAAATGGTTTTACATGCAACTTGACAACTGGGCTTTAGAAAAGGCTGATAATGGATTAAGTCAAGATATGTTTGTTTAAACCATTTCTCACCTATGCAAGGGATCTTGGTGGCTTTAGAGACAACTTTAGGGGTCAACTCAAAATTTAACCCTACCAGATGAACCTTATGCCTGTGCAATCTTAGGTAAACAACTCAGTTAATTGAGGATGGTTTTTTATTTCTTGTACCTTGTTGCAAAAATCAACTGGGTTTGCCTCCTTTCTTGGCCTATCTTCTTGGTCTTTGAGGCTCATCACTTTCTTCTTGAGACATAATGACTAGGTTATCTTTCTTTCAATTTTGAAACAAAAATCCTCTTTGTAGATGAAGTGCAGAGGAGAGAGGCTTTAAGGAGTCTTAGGACCTTAAAACAAATTTGGATACTCAAAAGAGAATAGGTTACTCTTACATTTAGATTTTTTCCTCAAACTACCTTAGACTCAATTCTAACCTTAATTGGAACTTTTACAGTTTAAAAAATTGATGAGGAGATACAAATTTATGAAAAATACCTCTTGTAAATCTTCTTTGTGATAAGAAACAAATTCAGTTGAAAACAAGAAATTTTCAGTCTTTTGGTGAAAACTGGGCGGTGCTGCGCTTTTCTCTTAGGCGCGCAGCACCATGGCTCGGACCACCTCTGCACGCGGTATGTGCGATGGGAGAAGTGTTGGACGCGCAGCACCCTCAGCTCGGGCGGCCTCTGCACGCGGCGTGTGCGATGACTGCAAAGCTGGGCACACAACGTCTTCAGGCCCCGACGGCCCTTGCACAAGGAGATGGGCGGTCTTGGAGGCAGACTCTGCATGCGGAGATGGGCAGTCTTGGAGGCAGACTTTGCATGCGGAGATGGGCGGTCTTGGAGGCATACTCTACATGTGGAGATGGGCGGTGGCCTGGGCGCTGTCGGGCGGCAAGCTCTGCACGTTGGGTGATCAAAAAAACGCGCAACACCAGTGTACAGCCGAACAGTGTCCGGTGTAAAAATGCACTGAGTGCATCTACAGGCGCATAGCGTCTACGGTTTTCTACCCGAGAATGTTCTTCGAAAAATCAAAATTCCTCCTCCTTTTTTCTAAATACGAAATGAACGGAAAAAGGCCGTTGGGGGTATTTATATCCCTGTTTGAAGTGATTTAAGAGGCAAAAACTTCTCCCCTTTAGTTCAAAAAAGCATATTCCTTATTTACCCCTTTTGACTGTTTTTTTTTTTTTTTAGTGTACACAACTTTTAGCCTTTTTAAGCATATGAATGGGCCCATGATGTCCTTTGAAATTTGCAAGGTGAATTACACAACCAATTTGCCTCCTTCTTAGAAACAAGTATGTGGTTGTTTTTCCGTGCAGCACTTCAACTTTCAAAATTTAATTTTTCCTCTTTTCAGTGCAATGGCACTCTTAGTATTTGAAAATAAAAAATTGCGACCTTTACTTATCTTTAAAAGACAACTTAGTAAAATCCTTACACCCTCTCAGGAAAACTTTTACACCCTCTGCTTGTCTATGGAGGAGGTGTTGTTTTTACCTCATAATGCCCACTTGCATATTCATCCAAATTTTTGAAAAAGCCTGAAAAACCTTCCCACTGTGAGGACAACAAATAGATTTTTGTAAACAACATACCTGATGTTTTCCTCTTTTAGTATGACTGTCCCTTTTTAGTAGTCTTAGTCTTCTCCACTAATGGTGCCTTTGATGGTTTTTTGTCTTTTTGGTAAGGGCATGGAAAAAGGGCAGTTGTCCCTCTCTTATTTATGTTTTGAGGCACATAAACTATCTCAAGGGCATATTTTCCAAAATGTGCCATGTTGTTCACATATCACTGATTTTTTCTAAGATTTTGCACGAAGACTTGAATGAGCGTTATGTTACCTCTTATAGTGACATCAAGACCTCTACAGTAGCCTCCAATTTGCTGTGATTTTTAGCCCTTATGGATGATGTTCTGAAATCTTCTAGGTATCCTTGATTTGTAGTGAAAAACTTGATTTTCTTGTGTTTTTAGCTCACTGTACCTCTGTTCAAAATGCCAACTGTCTTGATTGAAGCTTTTCTTTGGTGCCTCTCTTTTTCCCTGTTTTGATTTCGGCCAAACATCAAGACATCCCTGCAGAGATGTATTTGATAGGGTGACTTAGTCTTGAGAGATTTTACTGTTGGTTCAGGAGGGGCCACCTTAGAGATTGTTTGAGCACCTTCTTTTAGAAAAATGACCATGTCAACTCTGCTTCTCTTGATTTTACATTTAAGCTCTGTTGAAGCATAAATGCACGAGACATGATGGTGCATGACTTAAGGATGACTAATAGATTTGTTAGCAAGGTTTTTAGGAAAGGGCTCTTGACTAATTGTTAAAAACAGAGTTTTTTAACCAGACACAGGGCTTTTTTAGATATTTTACCTAAGCACCATCACCTATAAACCTAGACACTTTGTCATTACTGTGAAGGGTTTTATAGACACACTTTTGTCATCAATAGTGACTTGGGAAGCAGGAAAATATAAGGAAAGACTTGACTTATCTTGGCCAGACAATTTTTTGAAATAGGAAGATTTCAGGCATCAGAAGTAAGATTGTTATAGAGATAAGTAATAATCATGGAAATAGTAAGGCCTAACAGTTTAGGATGGGGTTTTTAGAGGATTACCATTTCAATCACAGCAGACAAGAAAGGGGAAAAGTGAAAAAATTTCTCTGAGGGGATTTCTAGGGGACAAAATGATTGTTTGAATTTGGTTTCTAGAAAACCTGGATAAAGCATATAGTCATATAAACAGCTGAAAAATACTGATGACTAAAAAAATTCGGGCCTACTTTTGATTAGGACTATTTTACAATGGAGTCGCCAAGGTGAGGAATACACAACTACCAACCCTTCCTGCTCACCTGGCTGAAGGGTGGAATTTATGTCGTCTCCCAGGGAAAATATTTCTTCATTCGTATCCTTGGAAATGATGCCAAAAATATGTTGTAGTTCCTAGAGATAGCCTTGAGTTGCAAAACACCAGTGTCTAGGACATCTTGAAATCAGAGGTTAGAGGTACACAATTTTAAGGGTGCCTCTGACAGAATAAGGATTAAGAAGATAATGATTGTGGTGGTTCAGAAATGATGAAGAATTTGGAGTTTGATTCATGTGAATTACCCTATACTGCAAGAGGGCTCAGGAGGTTGTATGGCTCGGTGGCTTTTCAAATGGGCCAAGTCTGGAACAATGAGCAGAGGCTTTCAAAATATGCAAAGGTGCTGAGAAGAAACGAAGGAGGAACCCGCGAGAGACATGCTTAAAAGTGTTAGGTCCCTATATTACTATTATAGTCCCTTATTATTATTAGTGTAACCACCTTATTGTTATTATTGTACCCTTGTAACCCCCATTTTGTTATTATTGTTCCCTTAAATTATTATTGTTAGGTCGGCTAGGATTACATTGTGGCCCACTAGGATTACATTATGGCCACATGGACTCCTACATATAGAAAGGAGGTTTTTGTAAATTGTACAATCAGAATTGTTCATTTATGTAATGTATTGGAGGTTTCCCCCCTCGAGTGGCTTATTTCTAAGGCGTTGATATCTCTTTTCTTCTATTTTTGGAGTAGTTTACACAACATTTGGTATCGAGCTTTGGATTCTAAGGTTTGTTGATCCAAACGGGTCATCGCGGAATTTTCGCTATAACTTTTTTCTACGAAGATTCAGAAGCTGAAATTTTTAGAGAGATACACCGAAATCCTGAGGAACATCGTCGCAAAATTCCAGAGCTTGGTTCGCAATATTTTTGGAGATATGATCTATGGAATTTAGGTCTTTTTAAGCCTCCTAACCCAGGTCATCATGAGATTTGCGCTTCATAAATTAATTTCTACAGTTCGAATCTGAAATTTTAGGGTCTTGGCAGAAGCTAAAATCCTGAAGCGTCGTCGCAAAATTTCGAGCTTGGTTTACAATATTTTTGGAGATATGATCTTGTGGAAGGTAAAATTGCTTTTTAGACTCCTCATTTTCATTTCAAAAGAGGTGATCGTGGAAAAGTTCAATAACTCTCTCTACGGAACGCGGATTGGAGTTTCGTAAAAATTGGTCACAAGTACATAGACTTTAGTTTTTTGGATATCAATTTAGAGTAGAAGGATGAAGCAGTGACACGTGGCAAGTCATACAAGTTGCTCACACTCAACCGGAGTCCATAATTAGGTCATTGTGGGAGGTGGACATAACTTTGTCTTGGAGAATCCGTCATGTCGAGCCACTGGCATTCAAAAGAGAATTCGAGAGGGCTGCTTGATTACTTTGAATTTCAGATATTGAAGTGCTGCAATCACAAATATAATCAAATTTCAATATCGAGCTCCTCAAAAGCAAGAAAAAGGTGTGTATTTGTTTTTTCGAATTGCATAAGTCTTGTTTGAAGAATCAATTTGAATTGATTCCAAGGGCATATTATAGAATAGATATCAGTATTGGGTTCTAAAAGATGCCCCGTAAAAATAATTCAGCACCCATTAAGCCTTCAGAAGGCTCTACTATGACTCATGAAGATGAAGAATTGCAACATGATCTATCAAAATTACAAGAGCAAGTGCACCAAATTTCGCTCTCGCAAAGAGCAACAAAAAATGAAATGGAAGTTTTGAAGAAAGGCGTGGAAGCAAAGATGGATGGTGTGAAGAATAATATGGATGTTTTGAAGAAAGACGTGGAATCTAAGATAGATGACATGGAAGCTGGCATGGAATCTAAAATGGAAAACATGAAGAATGATCTAAAATCAGACATAGAAGGTTTGACAAAGTTGATACAAGAAATGTTTCCTAATGGTGAAAAGATAGTAGAGGAAACTCATGATGAGAACAAAATAAATGTTAATCGTGATTTAATAAACTCTAATGTTGGCGGGAAGAACCACCATATTCCAAAAATGGATATGAGGAAGTTTGATGTAAAGGATCCTGTAACATGGATACTACAGATGGAGCAATATTTTGATCTCCATAACGTGCACAACACACAAAAGGTATGCATTGCAACTTTACATTTAGAACAAAATACATTTGTATGGTATCGATGGCTTTGCTCCCGTAAAAAAATTGTCACTTGGTCAATTTTTACGGAGAAAATGATAGCACATTATGAGGATACAAAGAGCAACACCTTCTTTAGCCAATTGATAAATCTCAAACAAAAGGGTTTAGTGGGGAGCACATTGAGGACTTCCAAAAATTGAATATAAGGGTAACTGATATTCCAGAGGAACACAGGATTGATCTCTTCATAGGCACTTTAAAGGATAACATCCAACATGAAGTTCGCGTTTTGGAACCTGATTCATTGGAGAAGGCATTCGGGTTGGCAAGAAAAGTTGAATGTAAAATTATGGCGACAAGGAAGCCTACCACTCAATTCTATAAAGAAGGAAGTGTTGCTACGCCTAGATTTCCACAACCTACAAGGTTGACACCACAACAATTGGAAGAAAAAAGAGCAAAAGGGCTTTGCTACGGTTGTGATAGAAAATACACTAAAGGTCATAAGTGTGCTGAGAAGAAATTATTTTACATAGATTGTGAAGAGGAAGAAGAAAATGAACAAGAAGAGGATATACACCAGGAACGAGCCCTAGAAGAGGAAGAAATGAATCCGACCATATCGTGTAATGCACTGGCAGGAATTACCACTCCTCAAACTCTCAATATAGAAGGACATATCAAGAAGAAAAAGGTAATAGTGTTGATTGATTAAGGTAGCACCCATAATTTTATTCATTGTAAGGTAGCCAAGGAATTAAATTGTTTCCTATACCCAGCACCAGAATGTCAAGTGATGGTTGCAAATGGAGGAACTATAAATTGCTCTAGAAAATACCATAATATCAAGCTAACCATGGGGGAATATGTATTGATTAGTCCAATGCTTTCCATTCCTATGGGAGGTGCTGATGTTGTACTAGGAGTACAATGGTTACAATCTTTCCGGACGGTAGCTTTTAATTTTCAAGAACTTTTCTTGAAATTTTTTTCAGAAGGAAAGGAAGTCGAATTACGGGGTATTGAAGGGAAGCCGGGAAGGATAATAAGCTCTAATGTCATGACAAAGCTTCTAAAAAAAGAACAACGAGGCGTAATTGCACAATTATGCTCACTAGAAGTTCCGACATCAAAATCATCTATTTCTGCAGATCTCCAACAAGTCTTGGACAATCATTCCAAGGTGTTTGAAACTCTGAAAGGACTCCCACCTATTCGTGATCATGATCATGCTATTCATTTGATTCCGGGAAGTGTTCCTCCAAACATCAGGCCTTATAGATATCCTTACTTCCAAAAGAGCGAAATTGAACGTATGATTGCAGAAATGTTAGAGGCGGGTATAATTCAACCTAGTCAAGGTTCTTTCTCTGCTCCTGTAGTATTGGTACACAAGAAGGATGGATCATGGCGAATGTGTCCAGATTATAGGGAGCTCAATAAGCTCACCATTAAAGACAAATTTCCCATTCCTGTGATTGATGAATTATTGGATGAATTACATGGAGAATTTATTTTACCAAGTTGGATCTTCGTTCAGGATATCATCAAATTAGAATGAAGACTGAAGATATTCCAAAAACAACATTTCGAACTCATGAGGGTCATTATGAATTTTTGGTCATGCCTTTTGGCCTTACCAATGCACCTTCTGCATTTCAAGGGTTGATGAATTCCATTTTCAAACCCTTCCTTAGAAAATTTGTGCTAGTATTTTTTGATGATATACTAATCTACAACAAGTCTTGGAAGGATCATGTTCAACATGTTGACAGGTTGCTCAAACTATTGGAGAAGAAACAATTATATGCAAAAAATCCAAATGTTTATTTGAAGTACAAGAGGTGGAATATTTGGGTCATATTGTATCTCACGAGGGTGTTAAGGTAGACCCTAAAAAAATTAAAGCCATTAAGGAATGGAAAGTCCCCACAACCATAAAGGAGTTGCGAGGATTTCTCGGGTTAACAGGGTATTATCGCAAGTTTGTTAAGAATTATGGGAGAATAGCAGCACCTCTAACAACATTATTGAAGAAAGATGCATTTTCATGGACTCCTGAAGCAACTAAGGCCTTTGAACATCTTAAAGAGGCAATGTGCCTAGCACCGGTCTTAGCTACGCCAGACTTCACAAAAACCTTTATTGTGAAATGTGATGCCTCAGGAAATGGAATTGGTGTTGTTTTAATGCAGGAAGGAAGACCCATTGCTTTTGAAAGTCGTCCAATCAAAGGAAAGTATTTACAGAAACCTATTTATGAGAAGGAAATGTTAGCAATATTGCATGCACTAAAGAAATGGAGAACTTACCTAATGGAAGACACTTCAAGGTAAAAACTGATCATGATAGTCTTAAACACTTTTTGGAACAAAGACTATCTTCAGAAGAGCAGCAAAAATGGGTCACAAAGATGTTGGGTTATGACTTTGAAATAATCTAGAAAAAAGGAAAGCTTAATGTTGTTGCAGATGCACTCTCAAGAAAGAATGAAGAGGTGGAAGCATTGCTTTGTGCCATTTCTATTATCCAACCAGATTGGATAACTGAAGCGAGAGATGAATGGAAGAAGGACAAAGATGTATGGACACTCATTCAAAAGTTGCAGCAAGATCCTAGTACATCTGATACATTTAGTTGGAAAAATGATTCCTTATGGTACAAAGATCGCTTATATTTTTGTAAGAATTCCCAACTAAAACAAAAGATTCTTCTGGAATTGCACACTTCTCCTTTAGGAGGACACTCAGGATTTTTAAAAACTTACCACGGGGTGAAGAAAGAATTTTTTTGGGATGGCCTTAAATCTGATATTCAAAAGTTTGTGGCAGAATGTTTGGTTTGCCAGCAGAATAAAGTGGAAACAATTAAGACCCCGGGACTTCTACAACCTTTATCCATTCCAATTCAATGTTGGGAGGAGATTTCAATGGATTTTATCACAGGTTTACCTAAGTCCGAAGGAAAGAGTGTCATCATGGTGGTAGTTGATAGACTTACCAAGTATGCACACTTTTGTGCATTATCTCATCCATTTAAATCAAGTACGGTTGCTACTACATTTATGGACACAATTCAAAAGCTACATGGAAACCCAAGGGTTATTGTGAGCGATAGAGATCCCATTTTTACTGGAAATTTTTGGACGGAGTTATTTTCTTGTTTGGGTACTCAATTAGCTCATAGCTCATCTTATCATCCTCAATCGATGGTCAAACTGAGATAGTAAATAAATGTTTGGAAGGATATCTTCGTTGTTTTGTATCTGATAAACAAACACAATGGGTCAAGTGGTTACCTCTTGCTGAATGGTGGCATAACACTTCCTTCCATACTGCAGCAAAAATGACCCCATTTATGGCACTTTATGGATATCATCCACCATCCATCACATCATCTTTAAGGGAAAATTCGAAGGTTCAAGCGGTGGAAGATCACATCGAGCATCAGCAAGAAGTTCTCCAACTCTTAAAGGATAACCTGAATTTGGCACAAAATCGAATGAAACAACAGGCAGATCAACATCGCAGTGAGAGAAGTTTTGATGTGGGAGATTGGGTATTTTTACGGCTACAACCATATAAACAAATGTCCCTCAAGCAAGCTAAGAAGGATAATAAATTATCGCCAAAGTACTATGGTCCTTACAAGGTGTTGCAAAATATTGGTACTATGGCATACAAATTGGAGCTTCCTTCTTCTTCACGAGTACATCCATTTTTCCATTTTTCATGCTTAAAGAGGTTATAGGTGAAAATATTCCAGTTCAAACAATATTGCCAGAACTTGATGAGGAAGGAAAAATCATATTGGAACCTGAAGCAGTCACGGAAACAAGAACTCGACAGCTACGGAATCGATCAATTTCAGAGTATCTCATCAAGTGGAAGAACTTATCCACTGAAGATTCTACATGGGAGGATGAGAATTTTATACAGAAGCACCCAGAGCTACTCAAGCGTTGAGGACAACACTTTTTTGAAGGAGAGGGGCATGTTAGGTCCCTATATTACTAGTATAGTCCCTTATTTTTGTTAGTGTAACCCCCTTAGTGTTATTATTGTACCCTTGTAACCCCCATTTTGTTATTATTGTGCCCTTAAATTATTATTATTAGGTCGGATAGTGGCCCACTAGGATTACATTATGGCCACATGGACTCCTATATATAGAAATGAGGTTTTGTAAATTGTATCATCTAAGAATTGTTCATTTATGTAATGGATTGGAGGGTTCCCTCGAAGTGGCTTATTTCTAAGGCGTTGATATCTCTTTTCTTCTATTTTTTGAGCTGGTTACACAACAAAAAGTCTTAGAAATCTGTCTCCCTTGAACTCAAATGAAGCGGATGTAAGTGGAATGTGACCAAAAATAGAGATTCGTGGAGCGTGAATTAATGGGGCACATCAAGTTTAAGACATGAGCGTTGTTCATACACAAATTCATGAATAAAAATGCATAGCACTGGCAGCTACATGAATCGTCAAAGTAGCAGAATATTGAAAGATGATTATACATAACATGAGATTACTGATAAACAAGAAAATACAGATACATACTAATCATTTCTCCAATTGGAATCCAAATAAACAACGTTGTATATCATATTATGTTCAAAACATCTCTCCTAAATATGTGTCTCAGATCATAAAGAGCACAGTCATACGAACTACAACAAAATTTCTCCAAAATTCATAACCACTCTTTCATCTCTGAACTCTCTACATATAGAGTTCCCTTGAAGGGTTTACGATCAAATAAAATTCCATGATCGACCCACACATGTGAAAATAAAAACTATCATAACCAAATCACAGAGCGTGCATCGAGAAATCACTCCCGTAATCAAAATATCAAAACAGAATTAAGTGAAATCGAGATTTCAACAACAAAACATCATAATAATACAGTAAATGAAACAACATAGTTTTCCATGGAGGCTAAGTCCTGGAATCTTCAAAATGGGGTGGCGATGAGTAACCGTGAACAGGTGGGCAGTCTGGCTTCCATCACATGGTTCCACCTACCATCGAAAGCCTACACTCGCTTATTCTCCTGATTTCCACTAACCGTTAAGGAATGACCAGTCGTCTTGCGCGTGCCAAAAACCCATGCTATGTTGGACTTGAAAAATCGGATATCGGGCTTCGGAGGGGGGCCTGTGGCATTAAAACACATCGGGACAATTTAACACTGAAAATAGAGCAGGACAAAGGTTGTGGGAGGACTTTGATGACGTGGCAGGGAGGTGGGATCCAAATTCATATCGCAAATCAAAATCGGGAGCGTTGGGGATCAGGACGGGAAGTAAGAATGAAACAATGTGAAGTGCGATGTGCGATGAGTGGAAGGGTGACGTGGCAAGGAGTTGGGACCGCCCGCAAATCATAGCCGAAAGTTATTTGTTACGAAAAATGGTGGTAGATGTTAAAACTTGTGAAGGGCAATGTGAGAAGTGTGATGAACGGAGGGTGATGTGGCAAGACGGAGGTGCTGGAAATACTGAGAGGGGGTTGAATCAGTATTTCTTTTCAATTCTTAATTATTTCCAGTTAGATTCTTCACAATTAAAGATAGAAAGGTGTATAATAATAATATTAAGGATTAATAAGAACTTCAATACTTTTTTTTCAAATAATTGTATACAATGGATGAGTGAGGGCACCAACCCTTTAATGAAAGAGGCACCAACTTGTTGCCAAGCACCAACTTGGACTTTAGTGACGCTCCTACCTCTAGGGCTTCGACCCTTTCCTTTTCAAGGCTCCAACCTTGTGTTTAGAGACACCAATCCTTCAATATTTTTAATAAAAAATGTGTAATGTACTTATAAAAGTGTCTTCAACAAAATTCTTCATTGTTCAATGCTTCAATCAACTTTAAAACTATGCTTGACTGTCCAGAAGGTCTCCACCACTGTTAGACAACTCCAACACTTCAAAAAACTGTGTTTACCAGCCCAAGGATAATGATGGCATAGCCTAGGCAATTTCTCCACAAAAATCAAGATCTCATGTAAGATAAGACTTCAGGCCAATGGAAGATATGGCTGCTACACCAAATTTCACCATAGTCATTGTATGCCCTTATAGTCTGACGTATGTATTCATCATAATCTGAAGGTAGAAGATCTTCACAATAGGTCTGAGATAGATTATATGAAATGCTTAAGGATGTTGCATAGTCCAAGCCCTGAAAGGATTAATTGCTCCTAATTCGAACCCCTAGCTTCTGTAACTTTGGATTTGAAACTTTTTAGTGTTTTTCAATCAGAATATACCGCCACTGTATGAATAAGATCTACAATTTCGGATTTGTATGTGCCAAGGTGGAAATCTGAACGACTAGCCTCTGCAACTTCAGATCTCAACTTTTCAAAAAATCCGAGCAATAACAGTAACTATAATTTCAGACAGATCCGAGCTTGCGTATAATTGTAAAAATTCTGAGGTCTCCAGTGCGGTTTGATGAGATTTATAAGCCCAAATTATAAGCTCCTTTTTCTCTACGCTCTTAAGTTCATGAGATGTCAACTGTTGTTCCTTCTCACTATATTCTTGGCTGAAAATTAATGATATGAATGAACAAACATCTCCTATATTAATACGAGTTTTTTGTTTGAAATAAAAGGACGTGTCTTATGGAGGGAGACCGACTAGTGTAGAGAATCATAGGTCGGCTAGGATAAACAATAAAATATATGACCTTAAAAAATCAATTTCTCACAAACCGCTGGGATTTTCGGGGCAAGTAAAGGCTCATTAGAATGGGGAAAATATACTCTACAAGATGGAATATGACCTATGTTTATAGGATGCCTCCAAGGTAATAAAAATATTTTTTCTTTGTGACTGTCTTTAATTTTTGTATGCAGGAGGTGAATAGGACAGCATGCCTTTTCCACTGCTTGGCTTCTCTTTTGTTTGGCTTATCAATCATAGGATCATAGTGTCATCATTTAGAACATCTATGTCATCATGATAGTACCCAGCAAAGTCATGAAGGTATAGCATCATGTATTCAATAATAGTGCAGTAATATGTCATAGAGCAACATCATTAGGAGAACTTCAAATCATATCTTCCATGTTGTCATCTAGTCTTTCAGCCTTCATCAAGTGTGTTCATTCATTAAACCTGTTGCCATGAATGACAACTTGGATTAACAATATCCCCCTTTTTCATTGGATGGCAATATTTTTATTCTCTCCCCCTTTGACATCAATGGCAATGGGGTGCCAATGTGCTCCCCCTGTTATGCTGCTCCCCCTAACATACTGTACCCCTGACATGCTGCTTGATTTAATGTGATGCAAGAGCAATGACCCCCATGTTTTGGTGAAGATACTCAAATTCTTCTCGTGGAATATTTTTTGTAAATATATCCGCAATTTTCTCTTTTGTATTTACGTATTCCAACCTGATGTTGTGTTAAACAACTTTTTCACGGACAAAGTGGTATTTGATTGGAATAAGTTTGGTCCTTGAGTGCATCACCGGATTATTTGAAAGACTGATGGCACTAGTATTGTCACAAAAATAGTATTTTGTTGCTTAGTTTCTAGGTTGACATCCTTCAAGGCTTCCTTCATCCACAGAATTTGTGTACAACAATCAGCGGCAGCTATATATTCAGCTTCAGCTGTAGAAAGGGATATAGATGATTGATTTTGCTGTGAAACTTGACCTATTTCTGGATGGGGCAACCCACTGGATCACTTGTGAGGTTTGATCGATTAGGTCAGTCTATTCAGAAATAGGTCAAGTGTATCTTGATCCAGTGGCCATCTATATTGAGAAATTATTCATCACAAAACCACCATACCTTTCCAGCATTGTTGTTGTTGTTCAAGTTTACCAAGCTCCTTACAATGAAGATCGGGCTGGGAATTTCCATCAAAAACCATTAACAGGTTTGTTCCTGAGTTTGATGAAAAACAATGAAGGAACAAAGTTATTAGAGAAGTTGCTTGCCTGGTTACATTAGCATTATTGTATCATTTAGAATAGCAATAATTCCAATAGATTAGGGTAGGTAGGTGTGCAAATAAGCTCAGTACTATGAGCATATTTCCAGTTTTAGTTTCAGATTGCTTTGCAATTTTTAGTTCAAGTGTGTTTCAGATTTCAGTTTCAGCATGGGTCAGATTCCAGCATTCGAGATTTTCAGGGTGCGACAATGATTTCCATTTTGACAGTTTGCAGTGCACAACTCAGTTGTAGTTTCAGTTCAGATTTACAGTATGCATTTGCGACTCCATGTGCCCAATAAAGAACAGGCATTCAATTATGCATGTTCTCAATGCACTTAGAATAGCACGTTGTCCCCAGATGGAGCCAATGTTGACCTGTGACTATACACAAGGTGGAGAAGTCACCCCTATAAGGCAATGTTGGCCTGCGACCGCACTCAACATGGAGAATAGGTCCCTATAGGGAAATCACAGGGCAAAGGCGTGAATGTTTTAGGGGAAGGCCAAACATTTCAAGCAAGAGCCGGGAGGATGACCTGCAGTCAAAAGAATAGTTCAAGAGTTAGATCGATGGACACGTTCAGAAAATTGCACATAGGCCAGGGCCGAGTCATGCTTATTCGCAAGCTCAGGAGAGACTAGCATTACAGAATATTGTTTAATGCTAAGATGTCTTGAAGTTAAATTAAGAAATATTATCATTCTTCCAAGTTCGAGTGAAAAGAAAAAATGTATTCATTGTGCCCAGATCCAATGGAAACTCGGAAGCACAAATTGTACGATATTTATACCAAAAAGTTCCCCTGCAAGCAGTCTCGTTAAATCTGCTCACCTACAAATCGACGGTTGACATTAACTGCGGGAACACTATCTTGAAATTCCAAAAACCACTTAAGTGCCCTTGCAATTGGTTTCAAGCTTCAATAAAGGACATTACATGGTGATAGCTTGATCCCACGTCCATTACTTTCAAAACAGAGAAAGCAGAGAAATGGTGTATTTTCCTTAAAAGAACTTAAGGGTTTTTGGAGGAGGCGCAAAGGGGAAATAGACGTTCAGGATCAAAGCACAGAAATGAAGTGGAAAGATGCACGGTGGAGATCATAGCACAAGAACGCAACTCATATGGACTGAAATATTAGATTGTGAGATCTAAGTTAGAGATAAGCGGTCAAAAATGGATATCACAAATAAAGATGCAAGAGAGTTAATGGATCGGAGGTTGTGAAGAGAAGCCATGTGTCGGCCATAGGCTCCATCACATATCGCACTTCGCAAATGTTATCGTTTACCATGTTATCACTCTGTAATTTCTGAAGGCTAAAGAAATAAATCACCAAGCTAACTATCAACCTCTTTAGATATTAGGATCTAGCCTTCCTAATGCTCAAAGAGGGCTCTCTCTTAATGATTTAACTTTGTTGTTTTAATTGATGTGTGCTTGATTTGGTTTGATTTTGATTTGTTGGTGGAATCACTGACTTAGATGGATAGGTTCTTTTCTACTTTTGCATTAGGCTTTGGAGTCAATATATCAAGAAAACATGACAGAATCAAGTTCTAAAGGAAGTGTTACAGGGCAAGGTAGCTGAGAAAAATCAGATCTTAAAGGCTGAATGGTGAAGTGGTTTCCAATCGGGATCAAGGATAAGTTAAGGATTCCTTAAACTGGATAATGAAGGAAAGTGAAGGAGGTCAATCGAGATTAGATGGAAATTAAGAATCCTCTGAACTGGATATCAGAATAAAACATAAAAATGGATAACTGTTCAAAATAGAGTGTACTTAAACAAATTCTATAATAAAATTCATGTTATAGCATTCAAATTTGGAAAACATGTAAGTTTATGGAATACTTAAAGAAGGGAACAAGAAAAATTGAAATATACTTCACTGAAGTAGCTCAACACATGAATCTTGTAAAGAAATGCTTTTATTACTTGTCATGTCTGTCAACTTGGAAAAAGGTACAACAAACACTCGGGTGGTAGATCAATTCAGCTATAGAAACGTTCAGGAATCCACCTTTAATACTTTGAATTGATGAATTATTTATACAAAATATCCTATTCAATAGAATAAGATTTATTCTAGGAAATAAAATATCTGGATGCAAAAAGGTAGTGACACCTTTCTAACTAACTGAAAGTTGTCCCTGTTTTATTTGATTGATGTTATCTGTTTGTTTCTTTCATGCTGGCTTGTCTTTCACGCTTTCTTCTTCCTCTGCCTTTCATCTGTTTACTCTTTCACCTGTCTTTTCTTTCACTTCCTTTCATATGTAGTAAATCACACTGACTTTCTTGTGTTCTTGTGTTTTTAGTCAAAATGGATTTTACTAAAGACATATGTAACTTCATATAAAATATGTCCTAAGAGTTAATTTGAAAAAACTTCGTTGTTGTGGATGTGAATGTTTTTATCTCTGGTAACCATTACTGTCTCTGTTTCAATGGCCTTTCTTAGTTGTATTGCTACACATAACCTTCTTTTGAATAAATCTCTTGAATACATTTCCTTGTGAGTCTGGATCAAACAGGTTTTGGAACTAGTATCAAAATTGTTTTTCCAATCTCATGGTACTGTTAATCACCTACAAAATAAAACAATTGTTAATGAAAACATAGGTCTACAGGGAAGCGACAATAGATTCAGGGAACAAGGAGGTCCGTGGAAGTAATCCGAACTGTGGAGGTTTCAACTCTGTTTTTAAATGGCTTTTAGTCTCCTTCGGAAATCAACAAAGGTGGGAAAACGAACGAAACAGTCAGGATTTCATATTTGAAAACTCTGTGATTTTTCACATGGCGCAGGTGTGGTTTTCAAACGGTGATTTCTTATCATAGCGCAGGGTAGGCAGGTTTATCGCAAATGGCACAGGGTTTATCACGATGGCTCGGGGGTTTTTTGCATTGGTTTACCGCACAGTGCAGGAGCGGACAGGTGGTTTTAACACATCGCAGGGAGGTTTGTTTCACGGTGCAGGTGGAATTATGGTTTATCGCACTGTGGAAGGGTGGTTTGGTGGTTTTGTATGAAGGGGTGCGATAAGATATGGGAGTGCCACGTGGAAAGGGGGGCGGTGGATAAAACCACCCATTTTGCATCGCCCCTCGGCATTAATCTTTGGAATTTCAGGGGATGCGAAACAGAGTATTGGCCATTAGATTTGTTGTCGGTAATCAGACGGGTGCCGGGGTTTCGCATTTGAAGGTGGTGGCGTGAGAGAAAAGAGTTACGTGGAGGATTTTAATATAAATGGGTTTTGAAATGATATGGGGGAGAAATATATGCGGGACTCGGGAATTTAATATAATGAGGGGTTTTTAAATGAAATACAACTATATGTTAAAATAACATAAGGGGTTCGAGAGATAAAATAGGTGAAGGGGTAAATATATGTGAATGGATTAAGGGATCGGGGATATATAATGGGGAAAATATATTAAAACGAGGATTATGAAATATATTAAAATGAAAGGATTTTAATGTTAGCGGGAGGGGATTTATATGTGATGGGGAATTAATATAATATAAACTATAGGTTAAAATGATATAAAGGAGGTCTGGAATTTAATATATAAACAGTAGGGGGTTAGAAATACAATAGGAATGTGTAATATTCCTAATTAGCGATAGTGAATTGGAATATTCGATTTTGTTCAGTTTTGCCGTCTATAGTTTGTAAATAAATAAAAAGTGAGTGGAGAGGGTCTAACTCACTTAAGTGGAATAAAACACCCTCCTAGTAGCACAACGTTGTGACTTAAGGGGAGCCAAGGGGGGGCCAAGCACCACGTAGAGAGGGGGCCCACGTATGCTCTAGAAGCTACTGCGCAGGAGAGGATGAGCACGTGGCAAGAGAGGGAGGCTACGTTGAGGAGATGGGCCTTAGGGTTGGAAGAAGGCCAACGTTATAAAATAGGGAGGAGCCTTCTCATTTGATTCATTCTGTTGTTGATGATATTGAGCTGGACGTTTTGTCTTCTTGAGCACGCGGGCTGTTTAGCCTGTCTGTAGCACTGTTTAGTGCATTGAGTGTCTCCGGTCAGAGATCTTGCCCTTAGCCCCGAGGGACTTCGAGTGCCTGCTCGAGCAAGGTTATTCCTTCAATATTTTGTGAGAGGTTTTGGTGTTTGGGTTTGTTGCGGAGCTGGGCTTTCATAGACACTGCGCAGTCACTGATAGGGAGGACGCAGTCCATCTTGGAGGTGTTCCGGATCAAGATTTTTGCAGGAGATTGAGCCGAGATTTTGAGCAGAGGATCAGCGTTTGCCGTTGGGAGGATTTTGGTGGAGTTTGAGGCGGTGTTTCAGTCATTCTCATTTAGTCTCTACGCAGAGCCTTGGAGGCCAGCGTAAGTCCCCAAGGGGTGTATTTTCCGGAGGTTTTTTGGGGTCGGCCATTTTTGATATGGTTTCTGGGTTTTTTCAGGATTGGTGAGTAGAGGAGGATTTCAGATTTTCGGCTCATTCCGGCAAGGGGATCAGCCCCTAGAATTCAATCCATTCCATCAGTAGTAGCTACACGGCAGTTTTCCTGCAGCTAGGACGCAGTTCAGAGAGCAGCCATTTCCTGTATATTCTGAGAGTATTTCTTCACTTGCCTTGAGCAAGTTTAGGTGCCATCACTCTGATCACCCATTGTACTTCATTATATTTCTCAGTTTAATAAAATGGCTTAGCATTTCCTCTCTATATTTCTGGATGAGTTGTCATACATTCTGTCTATGTTATTATATGTCTGCTGCACTGTTACTTTTATATATTCTTGAGCATTCTAGTTCTATACCACTTGGTGTGTTTATCTTTCACTCTTAGACAGAGTCTGGAAAGGGCCAGGTAGCCTCCGGATTTCGTCCTTTTTTCAGAGGCGGCATATCCGGTGAATGCCCTCCCAGTCTATCTCTGGTTGGAGTTTGCCGCGTTTTAGAAATATCCATGAAACGGAATATTACAGTGGTATCAGAGCATAGTTTTGGCTCAGCCTATGGTCTATGAAACCGGGGAAGAGACCATATATTTTTTATAGAGGCAGGAAGTACAGAGACCGTGAGCGTAGGTTGGAGAACACCCACGGAGAAGGAGACTGTGTTCGGGTGGTGGACACAGAGCAGGAGAGAGAGCCTGTGACAGACGCAGAACAGGAGGAGCCTGTATTATATTCAGAGCAGAGAGGGCCGATGGCAGATGACACAGAGGCCAAATAGTTTGGGGAGGTACTCCTCAAATCGGTGCAGGATTTATCTAGACAAATTGGGATGATGGGTTAGAGATTCACCATTGTAGAGGCTAGACAGCGTGAGACCCCACGGGTTTTCCAGGTAGGAGAGGGATCAAGTACATCCCATCATTTTCCGGAGCATGGCACTGCTCAGCGTGATACTTCTCAGCCGATGGCTTCACGTGCACCTACCCGCTCTACCATGCCCACTTTCTTGGGAGCAGATACAGGGGCAGGAGCCCAACAAGAGGCAGAGCCCGGACACATGGGTGAGTATTTTGCAGAGTATCAGGCCTATGGGCAGGAGTTCAGGGATGCTCTCTCATTCTGGGATTTTGTTTAGCTCCAGCGGGACAGTAGACCCCGTGACCATCACAGAGGGCACCGACATTATCATGATGGAGATACCCACCGCACATCTAGCAGATTTCATTTGCCTACGTTTGATGGCTCATCAAACAGTGCGGAAAAATATTGGATGGAGAAGTTGAACATCTATTGATAGCTTAACCAGATGTCGGAGACAGAGGCCATCAAGGTGGCGACACTACAATTGGATGGTGAGGCCCAGGACTGGTGGTTCCATGGGATGGTTACACTCGGGCATTCCACAGTGATGACATATGCCGAGTTTACCAGGCGGTTGATGGAGCGATTTGGCCGTAGGGATCCGGAACAGCATTTTGTTGAGATGACAAGGCTCAAGCAGTTTGGGAGCCCCGAGACTTACATTGCATATTTCTTGAGGATTTTAGTGATGGTGCCAGATCTGTCTGCAGCACGGATGATCTATATGTTTGTGGAGGGGTTAGCAGAGCCACTTCGGGGTCTAGTCAGATCTACTAGACCATCTATACTTCAGGATGCTATTCGCAGGACCCGAGACTTACATGATGCATTGCCCAGGACTTGGACATCTTACCCCCAGAGACAGGGTTTCCAACCCAAGGGGAAGGATGTGAGGATTCTGCCTCCAAAGGGGAATCTGGGACGGGCACAAATAGATGATGATGCCAGGAGGGAGTTGAGGAAGAAGTGGTTGTGCTTCACTTGTCAGGAGCAGTGGGCACCAGGGCATAAGTGTGCTGCTGGCAAAGCACAGTTCATTGAGGTCTTCTCCGATGATAGCGGGGAAGAGGATGAGGAGGATGAGGAGGCAGGAGATAATCAGACGGCCCAGGATCATTTTCCACCTCCACCTCCAGGGACAGGAGGTGCAGCTTTTGCACCCACAGGAGGGACCCTTGCAGCCTTGCGAGGAGTTCCCAAGTATTTGACGCTGCGAGTACGAGGGACAGTACGTGGCCAACGAGTGTCATTTTTGGTTGACAGTGGGGCAACCCACAACTTCATTGATGCACAAATGGTCGAGCGGAGAGGTATACCAACCGAGAGCTTTGACGGATTTTCAGTTTTGGTCCCAGGAGCCCAGACGATGCAGTGTGCCCGGTATGTTCCAGAGTTAGCAGTGACGATGGGTACCTATACTGTGACCGATCACTTTTTCGTGGTCAACATACCAGATACCAATGTGGTATTGGGTGTTCAGTGGTTGATTACTCTGGGGAAGGTCACCACGGATTGGGAGGCCTTAGAGATGGAGTGGGATGATAAGAAGACCAGGAAGCATGAGAAGATCTGCGGAATGCACACTTACCCACCTCAGACAGTTTTGGCACACTGGATGGAGGCAGATTTCCAGAAGGGAGACATAGAGTGGGCAGTTGAGTTGCAGGCATCAGAGGCAGAGACCACAGGTCGGGCAGTTCATCTTGATATACAGGCCATCTTTGACAGGTATGATGCAGTGTTTGGGGATATACCACCAGGTCGACCACCGGACCACGGGTTCGAGCACACCATTGAGCTTGAGCAGGGCATTCAGGCAGTGATTACTACCCCTTATAGGCATCCCAAAGCATATCAGGATGAGATTGAATGGGCCATCCAGGGGTTGCTGGCTCTTGGGCACATCAGACCGAGCACGAGGTCGTTCGTTTCTTCCGTGGTGTTGGTGAAGAAGAAGGACGGCACCTTGAGGATGTGCATTGACTACATGGCCCTGAACAAGAAGACCCTGAAGAACAGGTTTCCTATACCCAAGATCGATGAGTTGATGGATGAGCTGAGAGGATCCAAGTTCTTCTCGAAGATTGATTTGAGATCAGGGTACCATCAAATTCGCATGAGGGAACAGGACATTCCCAAGACCGCCTTCAGGTGTCATTATGGGCACTTTGAGTTTTTGGTTATGCATTTTGGGCTAACCAATGCACCAACTACTTTTCAGTCTTGCATGAACCATATCTTCTGCAGTCACCTGAGGAAGTTTGTATTGGTCTTCTTCGATGACATACTCATATATAGCAGGACTTGGGAGGAGCATCTCCAGCATATAGAGGCAGTACTACACATCTTGTAAGAGCAACAGTTCTATGCTAAGCTCTCCAAGTGTGAGTTTGGGATGACGGAGATGTTGTATTTGGGTCACATTATTGGAGTGGACGGTGTGAGGGTCCATGAGGAGAAGATTAGGGCCATCAGAGATTGGCCAGAGCCAAGTAACGTGACGTAACTTCGAGGGTTCATTGGTATATGTACTTATTACAAGAAGTTCGTCAAAGGTTTCTCACAGCTTGTTGCACCCCTTACAGATTTGACGAAGAAGGGGGCATTCAGTTGGTCAGATACAGCGCAGCGAGCCTTTGATAGGCTCAAGGAGGTGATGAGTAGCTGCCCAGTGCTTGCATTGCCGAATTTTATGCAGCCATTTGTCTTGGAGTGTGATGCATCGGGAGAGGGGATCGGCGCAGTATTGATGCAAGGGAGACACCCTATAGCCTTTAAGATCAGCTGGAAGCTCCTTCCGCACGAGAGGTTGTATTCTATATACGACAAGGAGATGTTGGCCATATCGCCTTCGAAATTCGTGATGTTAGTAAGATTCGAGTGAAATGAAATCTATGACCTCGAGGTTCTTTTTGGAAGCGACGACTACGAGGCGACCAAAAGTGGATCGGTAAGATCCAAGCATATGACTTTGACATTGAGTATGTCAAAGAAGGGTAAGAATATGAGTCGCGAGATGCCCTTTCATGAATGACCCACGTTATCTCTTACAGGCTTGGATACGGCAAGAGGCTCGACTTTTGAGTTGAGTACTCCAAGGACATATTTGCATGTGAGGAGTGCGGATGGGCAGGTAGCGGGATGACGGGTACAAGGTGGTTGATGGGAGTCATCTACTACGGGGGGACGGGATCTCTTCTAATGCAGGATCGACTAGAGAGATGTACTCAGTGGCATCCTTATGGCTCACTAAATGGCAGGTCATCGGATATTTTCTCAAACCTCACAAGGCCATTAGAGGTTCTCATGGAAGGGCCTCAAGGAGGACGTACTCCAGCACATCAAGGAGTGCGATGTTTGTCAGAGGAACAAGGGGGAGATGAGCCATCCCGCAGGATTGTTGTAGTCTCTTCCCATTCCGGAGGGGAAATGGGAGAGCATATCGATGGACTTCATCACAGGGTTGCCCATGGTGCAGGGCAAGGATTGTATCTTTGTCGTCGTTGATCGGCTGATAAAGTATGTGCACTTTTTCGCCATATCCGTGCATTACACAGCAGCATAGGTGGTCGAGCTATTCTTCAGAGAGGTTTTCAGGCTGCATGGTCTTCCTAAGACCATCATCAGTGACAGGGATAGACGCTTCATGGGCGGATTTTGGCAGGAGCTTTTCCAGCTTGCGGGGACAGAGTTGACACCGAGTACCAGTTATCACCCACAGACGGAGATAGTTAACAAGTGGCTGGAGGGCTACTTGAGTAACTATGTCAGTGGGCAGTAGCGAGCATGGCTGAAGTGGTTGCATTTGGGGGAGTACTGCTACAACACGACACATCACATGTCCATTGGTATGTCACCGTTTTATGCTTTGTATGGGTATCATTCCTTATATTTTGCTGATGTGATGTTTGGTGCTAGCAAGGCTCCTAGAGCCAAGATTTGGATCCAAGAGAGTCATGACATTCTCCGAGCTCTCAAGGACAATATGGCTACAGCACAAAACAAGCAGAAGCTGTATGTCGACAGAGGTCGGGTGGAGAGACAGTTTGAGGTAGGGGACTTGGTCTACCTACGATTACAGCCATACCGACAGTCGTCACTAAAGCAGAAGGGAGCTGAGAAGCTCAAGCCTTGCTTTTACGGGCTATACAGGGTGATACGCAGGATTGGGCAGGTTGTGTATCAGTTGGAGCTGCCCCAAGGCAGCAAGATCCACAACGTTTTTCATGTATCATGCCTGAAGAAGGCACTGGGGCAACAGGTGACAGTGACAGAGGAGCTACCACCCACGGATGATGAGGGGCATTTGGTGTTGCAGCCAGAGACTATTATTGATACCAGGGAGAGGCAGCTACGGAGTAGGACAGTCCGAGAATTCTTGGTGAGGTGGAAGAATTTGCTGGATGAGGATGCCACTTGGGAGAGTGAGAAGATTTTTCAGCATCCATCACTTCAGTTGCTTGAGGACAAGCAACATTTTTCCGGGGGGGACTGTAATATTCCTAATTAGCGACAGCTAATTGGAATATTCGATTTTGTTCAGTTTTGCCGTCTATAGTTTGTAAATAAATAAAAAGTGAGTGGAGAGGGTCTAACTCACTTAAGTGGAATAAAACACCCTCCTAGTAGCATAGCGTTGTGACTTAATGGGAGCCAAGGGGGGGCCAAGCATCACGTAGAGAGGGGGCCCACGTATGCTCTAGAAGCTACTGCGCAAGAGAGGATGAGCACGTGGCAAGAGAGGGAGGCTACATTGAGGAGATGGGCCTTAGGGTTGGAGGAAGGCCAACATTATAAAAGAGGGAGGAGCCTTCTCATTTGATTCATTCTGTTGTTGATGATATTGAGCTGGACGTTTTGTCTTCTTGAGCACGCTGGTTGTTTAGCCTGTCTGCAGCACTGTTTAGTGCATTGAGTGTCTCCGGTCGGAGATCTCGCCCTTAGCCCCGGGGGAATTCGAGTGCCTGCTCGAGAAAGGTTATTCCTTCAGTATTTTGTGAGAGGTTTTGGTGTTTGGGTTTGTTACGGAGCTGGGCTTTCATAGAGAGTGTGTAGTCACTAAGAGGGAGGACGCAGTCCATCTTAAAGGTGTTTCGGATCGGGATTTTTGCAGGAGATTGAGCCGAGATTTTGTGCAGAGGATCAGCCTTTGTCATTGGGAGGATTTTGGTGGAGTTTGAGGCGGTTTTTCAGTCATTCTCATTTAGCCTCTACGCAGAGCCTTGGAGGCCAGCGTAATTCCCCAAGGGGGGTATTTTCCGGAGGTTTTTAGGGGTCGGCCATTTTTTATATGGTTTCTAGGTTTTGTCGGGATTTGTGAGTAGAGGAGGATTTCAGATTTTCAGCTCATTCCGGTAAGGGGATCAGCCCCTAGAATTCAGTCCATTCCAGCAGTAGCAGCTACACGACAGTTTTCCTGCAGCTGGGATGCAGTTCAAAGAGCAGCCATTTCCTGTATATTCTGAGAGTATTTTTTCACTTGCCTTGAGCAAGTTTAGGTGCCATCACTCTGATCACCTATTGTACTTCATTATATTTCTCAGTTTAATAAAATGGCTTAGCATTTCCTCTCTATGTTTCTGGATGAGTTGCCATACATTCTGTCTATGTTATTATATGTATGTTGCACTGTTATTTTTATATATTCTTGAGCATTCTAGTTCTATACCACTTGGTGTGTTTATCTTTCACTCTTAGACATAGTCTGGAAAGGGCCAGGTAGCCTCCGGATTTTGTCCTCTTTTCAGAAGCGGCATATCCAGTGAATGCCCTCCCAGTCTATCTCTAGTTGGAGTTTGACGTGTTTTAGAAATATCCCCGAAACGAGATATTAAATAATGATATCGGGGAAGAGTTTTTTAAGTGGGGCCCGATATATAATAAGCACTGAAAACTTTGGATAAGTGGGTTTGCATGTGTTATTTGAATGATGCAAAATTAGTAAAGGGGAAATGTTTTTCAATGGGAAATAGGTTTTTAACTAGGGAAAGGGATTTTAGGAAGGGAAAAGGGGTTTAGGAGGGGAAATGGTTAGAATAAGGGGAAAGGGAAAGGGGTTTTATAAGAGAAATGTGTTGAATAAAGGGAAAATGAAGAGGGAATGGGTTTTTGGAATTAGAAAGGGGAAATTAGTAAGACATTAGTGATAAGAGATAAACCAAATTATGCTTTCCATGACTTGTGAAAGTAATCTACCTACCATTTATTTCCTTTATTGGGTGCATTTGAGCTTGTTGACCATTTTATTTTCTTTTGATAAGCAAACTAACCTACTTCTAACCTTATAACTTCAAATGGCTCAGATTAAACTAATGAGCTCATTTTATTCTCTACCTAGCTACTAATCTACCAAGATTAAATGGTTCGGCCAAATATATATTCACTAACTATCATGACATGAAATTTAAAAGCATGAATGAATCAAGATTAAACTGTATGATCTTCATGAATTGTGGCATTTTGGACAAGCTACACACAATTTTTATTTGCATAAAGTAAACTAAGAGTAGTGGCATTTGAATGTGCAACAATTTTAGGATCTATTTTTGTTTCGTTTTGTGGGTTTAATACTCTATATCCTCTTTTAATCTTCTTTCTTTTGGTCCTTTGATTTTTCCTTTAGGACATACTCCCTTTTCATTTTTTAATATGGGAAAACATTTGCAGAAAGCAAAGGTATGTACAATATTACAAGATTAAAAATAGTCAATTCAAAATTATGATCCCTATTATTATAGGACCCTAACATACCCTTCGTTTCTCACATGTAAATATTTTGATTTGCGATGTGCGGGCAACCCCACCTCCACCTTTCCACGTCACCTTCCTGCCAGCACACTTTGCACATCGCAAAACATAACATTTACTCCCACTTTCTCAAACGTTAACACTCCCGCTTGTGATTTGCAATATGAGCTTGGGCCCTACCTCCTTGCCACGTCATAAATAGCCCCTCCATGGCCTTTGTCTCACCCTTTCTAGCGTTAATCATTCCGCTAAACTCCCCACCGCTTCCACAATCTCCCCTTCATCTCTACTCCCTATCAATACATCTGATGATTCAGAATCTGTTTCGACTCCCCCCTCACCTTCCGAAGATTAACACCGGGGGGGTCCAAAATGGTTGGTTTTTATACCGCCTCTAGTGCTACATGGTAGCCTATAGTGATTTCGCACTCCCTCCCTCCCTCCCCTCCCCCCATCCAATACCACAAAACATCCATGCCCCTCTCTGAAATATGGTTCCCGGTTTGCAACTCAAACACAGCATGGGATTTTGGGTGGAGCATGCAGTTATGGTTTATTCATTTTGTTCAGGAAAGTTCTTCTAAAGAGCCAGGCACGTGTAATATGATTGGCTATTTTACAACTGTTAAGTGGAAATAATGAGAATGAGGGAGTGGAGGCTTTAAAATAGCAAGTAGAATCATTTGATGATAGCCAGCCTGCCCACCCGTTCACGACCACTCCTCGCCACACCACTTTGAAGACTCCCAGATTTTGCCTCCCTGGTCAACTATATATTTTCTTTTTAATGTTTGATTGTGATGTTTTGATGATGAAATCTTGATTTCACCCGATCTTGTTTTGATTTTTTTGAGTACAAAAGTAATTGCTTAATGTACATCCTGTAAGTTAGGTAGGATGTTTTGATTTCACAGGTATGGGCCGATCATAAATGTTATAGGACCGTAGACCCTCAAGGAGAACTCTATATGTAGGGAGTTTAGAGATGAAAGAAGGGTTTTGAATTTTGGAGAATTTTGTTGTAATTCTATAAGATTGTGCTCCTTGTGCTCTGAGATACATATTTGGGAGAGTTGTTTTGAACTTAATATGATACATTGTTTTTTATTTGGATTCCATATGGGGCAATGAGTAGTATGTATTTGTGTTCTCTTGTTTATTTTCAATCTTCTGTTTACGTATAATAATCTCTCATGTTTCGTTGATTTGATGATTTGTGTAATGTAGTTGTCAGTGGTATGCATTTTTATTCATGAATTCATTTATGTGTAACTCTCATGTATTAAACTTGTTGCATTTCCTTAATTCGTGCTCCAAAAATCTCTACTATTAGTCATATTCCACTTACATATGTTTCCTTTGGGTTCACAGAAGACAGATTCTTAAAACTTTTAAGCATGTCCCTCACAGGTTCCTCCTCCTCCATTCCTTCTCGGCACCTCTGCATATTTTAAAGCCTCTTCTCATTGTTTCACTCAGACCATTTGAAAATCCACTGAGCCATACAACTTCTTGAGCCCTCTTGCAATATAGGGTAATTCACAGGAATCGGACTCAAAGGTCTTCTCCATCCCTGAACCACCAAAACCATTGTTCTCTTTATCCACATTCTGTCAGAGGCATCCTTATTATTATCTACTTTTAACCACTAATTTTAAGATGTCCCAAGCATTGGTCTTTAGCAACTCAAGGCTATCTCTAGGAGCTACAACACCAGGCCTTAGGGTAGCTTTGCCCGTAACAATGAGAGAAAGGGTGATAGTGGAAGACACCAGCAAGAAACCAGATGCCATTTCTGATGCCAATTTAGCCTTTGTAGGAACTACCAGACCTAACACTTAGTTCTTGGTGGCCGAATATAATCAGTTGGCACAAAAACTACATGAACTCCGGTAAGAGAATGAACAACTTCGTCAGCAAAGCATGATGCACCTTTTGCACAGGACTACTGAGAGGAGATAAGAGCATTGATACTTGCTAAAGTATCCACACTTGGAGACACTATGTGGGTTCTTTATGAGGATTTTGTGACCATACATAAGGTATATTTACGCTTAAATTACTTACAATGGAAGAGAAGAGATTTTGTGAGGACCCTTAAGAATGTACAAGCTACCATCAATGTCGTGTATGAGTGGAAAATGCGATACAAAGCTGCATCGATTACATTAATGAAGAAGATGAGGGACCCTTAAGAATGTACAAGCTACCATCACCGTCATGCATGAGTGGGCAATGCAATACATGGCCACATCGATTACATTAATGAAGAAGATGAAGTCGCGGGCAAATTTAGACAAATCCAGAGTTTGGATGTTGATCCATAACAACAAGTATCTCGCCTCATTCACCAGAAACATCCAAGCCTGATATGTACGGATATATAACAAGTTGGATTTCATCGTGAGAACCCACCAGATCCCATCAGTTGGTACACTCACCAATACTAAACGCAAATGAAAATTACAATAGGAGAATGATCATTACCTCAAGAATCTAGAGCAGATGGCCACCCTGGAGGACATGGATATCAATAGACAGAACTTGCAGACCTACATCGATGGTCTGGTTCAGATCAGAACAATGTTTCTCCTGATTGAGAAAGAGGTTAAGACTAATTCCAAGAGATTGTACCTGGATTCAATGGAGTAAAGAGTTTGCTTCCAGCCTGGCACTATCTTTCCATTTTGGGAGACCATCGCATAGTACCAAGCGTGGCATGAGTATGTGACTGAGAAACACCAAGTCCAAGATGCTCGGCTTGAGTTCACCCCAACTCTAGCATCATATTGTTTTGTCTTGTTAGGTTGTCAAGTTGTCTCTACCCTATTTTTTCTTATATGGGCATGAGTGGAAATTGTAATATTATTTGTAATTATTATATAAGTGAAATTCCATGTGTCCATGTTGGAATGTGAAAAGTCATATGTAACATAAGGAGTCAAGAGGGGATTCCAAGAGTCACAAAGGGGGCATGCCAAGAGTCACCCCCCTTTGTTATAAATGCATGCTCATAACTCTTGTAAGGGGCTTTTGGGAGCCAAGCTTTTGGCTATGCTTAGGCTTAGAAAATTTTTAGGAGTTTTGTCTCGGCCCAAAGAGTTACAATCTGTATGATTCGAGGGGAGTTTGAAAAGACCACTTTCCGAGAGTACACTTCAACTAGGTCAGTGGGATATATCAATGGCTAGAGGAGGAACCATGGAATAATTGTTATAATTCCTCTCGACCTCATGAATTGATCAATACGGTTGGGACTTCTTAAGTTGTTCCGGAAACGATAGCAGTTCTGGAAGAAGTAGTCGTAGCAGGCAGAGGTATGGTGCAGGACAAAGGAAATAGGAAGGTATGTGACAGAACAGAAGAGGAAAAAATTTAGAAGATGAAAGTATATCCTCTCACTCAGAAAGTAGCTTTGGAAATCGAAGAAAACAAGGGACAGAGGCAGCAAAGAGCAGCGCGAAGAAAGAGAGAGAAGAAATCCTTAGAATAAGCCATGCATAGAGCACAGAGATTAGAACAAGATTTAAAGGAATGAGATCTTAGAAGAATAAAACAAGAGGAGAGAAAAAAGCAAGAAGAGGAACAAAGACAAGGTGCCACAATAGAAGAGA
Source organism: Pinus albicaulis (assembly GCA_034641835.2). Classification (NCBI taxonomy): domain Eukaryota; kingdom Viridiplantae; phylum Streptophyta; class Pinopsida; order Pinales; family Pinaceae; genus Pinus; species Pinus albicaulis. The sequence goes on from CM076569.1 coordinate 121,677,515, forward strand.
CAACACCTATATAGGTTGAAGAGAAGATAATGGATCAGCCAACAACAAAAGGAGTGAGCGAACATATGCAAGAACAGGAGTTTACTAAAGAGCTTTAAAATTTAATTGAATTCACAGACATGGAAGTGGGACCGGAGCCGCAAGATGAAGATGTGGACCTTATGCCCAGTTGTTCCACAGTAATTTGTCACCATGCTCATTTTCCCATCCCTGATCCTTAAATGCCCCATGATGAATCATGTGCAATGTTTCCATCATTAATAAATATGCTAACATATCCCCTTGAAGATCCAAGTAAGACTTCCTTGAAATATTACTAAAAAAACTTGGTCAAATTCCTAGTTTCCTAGGTTAGCGCTCTTCCTGGTGCCATGACCTCGCTGATGTCCTTTTCCCAGTTCTAGCCCAACACTGCCAGTGATCTAATTTCTTGGAAAACCACGTTGATCCCCTTTCTGGCAGTGCTTCCTCAAATGGAGGAGAAGCTTTGACCTCTAGAAGCTCAAAGGAGGCGAGTTAGTTGTCGAGCTCTCTCATTTTAGAGCCTTGATCTCATCCATGGGGGATCATACCTTAGAAAGTGGGCCTTCCTCCTCCTTTCATGGGCTCCCAACCTCCTCCTCCTTGCTATAAATTCACATGCCTCATTCACCCAAGTTTAGAGCTTGGTTGATCATTGTCAGAATCGTTTGAACTCTCATCCCTTTGCATACTAGCATCATGATTAAGCCTAAGTGCATGGGAGAAGGAATGCTTTTGAACTAGGTGAAGGACATAGATTTTCACCTAAGGATGCCTCCAACATCAAGGCCTGGTTGTGAGCTCTCTTTTTGTAATTTATCAATAATAATACTTGATTTTTTCTTTCTATATATGTCTACATGATTATGCAAATATTCTGGTACTCCTTGATCTACTAGATAGATAGCGTTTACGTTTATTATATATTGTATCATGTTTGTTTTTGTCTCACGATCATCCCACAGGTATTCGCGTGCCACCAGTAGCAGGAAGTGGGCCTACAAGGATCATGGATCGAGGTCACCGTCAAGAGATCCAAGGATAGTGATTCGAAAAAGGTATTTATGTCTCTTTCCGAATTTGAATTGTAAGCATTAGTTAAGAAAGCTTATGTTAGAAATAATCCCGTGTTGCTAGAGCCACTCTAGGGCTAGAGAGATCACCTCTGTCCGCAGAGGGGATTTATCTTGACAACAAAACTAGTGACTCTACTGGGGAGATTTATCATTTTAAGTCCTCCTTCCTCGAACTGATCTTGGATCAATTTCACCAATTTTTTTAATTTTAAATATGCTTAGGCCTTTTTCAGCTTGTGTAAGGATTGTTAGTCACTTCACTGTGTCAGGTTTGGTGTTTGTGTGAGACTCTTTTTATTTTTTCCTTGTTTTTAGCAACCAATGCCCTTTATGTCCTCATAATAGTGCTAGCAATGATGTTCTATATAGTACATTTGTGTTGATTAGCCTTTTAGCACCCTTATTCTTAGCACAGAAGTGTTGATCTCAGCCTTGGGAAAATTTGAGTTTCTCTTTTGATTTTCCAGTGTGTCTAGGCCCTTGAAGGAGTCTGCGAGATCTCAGTGATCTCCTTGCTGTGTGTTTACTTACCTATATTCTCTGAGCAACTCTGTTTCGTCTCTTTGAGTAGTTGTAAGTTTGGAAACCTTTTTCCATTTCAAACACCCCTTTATTGCATTTTTCTTGTCTAGTTTCAAAGAGATTTGGTGTATACTTTGGTCATCTCTGCATTTTTTATTGTTTCCCTTCGGTTCAGTTTCAAGCACAAGATTACGGTTTGTTTGGCACACAAGTCTAGAAAAGTCTGTTTTTTTTTTAGATTATATTTTTCATTTTAAGAGGAGTGAAAATAATTTAATTCGTGCATTCTTTAAAGCAATTTTTGTTTGATTTGACTTTAAAAAAAGTAAAGGGATTTTGCATTTCTTCCTTCATTTGTTTTTATTTTAATTACATTTCAAAGTGAAAAACAAAACAAAAAACAAAAAAAATTGTGCATCTTAGTGAAAGGAAAGGCATTTTCATTTTCAATAAGTTGCATTTGTTGGGAAAGTGAATTCAATTGGGAAAAGCATTTCATTTTTGTAACTCTGAACTAGTTTGAGGGGGCATTATTTATGTTCTATTGAGTGCATTCTTGCTTATCTATCTTCCCTAAGTAGTTTAGAATTCATCAAAATTGAAAGATTCTTTCTTGCATTTAATTTGCACCATAAGGATTCAAATGACATTCGTTTTGAGCCTTGAAACTAAATCTTTAATAAAGATCAACTTAAAATGAACCCAATTTACCTTAAGGAGCATTGGAATTAATGAGAATATTTAGTGGTCTAGGCTAGAGACGTGTTCTGGTGTCGTTAAACATAGGAGTTGTCACTAATGGTCTGCGTTACAACTTGGGGGTGATATCCCATCCCACGTATGGAAGTATATTGATGTATGATAAGTATATTTGAGGCACTCTCATCGAATAGTTACGCATTAGAGAGCACTAATACAGACTGGACTCCCATGTACCGTCACATATATTTGGGGAGACACCACTAGGTTGCAAGCATTCCATAGGTAACCGAGTTGGCCGTCTTGTAGACGTGATACACCGAACATAGCATTCAGGGAGATTGGTTGCCGTACGTTAAGTCCTTGGTCATTTCTATTTCATTTGATCACCAAGGTGTATATTGCAGTTCACAGATACTTGTTAAACCTTCATTCCTAGCACACCATTTTTTATTTATTTATTTTTAATTATAAAAGTAACTGCCCACGAAAACATCTCACCTGTGTATTTCTCCATATTTTATCGCTTGGTAAGTTATGATTTTATTCACCTCTCTCCTTTTATATCTTCTCCTCGAAGGTCATCGTCACTAAATCATCGAATTCACCCACTCCCTCCTCTGACGGATCTCAAGAATCTCCTCCTGTGGTCCCTCATTTTCTGGTTGGACCCCTTGAAGCCCAAGGTGAAGAGCTTGGAATTGTCATCAGTTTTCAACCCATATCATCTCAAGCACCTCCTGACGATTCTACTATTGTCGCTCCTAGAGACAGCCTTGAATTGCAAAAGACCAGTGCCTAGGGCATCTTAAAACAGGGGATCATCTAGGTTCTCTTCATGTTTTTCATTAGGAACCTCCTGATATTAACTGGATGGAAATATTTAATATGTGGTTCTGGATCACAAGGAAAGCAGAGTAATAGCTGGGAACTTTGATTTTAAGTAGAGAGGTTTGCTCAAAATGGGCCTGTGGCTATTATGAAATGGGATTTTTTGCAAACAGGACCAGATGTGAAACTTAAGAACAGACATTAAGGTTAATCAAGATGAAGACCATGAAGAATGAGTGTGGTAAGTCAGAGTGAGGTGGGCTTAGGAAATATAAGAATCCACCCTTCAAGGACTTGATAGGAAAGTGGTGAGGAGAAAGAACTTGAAACGGAAGTCATGCACCGATCCTAATTAAGGTAGTATTGTAGATCATCATATGAATATCATTCAAGATAAATTCATACATAACCTATAAGCCACTAGCATTCCGAAAGCATGACAACAGGAAGGAAAATTTAATAGAACAGAGCATGAAATTGAAACAAACACAAAAAAAACATACATATTGTTCATACGTCCAGTAGGAATCCATTCTTGCAACAAACGGTCATTATATTATTCTTCAAAATTTCTCTTCAAATAGATATTAAGAGAAAATATCAAAATTACAAAATATGATATGCAGACTATACACTTCCAACTTTCAGAGAATTCAGAGCATTTACTTAGTCTGCGATTTGGCCTTTTATAACCATTTACATGGGTCGGTGACCAGATGTTTCTTCGGACAAAACATTCCCTGCTAATATTGCAGTTTCCCATCTAAATCAAAAATGATGAGGCGTAACGGCGCCTCATGCGAAACAGCGTGGTCCAACACATATTGTAACCAACACATAAAAGAAACATGGAAATAAAAGAGTGTGTCAGGTGAAATCGAGATTTCACCTGATTTTACATTACATAGAAATAGAAATCAAACTAAAACAAAGGCCTCGTGGGCCTGATCATGATATTCACCAGTTGGTACGACGTGGAGTGCCCGAGCCTTCTGTGCAGTGTGATCAGACCAAAGTCGTGGAGGAGCCATGCTGACGAGGCGGCGAGGGCGACAACTGCTATGAAGTAGAGGGGACCAGAGGATTCGCATATTCATAACACTTCTGCCACAAAATTTCCCCGGGTAGTGGTGTTGTATTTTAGGTCTCAAACATAGACTGCAGTTCGGTAAGCTCCATATAATCTGCACGGACAGCAAATAATTTCTTAACCTGGCCGAGAAAGAAGAATTCCTTATGCAGTACAGCCACTATGGTCTCTTCTTTTAGCCGGGAGGTTTTCTCTAAAGTTATGTCTACCTTGCACATGATTTCTAACATTTTCTGATCATAGGCCGTTAGGGGAAATAGTGCACCTGACTATGGATCCTAGCATGGCGGGAGGTTATCTCCTTCCAACTTGCGCCACTCTTGATCGAACTTTTCCACTCCCTTTGATACCAGTGCTAAAAACCCCAATGTGTCATTGATGATGATCACTTGTGAACCATGGAAAAAATATTTGTGTATATTTGTTTTATGTTCTCTCCATTTTTTATTTATTTGTTTTAAGAATTCATTCGCGAGTACTTTTTTGTACAAGGTTAAAACCTACATTTGGTATCAGAGTAGTTTTGACTTCAAGGGGAGCTGCTGAGGGATTTTTCTCAGGGCTTGTGGTAGACCGTGTTACATTGGAAGATATGTGGGATCGATTCTTGTGGTGAAAGAATATGGCAAAGAGTGGAAAGATAGAAATCACGAAATTCAATGGACAAATTTTTGAGTTGTCGAAGCTCAAAATGGAGGATATGTTGCTGGATAAAGCTCAGTGGATCACGGTATATGTTGGCTCCTTGTAATTTGCAAGAGTGGAAAGAACAAAAACTGCAGGGGCCACATCAGAACCACTTTGGAATCCTAGGACCTAGCCTTCCTGGATTTAGAGAGAGATCTCCCTATGAAGGTGTTTTTAATTGATATATCTTTGTGCTCTTTGTTTAAGATTTTAGGCTAGCTATGAAGTTCTAAGGACTTGTTGTTTTTGGTTGGATTAATTGATAGATTGAAGGATCAATGGTGTGACTGATTGAGGGAATGTTTCAGCTGAACAAATAGATTGTGAGAAAACATCAATCCATTGAGCTATGGAGTCATAAAAGGATTTAATTTCTCATCAACTCTGCAAGGGTATTCATAGGGCAAGCTAACTACATCAAGTGGATTCTTTAGATTATGTTGTGATATGAAACAGTAATAGTTGTGAAGGCAGCAAAGCTATAGTGAATTAAGAATCTTCTAGCTCTACTTAGACAATAAAAGCCTTTTAAGGTAACTATTTGGAGCAAGCCAAAGGATAGGGCAAACCATAGACTCCTTTGAACAAACTTTAATAAGAAAAACCTCTAAGACAACAATCTAGTAATTCAAGAACTACTTTCAGATAAAGAAAACATATAAGATAACAATGAGAGTGGTCTAAGATCAAACAGAAATAATCTAATCTGCTTTTGATTAACTCTCAAAAGACTCTTTAAAGCAACATTTCAAGGCAGACCAAATGGCAGGGCATACCATAAACCTCTCTGGTTTAGACTTTAATAAGCATACCTTAAAGAAAGGTCCTAAAAAAAATATCTCAAGTCTTACTCAAAGGAACATGGATTCACCATAATTTCCTTGGTTTCACTCTATTGAATCATACCTAAGACAACAAGCTAGATGTAACTGGAAGGCAATTAAAAATATTCCAATCAGACCTTGCAGAAGAAAACATAAATATAAATAATACAGACAAAAATAGGGTGCTGAAACAGCGAATCCTAATCTAAAACTCTGTTTCTTTATCAGAGAAAAATGGACATAATGGAAAACATAAGAGAAAATAATGACAATTTAGGAAAACTTCACCATTGGTATAGCCCAAGGATCCTGTGAACGTGCTTGTATTATTGATGATCAAACCAGTTACAATACTCCATGTACAATATCTCTCTACAACTCAGAGCTTTCTTCAGTTCAGTTTAGCATTCCTCAACTAGCTTAGCAGCAGAAATCAGTCCAATAACCATCAAGTAACCAACATTTAAAATGAAGCTCACATGCAATATTTATATGAAAATGAGGAGGTGTTGCTAAACTAGGGTGTTTAATGTTATTTATTACAGAGTTAATGATTTTTGACCTTTGAGAGCATGCAAGGCCCAAGGCAAAAATATTTGAAAGAGTTACTCTAAAATAATAACTGTCTTAACTTATGAGTTTTTTTAGTTGAAATGTTTGACTTTAAAAGCTGTTCAATAACTTTGTAATCACTGTTGAGCTGCTTCAAAATATCTCTGACAGTGTAATAACTCCCTGATGTCTTTATTGAAAGAAAACATGCAGTAGGTGGCAAATTTGTCTTTTGAGAAGTAGCTTCTTTGTTGAGTCATTCGAAGTTGTCTTTGGGTTGATCTACCTTTGTTTTAATCATCAAACTCTATTTATACTTTTTGAACCTTGATTTAGATTTTATAATCTTCTTTACTGTATTTATCCTTCATTTTGCTTTATAACTGTTTGTTTTTCATCTTTTGTCTTTAAACCTTTGACTTTCATCCTTTAATCAATGTCTTTGTGGCTAATCCTCTGTTTTATCCTTTGGTATTGAATTAGCCTTTAATCCTTCTTTTCTTCATTCTTTTCATTGCTTTTCTGACTGTAATTGTTCTTTGAGTGCAGGGAGGCAATGTTCTTCATGGCTGAAAGGTTGAATGTCCACCAAGGATCATGATTTCGGTGGTGGCAGGGCTTGAATCTTCGCCTCATTTTCTTTAAATTTGTATGAAACCCCTTGGATCATCATCTGAGGCTTCACTTGTCCTCTTTTTTTTTGGGGGCCATTGGGATGCTTTTTGGGCATCCCTGCCATTAAAACCTACACAAAACAAAAAACAAAAAAAAAAACCGATTAGTTAAAAACCTGCGGAAGGGCTTACTGCATTTTTTCTGGGTTTTCGAGTGTCCGAAAGGCATTTGCAGAGAAGGAGAAGGCTCAGGGGCATGGTTCCGAAGGCGAAACCTGGGGGAAATTCAATCGGGGATGAACGGATTTGAATTTTGGCACGAGGAAGAAAACAGTTTCAAAAAACCGAGGTGGTTTATCGCACGGGGATGAGCGGTAAGCGGTTTTGAGCTTATCGGACATGATTCCACTAGGGGATCGCCGCGTGTCCAGGGAAAAACCGCCCATTTCGCGCAAGTTAGGGGTTTTAAACTTCGGCGTTATTTTCCGCACGATATGGGTTTCAGACCGTCAGATATCGGATGATGAGATCTATGGTGCGAACAGCGTCCAGGAGTGGGGCGTAGGTTTGGGAAGATGGGACTCGGTGGACAGATGGCGCAAGGGGAATGGGCGGCGGAGTTAGTGGAGAGCGGGGCCCACTTAAATATTTCAACGGTTTAGGGGAATGTTATAAGGTTTGCGAGGTTTAAATAAAATGAAATGGCAAAGGTCTAGTTATATGGGGGAAGGGGCTAAGAATAGGAGGGAATGGTCCTGTAGGAGGTAAAGGGGACCGAGGGTTGAATTGAAAAAGGGCTTTAAGCGATAGCGGGGTGGGACGAGGTTATAAAGAAGTGAAGGGGTTAGGGCTTAAGCAGAAAGGGGCTTAAGCCCTATATTTATAAAAAGGGTGGATTTTAACATAAAACAGAGTTTTTACAAGGTTTTAAAGGTCCGATAAAGAAAGTTAGATTTAAACAATGTAAAAGGGACTTTTACCATGTTTAAGGATTTTTATAGGAAAATGATGAATAGGGGAGGATTTTGAGAGTCTATAGCGAGGGGAAAAGGGGATGAATGAGGGTGCAAGTGACGTGATAAAATAAGGAAAATAGGGCCAAAAAATGGATTTTTTCTTAGAGCAGTAGGGTGAACTTTTGAGAAGAAAAAATAATAGGAAAATTTAGTGAATCAGTTAAGCTTAGGATAATGAAGACAGTGAAATTTCTAGAACTCACAATGTTTCTCAAATATTGTTTCTAGAAATCCAAAATCATCATTTAGTCATCTTTTGATGTCAACAAAAATTATAAATGGCTAACAGTGGCTCCAATTGACAAGGGCAGCTCCTTTAGGTGGTGTCAAGAACCTCAGAGATCAAATCTCTGGAAGAAGTAGACCAGTGCCTTGATTTTCATTTTGACATAACTCCTTTATAACTTGATGACTTGCTACTTTGAAGAAGTGATCTTTCAGCCTCTGAATTACAACATGATGGCTTCAACTCAACTTCTACCTACCCATCTGTTGACAGGGAAAAATGTCCGACCAACAGTAAAAAATCTCCCCAATAAAAAGTCCCGATTAGACTCTAAACCGTTTGTGATAGGGATCTCGTCCGAAGTGTGGGTCCAGCAACCACTGAATGCTCCTTTTCTTGGACACAAATGAACCCTGCAGAATTATGGACATACAATTATCAGATGATACAAGACAAATTATCGTTGATCCTCAACAATCATAAAACACTACAAATAACAAGATGAATTAAAACACAAAGCCGAAGGAGATGTTGTTAGCAACATATCATTAGGGTTGTGTTTGTAAAAAGTTGTTCGAACCTATAATGGTTCCTATAACAGGTTATCCTGAGACTATCCCTGAGCAGCTCACCAAGGCACTATCCGATTTAAGAGTGTCAGAAGATGAGACCCACACAGTTCATCAACTCCTAGCTAAGTCTGAAGCCGCCCAAGCAACAAACCAAAAGACGATTGCATCCCTACAAAAGGAGGTGGAAAATCTCTACAAAGAAGCCCAAGAGCAAGATAAGTCCATCAAAGACTTAAAAGGGCAAATCAAAGGTAACATGTCAATCGTGGAAGCAAGTCGACTTGTTTGGGCAATGATCATAGCAGAGGTTAAGCTGCATTGAGACCTCCTTGTATTGGTAAATGACAAGAAGATCACAATTCACAAGTTCATAACTCAATTGCAAGCTTGTCGTAGAGAAGGGAAAGAAAAAACAACAATAACAAAGAAGTACATCAAGTATTTCAATGAACTCTCCCCTGAATAATTGCAGACAAGGGGTGCTTGACCGTTTTAAGACAGTTATGGAGTTCAACAAAGTAATTGAAAAAAAAATACACGCACGAATGCGCTAGGGTGTTTATTAGCGATTTCAGTGGGAGTGAAGCAGTTCGATCAAGAGTGGAACACACTGGTAGAAAACTATATATTTTTTAAGCTTCAAAAATACATTCAAATATCTCGAACCATGATAGTTAGAAAACTACAAAAAAAAAACCCTTTAAAAACCTCTTTTTTGGTTTGCCAATATTTATCCCCATTTCAAACCTTGCTTTTGGTTTTCCAATATTCATACCCATTTCAAACCTTGCTTTTGGTTTTCCAATATTCATATTCATCCTAATTTGTTCAACCACATAAATTTTAAAACAATTACTAAAACAAGAAAAATCTTGTATGCACTAGAAAATGTTTTTGTATCACCAATAAACAATGAAAACTATAATGCTTCTGGTTACAAAACTTGGTGTGGCCATTGTTTAATATTTGAAATGATCATTAATGACCACAAACCTCAAAAAATCTCTTCTCAAAAAAATTAATGTGCCTGATAGCTCATAGTATACTTAACCTGATTTAACATAGTTTTCCCTTCATATGGCAAAATAACTGAATAAAAACAGAGTCAATTCCTGCAATCAATTTTGAATTTCCTAAAAATGTTAACAAAGTGCTAACATAAGTTATAAAGTGAATCATTATTGAAACTTCTTCAAATCCTACATAAACCAGTGATACTAAAAATTTAGTGTTCCCGATTGCAACATAAAATAAATTATATCATCAATAATAGAATAAATCCATAATACTTGATCTACAATCATGCACCCTCCTACAAACTAAACATGCGAAATAAGAAACGCCCCGATCAAGTATTTTTAACATTTAATTCAGCTCAAGGCATAAAAGACCATTGTAGTTTGAAATATAACTAAGAAATCCCAGTTGTATTAATTTAAATGAAATGAATACAAATAGCCAAAGAAAAAAGCTTTCAACTTAGTGTATTACAAAAGCTCCTGACCAGCTCTTCTGAAGAAAAAATACCCCAAACAAGTATTTTCAACACTTAATTCAGCTCAAGGCATGAAAAACCGTTGGAGTTTGAAATACCACTAAGAATTCCCAGTAAAATGAATACAACTAGCGAAAGAACATGGCTTTCAACTTAGTGTATTACAAAAGCTTGTGACCAGCTCTTTTACAAAAGTTTTGATTGCATCAAGTTAGCATTGATAAGCACATCCAACTAATTACTGTCACTCAATAGCAAAAGAGTGACATCTAACCTACCCTAAGAGTGATCATGATCACAACTCTTGACCTACTTGAACAGTTGGCAAAATGCAATAATCCTCTGCCCTCACAGGCCTTCATATCCCCTATTTTCTGCATATCTACAGCATCCAACAAAATCCTCAAAACCTTGCAACTTTCCGTTGTACGAACAATCCTTCACCAGCCTAGATAGTCCCTTTATCCTCCCCTTCAAGGCAACACTAGAAATGGCAATGGAATGCTCTGCAGCAATATCAGCCAAGGCTTTAAAGCAATTTCTTAAAGTCAAACTCATCCTCGCTGTAGCTAAAATATTCAAATGCCAGAATTATAGATTTACAAGGTCCAGTTCTCTCTGAACCTCACAGGGACAGTCTAATACTCCTCCACAGAGAAAGGAGTAACATGCTTTAGAAAACACCGAATAAGTGTTGTATATCTGTAAACCTGTTGAAGCTCCTTCACCTATGGTCCCTGAATTTGCCCGGAACTCCTTCACTTGGACCATAGATATCGACTGTGGCAAACGCAGCGAAACCCATAAGTGAATCACCTCCATAGCAGAATGGAATTCTTCTTCCACCACCTTGTCCCCCTGGCTAATGTCCAGCTACCATTTTAAGAGAAGAGGCTATTGTTATGAACGATGAGTTGATTCTATCCTGGTAAAAATACAGAGAAGTCTATAATACATGTGATGATGAAAACCAACAAATAAATGCCACGCGTTCCACCATCAAAACGCCGAAATTGTAGAAAAAAAACGAGTTTAGGGTTCACTTTCCTGCAATCAGATTAGGGTTTCCTTGCTACCACTGCTTAAATCCCTTCTCCTCCTGAGCCATTTTCCCCAAAGCAAAGAGATCACTAACCTTTAAAAATCACCAAATACTTTCTCCACTAATCACAAGGACCAAAGATATCGTTTGTTAGTCGACTGCGATTTTCAGGCTACGAAATACAAGCAACTTTCAGCAATAAAAGCTTAAAAAATCCCCTTTACTAAACAATCACTGGCAATCCCATTAATACACTTAAAAGAGAAACCACAATCCATTCATTACATAGAAGGAATTATCAAGGTTACCATTTCCAAATAGAGAAGGGTGGTGTCAACAGACACCATTGATAAACAAATGATTAAAAACCAGGAGCGTATCGAAACCTCTTAGCCTCCGAAGCCGTACAGTGTCCGGCCCTGCCTCTTTAGGGAGTAGACAACATCCATTGCCGTCACAGTCTTTCTCCTGGCGTGCTCTGTGTATGTCACTGCATCTCTGATCACATTCTCCAAGAAGATCTTCAAAACGCCTCTGGTCTCTTCATAGATGAGCCCACTGATACGCTTGACACCTCCTCTCCTGGCAAGACGCCTGATAGCGGGCTTGGTGATACCCTGAATGTTATCTCTGAGCACCTTCCTGTGCCTCTTGGCACCTCCTTTCCCCAAACCCTTGCCTCCCTTTCCTCGTCCAGACATCTTTGCTCACAAGCTAAATTCCTCTGCTACTCGAACAATGCAAATGAAGAATAACAGACGATATGTTTCCCAAAGTGCAGAGAATGTATTTATAGGTACGATGCCGCTGATAAATTTTCAAAAACCTATCCGATTGTAGGATACTCCCGCCAGATACGGTTGAGAAGTCTCGATCCGTGGCAGTGTGATTTTTTACTGTCGATCGTGGATTCCCTACCATCTACGGCTCAAATTAAACCGACGAGGATTGAGGAATAGTTTCACTCGAAAATAAATTGAGGACTTTTGACCCTTCGGGTAAAAAGGACCATTTATATATTACCAAATATCTTATTCTAATTAATTAATTATTTATTTTTTTCCACTTTTTGACATATATATTTTTATAAGATTTCTGAGTTGTTAAATTTATACACAATAAGGGTTTTGCGGGGTTTTATTGGCTACAAATTCATTTATATATACATTTCAAATAACCAAAAATAATAATCTTGTTGTGAATAGTATCTCACTCAAAAATTTATTCATCATTATGGCCAAAAATAAAATATATTTAAGGGTGTTTTCCTTAATGGAGGCAAGTGAGAAATGACATAAGGGCATGAATGACATATAACATGGAGTTAAAAATAGTTATTAATGATAATAATAATAAGTCAATAGAAAAATTGTGTATTGGTTGCACATAACATTTCATTGTGAAACTCAGGTTTTGCAGAGAAACCTTATTCGTGCACAGATATTGAATCTTTATGTTAGTGCTCTTAACAGGGAAAGACCGCCCAACATGTTGTGATATACTAGTTAACTAAGTTTATGGTAGGATAGGCCATCTTCTAATCAAGAACAATACTCTAAGCCCTCCCCTACGAGTGTTAGATATAGTATTAGTCAATCCAAAGTCTAGAGGAAAAGAGTCAACCATGGACGAAACATTGTAGACCACATATGCTTGGAAAACAAGGCAATGTATTCCCAAAGTAGATCAAATCTAAAAGACTTGGCAATTATGTGCGTATATGAAGGATCACATTGTCATGGGTCACTTTATGGGCATTCGGCCCACTAAAAAGGACCTTGTCAGTTGGATCAACACTTGTTGGAAGCCTAAAGAGTGTATCAATCTAAAACTAAGCTCGAAAAGTTTATTCACCACCATTTTTCATAATCTAGCAAATCGAGAAAAAATGTTTGATAATGGGTCATACTTTATCCACTCCTTAGCTTGCATTTACTAGACAGAGAAATTTAATCCAGATAAAGAAAACTTTAAAACACTCCAATCTAGTAAGGTTATACTCACTTCCACAAGAATACTACGATCTATAAATCATGGAACGAATCAGCAACACCTTGGGTCAATTTGCTAAAATTGTGAAAGCCACAAAGTAGGGGCATTATATGGATTATGCCCACATCTTTGTATATATGGATGTTCCAATGCCTCTCCTTGACTTAATCTATTTATTCTATCAAGAGTCTTACCAAATCCAAATTATTGACTACGAGTATATCTCTTTTTGTTGTCAGCATTACCATGGACATGGACAATTGTTTTAGGATTGTCCTTTAAACAATCCCCCGAATCCCACCAACTTGGATACGTGTAAAGATTAGGAGAGTTTTGTTAAAGTGCTTATTAGGTGTCGAACGAGGAGAAACCCCCCACGGCCCTTCAAACCCTGTATCCAACAAAAATAGCTTTAGTACCCTTGAATCTTAATTAGACAACTACTCTTGCAGTAACTATTATAACCCTTCTCTTAATCTCCCTTGCCTAGAGACAAATGCCCTTCAATTTAAAAATTTGGAAGATCCCGAGTATAGAAAAGTAATGTCCAATGAAAAACACTTTGAGAAAGGATTGGATGAGGTCATGGCAATAGAACACGATGAGGATGAATTCCTGGACCAGGACAGGTATGATATGGATTTAGATGACATCAACTTAGAAGATTTCATGAAGGCCTATCACCATCAAGAAATACAATTTATTTAAGCACAGCACCTCTTTCAAATTTAGAAAACTCTTAATAGCGATAAATGTCTAGCTCATGCTAACCAACCATCACCAAAAGGACATTGAACCTTGGTGTTTCAATTAATAAAGAAAAACCAATGAAGAAACTTCCCCGAGACGAACGATGCAAAGGCTAAAAAATCTATTTGCAACTGCTACAGAAAATTGGTGATCTCCTAGTGAATTCGAGCCAAATTGCTTTAATCAAAAACTCCTTTCCTCTCTCTCTCTCTCTCTCTCTCTCTCTCTCTCTCTACCAAAGTCGTCAATGAAATTCATCTCTTAAAATGCTAGAGGCATTAATGGTAAGAATAAACATAGACTATTGTGACAAAAGGTATGTAATGAAGCACTTGATATTTTATTACTTTGACAAAATAAAAAACACATTGGATGCAATGGAATATCTTCACAGTAGATTTTGGAAAAGTAGCAATTATATAGTTATCGATGCAAGAGGCTCCTCTGGTGGCTCTATGTTGTGGAATCCTAACACTTCTCTTCTTTCTGACTTTTTTATGACCAAAAGTAGTATTTTGGTTCAATTTAGGCTCATTGGCTCCTCATAGATGGGTGTCATCACCAATATCTGTGGACTTCATTCCTCCATTAAGAATCATGATCTCCTCTATAGCCTCTATGACCTCTAGTTGTAGGAGACAAAAAGTTTATTCTAGGAGAAGACTTTAATGTAAAAACCTCTCTACCAGAAAAATAAGGAGGTTTCCACCAATTGGATTCCAATAGTGAAGTATTACCATCCTTTATACAAGATATGAATCCCATAGACATCGAAACAATTAATGGAGTTTACACTAGGAACAACCAAAGAGGAGGCTCCAATCAAATAGCCAGCAAGCTTGATCATTTTTCACTCTCATAATCTATATTGTTATCTAAATAAAGAATGGAATATAATATATTGTCTTCTACAAGTTATAATTATTGGCCTATCAGTTTAACTCTGGATTTTCCAAGCATCCCAAAGAAATACCTTTTATATTTGAAAAGTTTGACTTTCACATTTGGACTTCCAACAAAATATCAGCAGGTGTTGGGATGAAGCAACTTGTTAATACATAGATGAAACTCATGTTAAACCTAAAAACCCTTATTAAGCCCTAGATATTGAGTGATTGCATTTATATTGTTTTTTATGTAGATTAGAACCTCTCATGATCCCATTTTATTATAAGTATACCCTTTGTCTCTTATATATGTGCTAAGTCGACCTAGTCTTAGGATCATGAAATATTCTGTTACAAATTATATCCACTGAAAAATGATGTTCCCCCCCTCAGAGAGGACTATAATTATTGGCTTCTTATCATTTTTAAGGTACAAGGTTCGTAACATTTGGTTTCAAATCTCATGATCCTAGGGTTTATGTAACAACCCTCGTGAAAATTCCGTGCAATAAAAATTAATAAAGGAAAAGTAATAACCATGGTAACGGGACACTTATTCCAAGTTGAATGTTGGGCAAAAGCAACCTAGTGTGGGTCTTCATTTGGTTTGTTATGGCTAAAAATTTGGCAAAGGCAATGGCAAAGGCTTTGGAAAGGCAAAATGGCATTTTTGGCAATTTATTTATGAAAATAATGGAAATTAGGAGAAAACGAAGGTGAAAGGTCACAGAGGTTGCATGTGAGGAGGGAAATGAAGAAAATAGAGACCTAATTGATAAAAAGGCCTCTGAGGATCGGTTGGTACCTTTTTTCAGTTCAGTTTTGGAGCTCTCTCTCTACTCTCTCTCTCTCTCACTCTTGGACACTTAGAGTTTTCTTGGAGCATTTCAGCATTGGATCAAGAAAGGAAAAGAATGCAAAGAGGAAGCAAAGATCAAGCAAGTAAGAGCAGGATCAAGTAGCTACAACAGGATTCTTTGCAGGTATCGATTTGCATGTGTGGTTTCCTTGCTATATTTGGCATGCATGGTTATGCATGTGTGTTCTTCGTTCCCTTTCTGTCATGGGCATGGGTTTTTCCAGGTGTGATAGTGTTTTCAGCCTAGCCTTGTCATTTCTGGATAACCATGGTGTGATGGGGTTCTCATGTTTTGGTTGAGCTGGATTGTCGATGGATTCGAGGCTAAGTGAGGTGGATCTTTGAATGAAAGAGCACATGGCCTAGTTACCCCTGAACCGAACTGTGGGTTGCAGTAAAGCCAGATTTTGTGTTTCCTTGGTGGGCCTTGGAATCCTTAACCGGTGTATGGCAGGATATATGGTAAATCCTGGAGGTGGGTGCTCTCCATCAGGCCTAGGAATACTGGGATGGGATATATGGTAAATCCTGGAGAGTGGAGTCTTGGTTAGGGCCTAGTGATCTGGTGAGGATTGCAGTAAAGCCTAGAGACTAGGAAATAAGAAATTCTTCACGGTTTAGGTGGAGAAATATGGTGGCATCCATGTTTGTTTTTGCCTAGTGATATGGGGGAGATCATGGTAAAGTATGTTATGACATGTTTATTGCTTTGGCCAAGTGATATGGTGAGGATTGTGGTAAAGTCAATTTATATTGATGAGGGTGAGGTGGTTTAGCCTCGGGAAGCCCTAGTTGGTTCTTTTGGTTTGAGTCCCACATTCATGCTTGGAATATGGCACGGGAGTGATTGGCTGAAGAAATATTTGGCTCAACCAATCTATGTTCGGGTGGAACGTGGTAGTCCCATACCAGGTTGGCTTTTGCATTCATGAATAAGAGTTCCTTTCCTTGGTAATTTATGTGTAAATTTATTGGATTCTACATAGCATTTATGGTTGTTGTATCCTTAGTATTTTTGTTGTTTATATCTTGGTTATGGATGTATTTTATGACACTGAAAAATGTATTGCTCTCATCATGTTTTGGTTTGTAAATGAATGGGAAATGAATATATGACCTAATAGATGACAATGCAGCTAAAGATATAAGGGAACAATGCTTCTTATCGATTCTCGAATAAGTATGAGACCCCTTTACTCATATTTGTTTTTTAAACCTATAGATTACATATTTGTGACATGTTTGGTGAAATGCCTGTCATGGCTAGTAGGGGTTAAGTCAATTCCTTGTTCAAGTAATTGCATTTGTATCATTATTTCACTTTTATCATTCATTTCTGAAAGTGTCATGGAGTTCTGGGCAGTGACCTGAGCCCTATGCCTACAAAAAGTGGCACAGAAATCGAGGTAGCAGGCCCAGAACTACTGGAAAAAGTCCCCAGTTGCACACATACCCATGTTGTGCGAGCAATTGAAGGTTTCTAGCCGCACTCTTTCCCATGTCAAGGGAGAGACTAGGGGATTGATGCAGTTTAAGGTCAGTTTGATTCAGGGGCTAGTCTCCTAAAAGGTTTGGATGGTTCCTTGGTGTCATGTAGCAGGTGCAAAAGGTCTGTGTAGTTGTGTGGTGTCGGTTCCACTTCCTTAAGGTGATCTAGGAGGTTGAATCAGATCATAGTAGCCTCACGTCGCATGTTTACCCAAGTTGACTGGGTAGCTTGGGTAAATGTGGGAAGAGGGTGTTACATATTGGTATCAGAGCATGGTTCACCCCTTGGACTAGATGGTCGGTGTGTGTTGGTCATGCATTCATGTCGGTTGCACATGTGTTACTCATCCTTGTGGTATATATGCTTGTTGCTTATGCATGGTGTTGGTCATGGTTGTAGTGATGTTTCCATGTGAAAGTGAGGGTGTTGTAGTGGAATGTGTCGTCATGAGTGTACGATTGGTTACATGTTATCAGTATACATTGATATGGTCATGCATTGATGACTGGACTCTAGTTAGGACGATGTCTATATGTTATACACATATATGTTGTTATGATTGTGTTTATACATCTATTACGTTGATCTGGTTGATCTTTCAGATGATATATCCTCCTTGAATTATGCTAAGGTATGTGGGTTTTTTGTGATTTGGTTTAGCTGGCACAAGATGCCTTGCAGGAAAGATATCACGATGAATAGCAATATGGTAGATTACAGTTCACGAGATTCTCCTTATGGGTTAAGCGAGTAGCATGGTGTTGGGAACACTTTTGACTTGGCAGACACACTAAGGAGTTTGGAGGAATAAATAAGGAGTTGTAAGGCATACAATGACACAATCATGCAAGCACAAGAGAAACAAGCAGAGGTCAATGAAATAATCCTTTTGAGTTTTTCAGAATTGCAGCGATAAGGGCCACTTCAGATCAGCCATGGGTAAGAGGACAAAACTAATGGGTCATATGGCAATAGGTCTCATGGTGGTCACAAGTCGGATACACATGACACAGTGAGGGATGGCAAATTGTTGGATACTCTGGATAGGAGAGGTGATGGACACAGGTACAACTCTAGTTCTAATTCTGACAGGAATTATGATCATCATCATTATCTTCCTTACAGGAGGAGTGATAGGGGATACTTTCCATATGAGTTTAAGAAAGAAAAGCCACCTACTTTTGATGGAGATTCGAAGAAGTTGGAAGAGGCATAGGATTGGATACTTGGGATGAAGAAGTTCTTTTAGTTGCATAATTACACAGATAATATGAAGGCCAGAGTAGTTATCTTCATCCTGAGAGGTAAATCAAATATTTGGTGGGAAGATGTGAAGCGGGTCAGAGACATCAAGACAAAGGACTTGAGTTGGCATGAGTTCAAGAGGCTTTTCAGGAAGAAGTACTTTTCAGAAAGGTACTACAATAGTAAGTCCGAAGAATTCAATGAGCTAAAGATAGGATCAATGACAGATGAGGATTATACAACCAAATTCCTGAAGCTATTGAGGCATGTATTGTATATTAAATATGAAAAAGCTAATGTTCAGTGATTTTTCAGTGGATTTCCATTAGAATTTCGAGATCATATTGAGTATGATGAGCCTCAATCACTTGAGGAAGTTATTGGAAAGTTGAAGCACTGTTACGAGCAATCAAAGCATAAGAATGAATCTCAACAAGGATGGAAAGGAAAAGATAAAGGTGAAGGTAAATGAAAGTAAAAAAGAACAAGGCCTCAGAGTGCAGAAGAGAAAGAGAATGTAGCACCATACAACAAGTTCAATGTAGCCATACAGGGACATGGATCACAACAACAACATAAAGGTGATGGTATGGGACGATTGGAGTGTCGGACATGTGGCAAAGAACATCTCAAGAGAGATTGTCGGCATAATCAGGGTGGTAGGCCTCAGATCTATAGTGCATAGGAGGTGCAGACTGTTGGGAATGTTGGGAAGAGCATTCCTTGTATCTATGCAGCACTGGATAATAGGCAGGCATACCATCAGGCATATATCATTGAGATGGATGGTGAAATTTGTGATCAATTTGCTTCTATTTTGATTGACCCTGGATCTAATTATAGTTATGTTAACCTTGACTTGGTGGATAAGTGTGTTTGAATAACGAAGTGCATGCGGAGTCTTGGTTAGTGTAGTTGGCTACCGGTACCAAGAATTGAGTTCATCAGTGGGTAAGAGCTTATACATTCGAGTTGAATGATATGCCTACATCAAAACATTTGAATATATTGTCGTTGGGTTCGTATAGCATGATTTTGGGTATGGACTGGTTTTATCTTCATAGGATCGGAGTGGATTGTTATGACAAGGCTATTGAGTGCTTGGATGCCAATAGAGAGCAAAGAATCTTACAAGGTAAGAAGAAAGTAACATCGATGAGAATGGCTACAACTATGCAAGCCAAGCGTAATCACAAGAAACGGTGTGTTATTTGCAATGCACATTTCTAGCGATAAAGGTAAGGAAGTTGATGATGTAGATGTTTTGAGCAAGTACCCAGTTCTACAACAGTTTTAGGATGTATTTCCCACAGAGATTTCAGAGTTTCCACTTCACATGGAAGTATATTTTTCTATTGATTTGGTACCAGGGGCAGCGCCAGCATCAAAGGAACCTTATAGGATGAGCACTCCAGAGTTAGTAGAGTTGAAGTTGCAATTAAGGGAAATGCTTGAAAAAGGATACATTCGACCAAGTGTATCACCATGGGGTCACTGGTATTGTTTGTGAAGAAGTAGGGTGGTACTCTTAGGTTATGCATTGATTATAGGAATTTGAACAAAGTGACTGTTGTATCCATTATCGAGGATTGATGACTTATTTGATTGGTTGAAGGGAGCTATAGTGTTCTCGAATATTGATCTGAGATCTGAATATCATCAGGTACACATTAAGGAAGAGGAAATTACAAGAAAAAATTTCAGACCAAGTATGGGACTTATGAGTTTTTTGTAGTTCCTTTCGGTTTAACTAATGTTCATGATACATTTATATGCTTGGTGAATAAGTTTGTTGTGTCCTTATTTGGACAAGTTTGTTATTGTGTTCATTGATGATATATTGGTATATTCTAAAAATGAAAAATAACATGTTGAACACTTAACAACATTGATATTGTTAAGAGACCATCAGTTGTATTCCAATCTCAGCAAGTCTAGTCTCTTTCAGACTGGGGTACATTACTTGGGACATGTCGTCTCCAAGGAAAGCATAGCAGTGGATCCATAAAATATAAGAGCTATCATGGAGTGGGCAACTCCTAGAAATGTGGATGAGATAATATCTTTCATGGGGTTAACAGCTTATTATAGTAGGTTCATCAGGAACTTCTCACAGATTTCTTATCCTATTACATAATTGCAAAGGAAAGGTAAGAATTTTGAATGGATAGAGGAGTGTGTGGCCATTTTTGAGCAGTCGAAGCAATTGTTGACACATGCTCCAGTGTTAAAGTTCGTAGATCCAGAAAAAATATTTTTTGGTATGTACAGATGCTTGCAAGAGATGACTTGGTGGAGTCCTTATGCAGGAAGGACAGGTGGTATGCTATGAGTCACGAAAACTAAATGAGCATGAGCAAAACTATCCGACACATGATCTTGATTTGGAAATGATCATCAATGCATTGAATATGTGGAGGCATTACCTTCTTGACAGGTGGTTTGTATTGATTAGTGATCACAGTGGGTCGAGGTACTTGTTTGACCAACCAAATCTGAATGTTAGGTAAGCTAGATGGTTTGCCACGATCACTGATTTTGAATTCGAGATCAGGTATATTAAAGGTAAAGAGAACAATGTTGTAGATGATCTTAGTAAGAAGATACAGGTAAATCACATTGCAACTATGAGTTCCTACGAGACAGACTTACATGATCGGATTTTATAGGAAGGTCAATAGGATGACATGTATAGAGGGCTCATGCACATGTTACAATAGAGTATACGTACAATTACAGGTAAAGGTAGTGGTACAAGTACATGTACAGGTGCTTAGGATGTGGACTATCATCTCTCAGCAGATGGCTTGATAATATTTAGGGATAGGATATATGTTCCAGACAATAATGAGCTCAAGAAGACGATCTTGAGGGAGTTTCATGCGAAACCATATTCAATTCACCTAAGCTATCATAATAGATTGAACACAATGAAGAAGTTTTATTATTGGCCAAATTGGAAGAAGGATGTGGCAGATATTGTGGCCAGATATTTGGGTTATCAGCGGGTAAAGGCAGAGTGTAAACATCCAGGTGGACTACTACAACCGATTGTGATTCCAGAATGGAAATGGGAGTTCATTTCCATGGATTTCATTATAGGATTTCCGAGGAAATCTAGACAACATGATTCCATCATGGTTGTTGTGGACAGATTGACTAAGGTAGCACACTTCATCCTAGTGAGGCCTACGTATTCATTTAGTGATGTGGCACAAGTGTTCATCAGAGATGTGGTTAGATTGCATGGTGTTCCAAAGAATATTGAGTCAGACATGGATGAAAAGTTCACTTCCAAGTTTTGGAAGGAGTTGTTTGCAGCATTAGGTATAGATTTGGCCTTTACTACGACTTATCATCCACAGACAGATGGAAAAAATGAGAGGATCAGCAGGATATTGGAGGACATGTTGAGGATATATGTGATGCATCAAAAAAGGAGATGGGAGGAGTACCTTCTGCTGGTTGAGTTCGATTACAACAATGGGTATCATGAGTCACTAAGGATGAGTCTGTTTGAGGCATTGTATGGGCGGAGTTGTAACAATCCCATCAATTGGAGGGATTTGGTGAACATGGTATTGATTGGAATGGACATGTTGGCAGAAATGGACTAGGAAATGTAGGTAATCAAGAAGAATCTCAAAGTAGCACAAGACAGGAAGAAGAGCTACGTATATCGGAACATGTTGTTTAAAGAGTTTCAGATTGGGGAACATGTGTACTTGCGCATCAAGCCCAAGAAGAGCTCATTACGGATTGGATGATGTGCCAAGTTGGAACCTTGGTATTGTGGACCTTTCAATATTCTTGAAAGGATTGGGCCATTAGCCTATCGACTTGCACTGCCTCTGACAATGAAATTCCATGATGTTTTCCATGTGTCGTTGCTTAAGTAGTATGTTAAATATGTTGATAATGTGACTGATTGGTTTGTATTGCAGGTGGATCCTGTTATCACTTGGATTGAACCTCAGGCTGAAGAAGGAAATTATGAGGTAACCACAAACCACACTTAGCCAAGTAGTTATCCCTACTAGGAAAGGAGAGGGCTCTCTCCATAAGGATCACAACCAATATGACTGGATAATGAAAGTATTAGGCTAGGTATAGTAGCTCAGGGTTTTGATTTGATTGTATAGGGTTGTGTTGGATCATAAGGAGCAAAAAAATCAGGGCAAGGGAAATTAGGTCAAAATTTGCAGGGTGTTCTATGGGGCAAGGTAGGCATAGTGATTTAGCACTTTAAGATTTCAATGGGTGCGATGATCAAGACAGGTGAGGAGCTAGAAAGAGCATGGTGAAATCATGGGTGCTTTCGAAACTGAAGAAATTACAGACTGTGAATGTCTAGCCAAAACAAAGCATAAAAATTATGGATTATGTTCATCAAAATTGCATGCATTCAGTTAGAAGTTATGAAATGATGAAGAAACTTAACAATACATTTCAACAAATGAAAACAAAATGAGAAACTGAACTAAACACCATGCCACAGGGATCGCATAAAAATAGCGGCAAAATTGATTAATATTCCTGCTCATAACTGATACAAAGTACGTCTCTTCAAAGGCCAAACATCTGACTGAGTCCAACCCTTACTAACGAGAAAGAAGAAGAAGATATAGACCTCAAAAGAAGTCACCCTAGACTCAGGGAGTTGAATCCATGAGATGAGGATCAATTTCCACCAAATGTTGAACAAGGATCTGAAGACTAGGAAGACCCAACAACTCGCCTCTAAAAGAGAGGAAATTGATTCATTTGACCTCTAGAGGACTCAAACTAATGAATCTACCTATAGTAAAATAATCCTCATCATAATTACATTCATATTTATCAATTACATCAGTGAAAATCCCAACTAGTGAGTTAAAACTCAAAAATTGCGTGAAAAACAGAGAAAACTCCAAAACAAGCAAAATTTGTCCGATGTGCAGCGCCAAGGAGGAAAAAATAGCCTTTCTTGCAAGTCACTTTTGAAGGACTTCTCGATGTCCAAATTGAGCTCATGATATCTCATTGGAAATCTTGTCCTATCTACTTTATAGATATTCTTTTAGTTTCTAATTTGGAGCTAATTTGACCCTCCAAAACTGCAATATCCCAAGATTGCCTCTATGCGCAGCTCACTACTGAAAAAATGGCAAAAACATTATTTTTTTTAGTGTTTTTGGCTCTTTTTACTGACCAGTTTTGCTCCAAATACTTAGAAAAAGTACAGGGAGCATGTCCTCATCATTATGAACCCACTGATGTCTTCCATTTTTCCATTGGATTCCCCAAAAGAGTAGATCATAAATTTTTGTGTTTTTTCAAAATTTGCCCAAAAACTCAAAAAATTCCAAAAATTTAAAGATTGTTCAAAGTTTGTGGGATAGGCCCACAATCACATGTCAAGTTGAGCTAAGGAGGCATTAGCAAGTATCTTGAGTTTGTCACCTCCTTTCTTGCCCTTCCGAATCTCCTTAAGTTTATCCTTCATCTATTTGACCTTGATATTGCAAATTTTGTTCCGGGTCTGATAGTGATGGGCCATGTGCCTGAGCATCTGATTGTCTCTATTGGACTTCATTAGCAGCTTCTCCAAGTGAATTTTGACTCTCTCAAGCCACACTTCTATGTTATATTCAATCTCTTTTGCCAACTGCTGGTCAAAACTCAGACGTTGGGCTTCTTTATTTTCTTTCTCTAATGCTCTTTTGAGGTTTCTTATCTTTGGCCTTTTCTTGATGTTTTCAACCTCCTCAAAATATCCCATAACTGCTTGATTAATCATGTTTTTCCTCCTCTCCTGCAACAACTTCATCTCTAAAAGAGTTTTCTTGTTTGTCAATTGTTTTTTCTCTTGCTCTAGGGAAGAAATGATGAATTGTGCCCTCCCAAGATTGGTTTGCAGCTCTCTGATCTGTGCCTCCTTTTCTTTGATGGTGATGCTTGGTGTGGTAGTGTCATCAACTCTTCAAGTTCTACTAGCTCAAAATCAGCCTCTACCTCATGGGCATCTTGATGCTCTTGATCTGTTTCTCCATGGTTGACCTCTATGATTTTCTCTTTTCCCTTCAATGCCTGGTGTACCTCATTTGTTGATGAAGAAGGCAAAGCCCCTTCCACATCATGTGGAGCAAGCATTTGCCTCTCTGCTGCAAACAATTTTCTAAGCCCTCTTTGATATGTCACACTGCATTCTTTGACTTGCCCGGGTGATTTGACTTTATGTTTCCTTGTTTTTGTAGCTGCAGGGCTAGTAGATGTCTCTCTTCTCTCTTGTGGCATTGGTGGAGGAATTTGGGGATTTGTGAATATGTCATTGGAAATGAAGGTATTCCAAGATATGTCGAGTAGATTGAGATGACGAAGCACAATGAGTTTGATGAGGGAGTGATGATAGAGGCTTTTCATCTGCTGATGATATTCTTTCTTTGCCACCAATTATGCCATCTTCTTAATATTCTGGAGCAAAAAATATGGGATGTTCAACATTCTCACCCTAGTGAAATGCATGAGCATCTTCATATGATATGTGTACAATCTGGAGAATTTTCCCTCACAAGTGAACTATCTCATGATAATCTTCATCATCGATGCATACTTATTGAGGAGGAAACTGAAGGGGAAAAACTTTCTTTTTTCATTCTTGTACCTGGTCTTGAGGTAAGGCTCAAAATAGTGATCACCCATGTCTTGTGCTTTGTACCAGCTCCCCCCTACATTTGGAATCCATGTAGCATCAGCAATAATAGAAGTGGAAACGACAAAAGTTACACCTGCGAGAGTTACCCTGTTATTATGGAGGTTCGGCATGAAAAGCCTAGTCAACTCAGGGTGATGCTGAACTCTTTCCACCTTTTCACAAAAATCATAGCACCCGACATATCTGAAATAGGACACAACTAAAGGTGAAGCCTCTAGCTCTCTAAGATTTGTTGGCTCTACTCTGATGATTATACCTCCCTTGCGTGGCCTTCTTTTCTATACAATCTCATATTCCTCAAACTCATCATCACTTTGTTCTTCCTCTCTATAATATTTGTCCTCTCTCTCCATGCTTGTTTCTTTGGCACTTTGGAAACCCTAGGGAAGAGGGAAGAAAGGGATAGTGAACAAGGGAGTGAAGGGAATGGGAGCAGGGAAGGAAATAATGAAATGAGGGCTTTAGGGGATAGGGATAGGGTCACAAAAATTAAAGGAGACAGGGAAAAGGGTTAAGAAACCTTGTGAGGTGATGAGAGATGAAAATATGAAGGGAGATGAAAATGAGAATTTAATTACAGGTCAAAGGTAGGGGGGAATCCAGGAAAAAATAGTGAAATTCCTAGAAATTTGGGTTTTAATGGAAATGAGTAAAGGGACTTGGGGATGAGGATGTAGGGGTAGTTTTAGTGTTTTTTATATGTATGGGGTGATGTGGTAGGGTCTAGGGACAATGAATTTGGGACAAGGGGGTTTTGGGAAATTTGTGATGGGGATGGGGATTTTGGGTGTGACAAAGAAAAACTAGGGTTTCTTTGTAATTTTTACCAACATAAAACTCACACACAAGCATAAAATGGAGAAAGAGGGAGTTACAAGGGCTCACTTACTTGTTTTGGAGATGAAGAATCAACCTTGAAGTGTTTGGAGAAGTTTGGGAGGGTTTTGGCCCTGTGCGCAACACCTTACCTAGGTGAGCAGCGCCCTCTCTCTATGCGCATCGCTGTGTAATTTTACATTGGAAAAAACGCTCTATGCGCAGTGCCAGACTCCTATGCATAGCGCCAGCCAATTTTTGCAGTTTCTTCCTTGTTCGAACCTCCTTTGCTCCAAAATCGCGTTTTCTCTTTGACACATGAACAAATGAGGACATCCCTTTGGCAAATAAGCTTTTTATACTATGAATGAATTTTGGATTTTAATGATTGGGACCCACACTTCTTTCTTCTATTTATCCTTTCAAAATACTTTTTTGATGCTTTGGATGACTGACATGGCCTTGGTATTTCTTCACCAAATATCTTTAACTAGGAATAAGCAGTTTTTTAGGGTTTTATTACGTATAATGACTTAAATTACATAAAACTAGGAATAATCAAATAACTCTATTTTTATCTCAAAAATGTGATTTTTTAGATGAAAATTTATAAAGATGAAATATAACTTTACATGGCAAACCTAACTGAAGCAAATCATGAGTTTATTTTGGATCACCTTCACACCTTCTGCTTCCCTTTATTGAAAATGAGACAATGTAATGATTTGACCTAATGAAACCCTAGTGACCTAATGAGAAATGAAAGAAAATGACTCAATGAGTGACTTTGAATAAAAGTGGAATGAGAGCAGATTTATTTTAAGCATGATGAAGACATGGAAGAGGGTCAGCAAGAATATACTTGTGAATAAAAATGGGACATTTCACAAGGACAACCGCCAATGGAACAAATTTATATCATAACCTAATGAAATGACTGAAAATTCTTTAGAGTGGAACACCTATGATGCACATGCAAAATGTGTTTTGATCCCTGGTGGAAGTATGCAAATACTGACACTAACATTGGCCTTATTGGGGATGGCAGCTCCTTGGAGGTGTCAAGAACATCGTAGACCAAGTGCCTAACCTTTGGGCCAATACGGTCAAACAATTTAAAGATTGTAGACTATTAAAACTGACTAAAAAACCAACCAATTTGCAGATTTTTCCTGAAGATGGGTTTTGTTTTAGACCCGAAACGTAGACTGAAAAATGAGAACTGTGGAGATTTCGAGTTTTGAATCCAAAAATCTACACCACATAAATCTACAATCCATCATTGTTACCCTGTATGGAAGGGATACATGGATCGAGATCCGCAATCTCAAAAAAACAATTGTCTCTCTTATTTGCAGATTTGTCCTGAAGATGGGTCTTGTTTTAGACTCGAAACGTAGACTGAAAAATGAGAACTGTGGAGATTCCGAGTTTTGAATCCAAAAATATACACCACAGAAATCTACAATCCATCATTGTTACCCTGTATGGAAGGAATACATGGATCAAGATCCGCAATCTCGAAAAAACAATTGTCTTTCTTATTTGCATATTTGTCCTGAAGATGAGTCTTGTTTTAGACTCGAAACGTAGACTGAAAAATGAGAACTGTGGATATTCCGAGTTTTGAATCCAAAAATCTACACCACAGAAATCTACAATCCATCATTGTTACCCTATACGGAAGGGATACATGGATCGAGATCCGCAATCTCGAAAAAAAAAATTGTCTCTCTTATTTGCATATTTGTCCTGAAGATGGGTCTTAAATTAGACCCAAAACGTAGACTGAAAAATGAGAATTGTGGAGATTCCGAGTTTTGAATCCAAAAATATACACCACAAAAATATACAATCCATCATTGTTACCCTGTACGGAAGGGATACATGGATCGAGATCCGCAATCTCGAAAAAAAAATGGTCTCTCTTATTTGCATATTTGTCCTGAAGATGGGTCTTGTTTTAGACTCGAAACGTAGACTGAAAAATGAGAACTGTGGAGATTCTGAGTTTTGAATCCAAAAATCTACACCACAGAAATCTAAAATCCATCATTTTTACCCTGTACGGAAGGGATACATGGATCGAGATCCGCAATCTCGAAAAAACAATTGTCTCTCTTATTTGCATATTTGTCCTGAAGATGGGTCTTGTTTTAGACCCGAAACGTAGGACTGAAAAATGAAAATTGTGGAGATTCCGAGTTTTGAATCCAAAAATCTACACCACAGAAATCTACAATCCATCATTGTTACCCTATACAGAAGGGATACATGGATCGAGATCCACAATCTCGAAAAAACAAAGATGAAAATTCAAAAAAGAGAAACAGATTTAACATTCTTGAAACATCTTGTCATCTTTTCCTCTATTTATTTAACACAATTTGTCTCTCTTATTTGCAGATTTGTCCTGAAGATGGGTCTTGTTTTAGACCCGAAACGTAGACTGAAAAATGAGAACTGTGGAGATTTCGAGTTTTGAATCCAAAAATCTACACCATAGAAATCTACAATCCATCATTGTTACCCTGTACGGAAGGGATACATGGATCGAGATCCATAATCTCGAAAAAACAAGGATGAAAATTCAAAAAAGAGAAACAGATTTGATATTCCTGAAACATCCTGTCATCTTTTCCTCTATTTATTTAACACAAATTGTCTCTCTTATTTGCAGATTTGTCCTGAAGATCGGTCTTGTTTTAGATCCGAAACATAGACTGAAAAATGAGAACTGTGGAGATTCTGAGTTTTGAATCCAACAATCTACACCACAGAAATCTACAATCCATCATTGTTACCCTGTACGGAAGGGATACATGGATCGAGATCCGCAATATTGAAAAAAACAAGGATGAAAATTCAAAAAAGAGAAATAGATTTGACATTCCTGAAACATCCTGTCATCTTTTCCTCTATTTATTTAACACAAATTGTCTCTCTTATTTGCAGATTTGTCCTGAAGATGGGTCTTGTTTTAGACCCAAAACGTAGACTGAAAAATGAGAATTGTGGAGATTCCGAGTTTTGAATCCAAAAATCTACACCACATAAATCTACAATCCACCAACCAAAGTGATTGAGAAATGACTCGAAAATTGACTTTGAAGCTAACTTAAAAACTCTGAAAATAACAGAAAATCAACAAGATTTATAGCCTCCACTTTGGACCCCAAGCCTAAATTATTTTATGCTCCAAACCTTGTAGAAAAATTACAAACTGGTATTTACAATGAAAGGGGAACATTCTTTCAGAAGTTGCATCAGAAATAGTGATGTTTCAAGAGCCTACCGTTTTCTGGTCCTCCTGAACATTCTTGTCCATTCATCTCTTTCAACAAATAGGCATTTTTTCCTTGATAAACTAAGATCTTGTAGGGTCCTTTCCATATATTTTCAATTTTTTTCCTTTCTCTTCATTTATTGCATCCCATTGTAGCACTACATCTTCCAGCTGAAACTTATCTGCCTTGGTTTTGCGATCATTAATATTTTTTATTTTCTCCTGAAGTTTAGAAGCAGTCTGAGAAACTTCCACCCTTGTTTGCTGAAGGTGAATTATTTGATTGATTCGACGTTGAATATCATCTTCCTCACTACTTGCTTCCTGCAATAATCTCATAACCAGGACTGGAAGTGATGTAGGAAACACTGTATCTGTACCATAAACCAATTCAAAGGGTGACATACCTATAGAATTCTTGCTGCTCACTCGGTCTGCCCACAAAGCATTAGTAAGATTCCTATGCCAATTCTTCTTATTCTCCTCCAACATTTCTTAATGATATTAACCAAGGATTTATTAGAGAACTCAACTAATCCATTTCCTTATGGATGGTATGCAGTAGAATGGCTCAACCTGATGTTATACTTGTTACAAAACTCAATCATTTTCTTTGACTTGAATGCAGCTGCATTATTTGTAATAATCTTGTGAGGACAACCAAAACGAGACAAGATATTGGACTCTAAAAATTGAATAATTACCATGTTCGTAGCTTGCCTTGTAGGAATAGCCTCGATCCACTTGGTGAAGTAGTCAGTGGCTGTCATAATCCATCTATGTTGTGTTCATGGTGTGGGATGAATTTCCCCAATAAAATCGAGTCCCCGCTGTTGAAAAGGATCATTTACTACAATAGGTTTCAACGAAAGAGGAAGGAGTTTCCTTTTTCCTTGAAAAACTTGGCATTCATGGCAACTTGTGACTGTTTTGTACAAATATGAAAATAGAATCGACCAATAATACCTTGCTCTCAACACTTTATTAGCTGTTGTTTTCCAAAATAAGTGGCCTCCACAATCTCACTTATGGAAGTCATCCATTAGCTGCTTAGCTTCATCTTCAACCAGAAAATTTAAAAGAACACCTCCTGGATCTTTCCAATAAAAGGCACTACCTAGAACGCAGAATTTAGCAAATTTTAATTTCAAAGACCTACCCTTACTTTTTGACATTCCAGGAGGAGGACATAAGTGTTGAAGAACATACACTATATCTGAATACCACAGTGAAGTGAGAAACATTTATGATACCTATATTAGAGCGCTATCTTCTTCATCATCTGACATTGTTGCAATAAGGTTTATGTATAGAGCATGTAAATTCGATTCAGCCATGAGCTTCGCTAATCCTTGTCCCTTGACCAGTTTGGTGGGCTTGATCTCAAGATCATACTCTAGCATCGCTGCTATCCATTTACCTCTTCTTCCTTCTGGATCAGTTTGCATGAGAACTTCTTTAACAACTGCATTTGGAACATAAACTATAGTGTTTGAATGTATAATATAGATCCAGAAATCCTTCAAGGCTTTAATTAAGGCCAACGCTTGCTTCTCGATAATATTATAGCAAAAAGCAACATCTCTAATGGCTTGATTGAAAAAGCAATGGGATGCTCAACTTGATCCATTGAAAGCTTTTATCTCCTTTTTATTGTGTGGAAAATATATTTTCTGAATTACTTCCAATGTAGAAGGATCAATGTGAATGCCATCTTTGGAAATTATGTGACCGAGGAGTTTGCTTTCCTCCATGGAAAAAAGACTCTTTTTCGGATTTAGAGAAATTCCAAACTTTTTGCATTTCTAAAAAAAAATTCTCAAATGGTGTAAATGCTCATCATCAGAACCAGAAAACACTGTCAAATCATCTAAATACACCACTAAGAAAACATCCTTCTCATTATCAAAAGCTATATTCATCGCCCGCTAAATGTAGGAATTTACAGGGTAAGTTCCGTAGATCAAGAACCAAAGGTCACCGCTCACAAACAGATCACAAATCAGTACACTAGTATAATCACGTGGTTAAAAACCTCAAAGAGGGAAACAGTCCATGGCCTGAGCCAACGCGGCCACTTCAGGCAATTTATTAATATAAAAAGAAAAGTTACATATGTTTCTCTCATAAACGGTTACCGGACAAATGACCCTCCATGCTCTTTAAATAGAGATCATGGACCAATCGGGGGTTAAGCCACAAATCAAGTGTCATTAATACCGAGGTGAGAGATAACCGTCATATCACTACAAATCGTGACCGTTGGATTATAAGTTACAAATGTACATGGTAAAGAAACACACTTTACCTAACTCTACACTAAACTAAGTTATTCTTAACTATTTCCTATGTGTCAGAATATCCTAACACCCCCCCCTAAGAACAACCTGGGATAGGATTGAAGGATTTACAAAGGTGACACAAAAGGAGCTTATTTCCTATGTGTCGGAATATCCTAACATCCCCCCTTAAGAACAAATTGGGATAGGATTGAAGGATTTACAAAAGTGACACAATAGGAGAACGAAGGAGGCATTAGATCCTATCCCCCCCTTAATGATAACTTTCCTGAACTCCAAGCGTGGATCAAAGTTTGGTAGTGTAGAAGATCACAAGAATACTTGGACTGGGAGAGGGTAATGCCTTCCTTGGATTGCAAGACTTGAAGACCAAGGAAATAATGCAAGTGTCCTAATTCTGTCATTTCAAACTTCTTTTTGAGTCTAGACTTCACATGGTTTATATGGTTTGGATCACTACTAGTAAGGATAAGATCATCAACATAAAGAACAAGGATGGTGAAGGAATTACCCACTTTCTTGGTGTAGACAACATTTTCAGAATGACACCTAGAAAAGCCATTATCTAAGAGAAATCTATCCATTTTGGCATACCAAGCCCGAGGAGCTTGTTTGAGACCATAGAGAGACTTCTTAAGGTGACAAACAAGGCTAGAGTATTTTTGGATAAATCCACGGGGTTGTTCCATGTAGATTTCTTCATGCAAATCTCCATGTAAGAAGGTGGATTTAACATCCATTGATGGACTTCCCATTTAAATGAGGCAACAAGGGAAAGAACAAGGCTAATAGAATTCATTTTGGCAACATGGGAGAAGGTTTTAGTATAGTCAATGCCTTCAACTTGTGAAATCCTTTTAGTGACAAGACGAGCTTTATGTCTATCCACTTTTCCATATGGTCCAAACTTTGTTTTGTAAACCCATCTTCATCTGACAAGTTTTCTTCCTTTTGGAAGAGGAACAAGATCCCAAGTATTGTTTGCCAATAAGGAACGATACTCTTCATTCATAAATCCATCCAAATTTGGATGACCGAAGGCTTCTTCAAAGGTTTCTGGATCAAGTTTTTCTGGAACTTGAGTCAATAAGGAAGAGGCTCTTTCGAACTGAGAACGTGTACGTCGTCGATCGGCAGGGTCACCTGCAAGAGAACCTGTTGCATCCCGAGTAGAGTAGACCCATCTTGGAAGCGGTGGAGTATAAGGAACAATTTCACGAGCTGGAGGAGGATTGTCATCCTCGCTATCATCATATGAACTAGAAGGAATGATATTAAAAATATAAGAGAGAGAGAGAGGTGGCACATATGCAGAATCAGGCTCGTAGGCCAAAGGTGGCACACTTGCAGAACTAGGATCGCAGGCCGATATATTTTTCATCAAATTTTACATCTCTTCTAATGATAATGTTTTTGGATTTTGGTTGAAGAAGTCTATATCCTTTGACATCTTCAGAATATCCAACAAAAATACATTTTTCACTCTTAGGTTCTAAGGCTTTATGTTTCGCATCTGGAATATGGGCCCAAGCATCACTTCCAAAAACACGAAAGTGACTTACATCTGGTTTGATTGAGCTCCAAGCTTCTTTTGGAGTTATATTCTTTAAAACCTTAGTAGGAGTGCGATTTACTATGTAATTTTCACAGTTAATGGCTTATGCCCAAAAATTGAGACCAAGTCCTTTAGATTGAAGCATACAATTAGCCATTTCTTTTAAGGTGCGATTCTTCCTTTCAGCTACACCATTTTGTTGTGGAGTATATGGAAAAATATGTTGCAATTGAATGCCATGCTCAGTGCAGAAGTTGATAAATTTGTTGTTAACATATTCTCCTCCATTGTCTGATCTTAACTTAAGAATTTGATGTCCATATTGTTTCTCAACAAAGGCCTTAAAGGCCAAGAACATGTTAAAA
Organism: Pinus albicaulis; assembly: GCA_034641835.2. Taxonomy (NCBI): domain Eukaryota; kingdom Viridiplantae; phylum Streptophyta; class Pinopsida; order Pinales; family Pinaceae; genus Pinus; species Pinus albicaulis. The sequence goes on from CM076569.1 coordinate 121,711,020, forward strand.
ACTTCACTCTTGAGTTTTAAGAAATATACCCAAGTGCGTCTAGAAAAATCATCAATGAAAGTTAAGAAGTACTTGCAACCAGAGAAAGAAACAACAAGAAGTGGACCACATAAATCACTATGCACAAGCTACAAAGGGGCTGAAGTGTGGAAAGAGGCACGTTTGTCAAAACTATCCCGATGATGTTTTCCGAGTACACATCCGGAGCAAACACCATCTCGGCAAGATACCATAGGAAGGCCCGTCACCATATTTTCCTTACATAGAGTTTGAAGAGAGCAATGGTTTAAGTGACCAAATCGCTCATGCCAAAGTTTGCTCACATCATCATCATGAGTAACAAAAACAGAGGGAAGAGATGATGACCCAAAGTTGTCAAACTTATACAAGCTTGTGGAATCATCAGCAATGCCATTAGCTAAAATATGTTTAGGATATTTGAGGTCCTTGATTACAACATCATGAGGTAAGAATTCTACTATTTTCCCTTCACCTGAATGAGTTATCTGATAAACAGATAGAAGGTTCCATGACAAGGTAGGAACACATAGTACATCATTAAACTGACCATTATCTAGATGAATGGTTCCAGATCCTACAACACTAAGAAATCCATCATCACCAACATAATAAAGAAGAAAGCATGGATTTATTTTTAGCCATGTGGTAAGAAGCTCCAAGATCAATGAGCCATTCATGAGAAGGAGAAGAAGAAGATACATTTAATGCATAACCAGATCTTAATGCTTGACAACCATAAGCAGAAAGTGCCATGCTTCAAGATGAAGGTGAAGAGTGCTCCAAATTGATGTTGTGCTTCTTCATTGCTGCTCCTAAGGTTTCCATCTTCTTAAAACATTTGGACTCTATATGACCATTCCGATTGCAAAAGTTGCAATGTCTATCTGTCTTCTTCCCTTTGTTTTGATTTTCCTTATTGTTTTGGTGATTTGATTTTTTAGTTTGCGACTGAAATTGCTTAGGGCCCTTGTTTGGTTTATGACCAAATTTTTTAGGGTATTGCTTCTTTGGATTCTTTTGATATGCTTGTTGTTGGGCTGCTAAGGCTTTCTTAGAAGCGTTTCTAGCAGTGATAAGACCAAGGTGTAAATTTTTTTCTTGTTCTCTTATCAAAGGATTACAAAAGGAATCAAAAGAGGGATTCTTGTAGGTGGTTCCTGAAGAAATGATGGCTTCTCTAGTGGAATGGAAGGCGGAAACAAATACAGAGTATGTAGGGCCAAGCTTAGCAAGAATGTAATAGATGAGGCTACCATCATCCTTTTTTATCTTACAACCTTCTAAAAGAATTATGAGGGTCTTAAATTTGGACAAAAAATCTTCAATGGAGGAGAAATTATTGGGGTCCAAAGTAAGCAACTCATTTTCAAGTTGGTGGACTCTGATTTGATTTTGAATGCCAAAAAAAGTTTTTACCTTTTCCAGGGCTTCATCAGGGGTGTCAATGTGAAGGATATGAAATCGAAGATCTTGAGCAATTGACATTCCTATCAACCCTCGTGCTTGATCTTGTTTATTTTCCCATTTAGCAACTTTATCATCATCAGAAGGTTTAGTTTCTTGTTGTGTGGCTATTCTATAAAGGCCTTCACTTCTAAGTATATCTACCATGTGAGGTAGCCATTGGAAATAATTGGTGCAGTTAAGAATAACCGGGCATGCACTTTCCATTAAAAAAAAAAGAAGAAAAAAAAAGAAGAAAAAGAGTAAAGCTAAAACTAACTGCTCCAATGGAAAGATCTTGAAAAATTAGGCCGTTTAAAAAAAAAGGCTCGAAAAACGGCTTCCGGATGAAGAAGTTATGCCTTTTGAAAAATCTGAGTTGTAGATGCCAAATAGATATGGGAACGGGATGAAGTGCGGTTAAAAAAAAAAAAAAAAATCGCCCCTTTGAACAATTTTATTTTTATTTTTAAAGCAACTTGAGAAGGAGGCTTGAACTCGAGACCTCTATTCTCATAAACTAACCCCTCACCAAGTGAGATAGTAAAAGAATCACGTTATTGTATGAAAGGAGGAAGGGTTGTTTTGTTTTTTGTTTTTGTTTTTTTTGTTTTGTTTTGTTTTTTTTGTTTTTACAAATAACCGAGCAAAATAAAAATACAAATACAAATTCTTACAGAATAATGATAGATTTTCGGTTAGCCTTACCGGAAACTATCACTTTTTTCACTATTTCTGATTTCCCGAGATCGCACAAAGACGCGGGGAAAGAGCATACGTAGCAAAAAAAATCCCTTTTTCATGTTTCTGATTTGCCGAGATCGAATGGAGCGCAGAACAAAGAACATACACAGAGAAGAGGGTATAGATCCGGAATACTAGAAAAAGAAAAAGAAAAAAAAAAAGAAAAAAGAAAAAAAAAAGAGCTTTATATCTTTAGATCTAAACTGACATAAGTTGGGTAGCCAGAAACCTTTTTGCATGAAACGAAAGACGTTCCTCACTGTAACAGACGCTCCGGACACAATAGAGCAGTTCTCCAAGCCCAAAAATGTTCAGAAATAGTAGATCTACAAAATGGCATTCGCATGCAGTCAAACCGGCTTCGGATTTTGATCAACAACGAACACGGCCCTCAAAATTCCTCTGATACCATGTAAATTCCTACACTGAAAAGTAGCCCCCGTATTCTTGAGTCCAAAAGAAATTTTGACATACTGAAAGGTCCCCCATGACGTTGTGAAACCAGTTTTATCTTGGTATTTTTCATGTACCAAAATCCGATTATAACCTGAATAACCATCAAGCAGTGACATCCGTGATGCTCCAACTACCCTTTGCAGAATATGGTCCATCTTAGGAAGAGGGTAATTATCTTTCAAATACACTTTATTTAAATTCCGGAAATCAATGCACAACCTTATCTCTCTAGTCTTTTTCCTTATCGGAACCAAATTTCAAACCCAATCAGAAAATCTAATTGGAACAATGATACCAAATTTATACAATCAATTTACCTCTTTCTCGATTCATGGAAATAGTTTTGGATTTATCCTTCTTAACTTATGTATGAAAGGTTTTTGATCCGGCTTGATGGGAATAGTGTGCTGAATAATATTTTTGTCATAGACCTTCAAATCTGCATAATCCCATGCGAAAATATCAGAAAATTTAGATAACAATTTGATCTACTTATCTTCTGCTTCAGAGATAATGTCTTAGACAGCTTAACCATCTTGGGCTTATCTGCTGTTCCGATGTTTACGTCTTCCACACCCTTTTCAGTAGGAACCAATGTTGGTTTTCTTTCCACGTCATCCTAATCAAACAATTATTCTAAAGGTATGAGACCTCTAGGAATAATATTATCCTTCAGCTGCAAAACATTACCCTGATCGGCCTCTATTTGATCATCAGAATCACAAAAATCATTAATAAAGCATATTTGAACTTTCCTTCATTCTGCAAAAAGCTATTAATTTCTTTGTCATCCCAAAAAACTTGCCAATACCTTAAGTTATCAGGAACACTAGGTCTATGTTTGACATGAATTTCAAATTTATTACTTGAGTTAATCATAATTTTGAGATTAATTTCTACCATAGCAAGCAAATCCGCAATGATATTTTGACTTCTTGTACTGCTGTCAATGTAATTCAGGAATTTTTTTAAAGATATACAAGACTTCATTCCTACAAGCTCTCATTCGCGGATGCTTTGCTTGATATTCTCCTTTCACATGCTTTATGACAAGCTCAGAATCACCATTAACAAAAATTATTTTTGCGCCAAGTTTCTTCAAAATTTTGAGACTTGTCATCAATGCTTCATACCCCGCTTCGTTGTTAGAAAAATCAAAAGCCAATTTATAAGAGCATTCTCTAACATTACTTGGAACTCTATCTGGCTTACAAACAGGACTTCGGATCCAAATTCCAATACCCGCACCTTCCTTACCCAAAGCACCATCGAAATCCATGCTCCAAAGGCCATCTTTGTCTACTAGATACTGAAACTTAACTATTGGTTCTAATTTACTTTTGCCGATCACCTCATTTTCTGTTTTGCACTGATTTTATATTCTTCTAAGGGCTATTCGAAAGAAGTCACCACTCTCTTTTCTTTATCAATAACTGTTCTAAAACACTTTGAAACTTCTGGTACATAATTTACCTCTACTAGCTGAATATTTACGTCATTCAAACTACCATCATTATACAAAATAAAATACTGTAGATCTGTATGTACAACCTGTATTGGATGATTTATGGGCTTCTCCTTACTATTTGTCATGTACTTCATCTTCTTTTCCAGGTACAATTTCCTCAATTGCACGAAAATAGGAATAATAGCATAAGAGAAGTCAAGTTGTAAAGTACCTTTTAGTTTAGCTCCCTGTGATCTAGACAATAGCATGCCGAATTGAGATGATATATCAGCCACCACCACATCCATTAAGACATTTTTGGTTGGGATTTGGTCTAAGGAAACCATTAAATCTTTAATGAGACCAATGCAGCGAACTCTACCAGAATCAAAAGAATATGAATCATGATATGGTCGGGTGATATCCATGCCCATATTTTCCATAATAGCCTTTGGCATTAAATTGTGAGAAGCCCCGGAATCAAGCATAACATTATGAAATATATACTCATGTAGTCTAAGGCTTAAATAAAAGGGGGGAACTTCACTCTCTTATAACTGAACTTCTATAGCTGGACTGAAGATGAGCTCGGGGTGGTCATCTTCAACGTTAACCATATTAGACAAAGGATAAATTAAAAACATTTTAGACACCTGGTGTTTATAGTGACTACTCTTTACTAATTATGTCAAAGGAATGGACACTTTCAATTTAGCTATTTCACTTTATAAATCAAAATTTGTGACTTTATCTACCTGTTTGATGATGATATATCTTCTATCATTTTGATCCTTTGTTACATTCTCCTTTTTCTGAGTGTCTTTCTCTTTAGTAGCTGAGCTTGTTGATGGCTGGTTGATTTTGCTATGATTCTGATCCGCATGCTCTTTACCCTTTCTTTGATTGTTTGGAAGATAATTTTTTGGCTGGACCTCTTTTATTTTTTGAATAGGACTGACATGTACATCTCTGCTCCTTAAAGAATATTGTTTCTGTTGTGCACTCAAAGCATTCATATACCCACGTTGATATCATCAGATTTAGTTTCCAAATCATCATCATTTGCCAAGATGTAGTCCTCATCTTTGGGAATATCCAAATTTTTAGTATACTCTTCATCTTCAGTCAGAAATATGGGCATACCATCTACTGTAACGAAATGATTTGTTTCGATAACCAGATCTTCATCTTCTTCCTCTTCCACTCCTTGAACATAATTCTGCTACAACGGGGTTCGAATCTGTTGTTGTTGTACTAGTTGGTTAGATGCTTTCTGCTCTTTTTGCTTGATTCTGAACTGAGGCTGTTGTTGCCCTCTGAAATTTGGGTTCCGGATCTGCGTTTCAGGCCTATCTGAGATAGACAACTGATCAACCATTCTTTCCATATTTTGGATTAATGAATCCATCTTAGCATAAGGAGTAGATGTCCCCTCCTTCATAGTCATTCTCTTTTCAGATCAGATCCTTCCTCTTTTGGCTCAAAAATTCGCTTCCACGCTTACAACATTCTTTTGCATATCTGCTAAATTTGTAGGATCACGTTCACGCAGCTGATATGCCATATCAGTATCAAACCCATCCAGAAATTTGACTAAAGCCAAACCTTCAGGTGGTTTGATATGTGCGGGAAGAACATTGTATACTGCATTAAATCTCACACAATAATCTTGCACACTCTTGCCAACATTTATTTTGATGTTCTCATATTCAGACAGAATTTGAAGGGGATTTTTCTTTTCTTCCCATCTTTCTATGAACTATTGATGCAATGCTTCTAAAGAGTCAATAGTGGCTGCTTTTAGAGCTCTGAACCATTTCCTTACTTCCCCTCCCAGACTTTGTACAAAAGCCTCATCTTCACATCCTCATCATCAATTTCATGAAGATCAAAGAAATCATTCATCTTGTCTACGTGATTTTGGGCTGTCATAGGCTGCGTATTGTTAAACAACGGGATTTTGGTTTGGTAATCTTGGGGCATAACACCCGGATTCTGAGGGAGAACAAGGGGGGAATATCTTGCAGCCATGATTGGAGGTGGAGGATTAAAAACAGGGATTTGGATGTTCGATGTAATCAAGGGAGGATTGGTCACTGATTGAGTAGTGTGAACAATATGTGAAGAAGAAGATGAGGGATGAGGAATATTTTGGGTGATAGTAGATGCAGTGATGGTATTTTGAAAAAATGAAGGATCCAAAGAAACAGTAGAAGAAGTTGAGATCCGAGGTCTGCTTATTACCCAAGCATTTATTTGTGAAGAAAAGTTCTGCAAATCATCAAGAATGTGTAAAAGTTGTGACCCTGATTGTGACCCTGATTCAGTATGTGAAAACAGATCTTCAACGAGATTGTGAAAGGAAATAGAGGGATCAACAATTTTTTCATCAACCCAACTCAAAGATTTTCTCCAGAATCAGCTTTGTTCAAAATTTATATCAAGCTCAATAACTTGCAAGGTTTCTAACTTTCCAAGGAGTGAATTAGCTCTGGGAATGGAACTTTTGTCTGATTGATTTCCGGCTAAACTAGATTTCTCCACGATAGTTTTGGCTTTTCTTCCTATGTTCTGAGGATCACTAACAATGGTGGGAGGATTCGAATCTGGATTTGATCTAGTGTATCTTCGGGAAGCCAGTATGTCCAATTTTGAAAACTAACTTTCGCTTTACAACTTTCAATTCAACCTTTGAATAAACTCTAAACTTATCATCCAAAAGTTGAAGAATTGCAATGAAAACTTATTGGAGTGGATCTTATCTTACTTTTTCTTCCCCAGTATGGTCGTCAAAATGTTATCACTCGGATTGAACCTCAGGCTGAAGAAGGCAATTCAGAGGTAACCACAAAACATGCTTAGCCAAATAGATATCCCTACTAGGCAAGGAGAGGGCTCTCTCCGTAAGGATCACAACCAATGTGACTGGATAATGAAAGTATTAGGCTAGGTATAGTAGCTCAGGGTTTTAATTTGATTGTATAGGGTTGTGCTGGATCAGAAGGAGCAAAACAGTCAAGGCAAGGGAAATTAGGTCAAAATTTGCAGGGTGTTTTATGGGGAAAGGTAGGCATAATGATTTAGCACTTTAGGATTTCAATGGGTGTGATGATAAAGACAGGTGAGGAGCTAGAAAAAGCATGGTGAAATCATGGGTTCTTTCTAAACTGAAGAAATTACAGACTGTGAATATCTACCCAAAACAGAGCATAAAAATTATGGATAATGTTCATCAAACTTGCATACATTCAATTAGAAGTTATGAAATGATGAAGAAAATTAACAATAAATTTCAACAAATGAAAACAAAAGGAGAAACTGAACTAAACACCATACCACAGGGATCCCATAAAAATAGCTGCAAACTTGATTAATATTCCCGCTCATAACTGATACAAAGTATGTCTCTTCAAAGGCCAAATATCCAATTGAGTCCAACCCTTACTAATGAGAAAGAAGAAGAAGAAGAAGAAGATATAGACCTAAAAAAAACTTACCCTAGCCTCAGGGAGTCGAATCCATGAGATGAGGATCAATTTCCACCAAATGTTGAACAAGGACCTGAAGACTAGGAAGACCCATGACGCAGGCAAAGCCTGCAAAAACCAGGATCTTTTACAGATAGGCATATACAAGCATGCGCCTCAAACTTTTCTCCACTCAATACACAGCAATTTCGTCACTTTATGAAAGCTCCATTATTAATACACACCATCCCAAATTTCCTTCATAATTATCATTCAACTTACACACTTTCATCACATCTTGTTTGCATTTCATAGAGCTTTTATAAAACCCAACTCTTTACACAAAAGTTCAACCATTCAGTGACAAAGTCAAACCCTTTTAAAAGCGGACTTCATATTCAAAAGCGCCCTTGGGTTCATTACCATTTCTCTATGATTAAATCATTTGAAAGCAAACAATCCCATATCACTCATTATAGATTGCGCCCTGATATTCAATCTATAAATATAACCCCATTGATTTATTCTCATTTGCTTGTCAACTAACAATGAACGCATTCACAATCCAGCTCAGTAGATGCCAACAACGCACTTACCTTTCTGTCCTGCTCTTCAACTCTGCATTTATCATCAATGTAGATCGGACCTGCTCATGGCATTTACAAATCAATTTCTTGTTGATTTTTCTGCAGTAAAACTTAGCGCCACAATTTGATTATATCTGCACAATAAACTCTCTGCGCTATCAATTCATCGAATTAACATAAAAACTTCTACAGTATGATTTCAGAACCGGATGATATTAACCTTGCGCTTTTAACATAAAAATCATCACTTCGTTTATTAATTAGAATGTCAAGCAACATCCATTCCATTTGTTTTACTTGCCAACGTAAAACATTTCATTGCAAACCAAAATATCGCTTCTGCCATCGATTTATCTCTTCACTTGTTGCGCTGTTGAATACTGTGTATTACCACTTTTAAGCAGAATGGATACACTTTCTATTGCATCGATTTCTATATCCAGTTCTATAATTCATTCTTCGACCATTAAATCTGCGCTTCAGCTCATTCAATACCAGTATTAACACAAAACAAGGTTCGAATTTCATATGTAACTTCAGCATTTTTATATATGGTAACAAACTATGAGTTTAAAACTCTGTTAGAGCCATGAAATCGACCCAAACAGAAGCTTCAACGCCCGGATTCGGTTTTAATACAGCTGCTTATACACTTCTCATGGATTATGCAATTCTTGCAACCAAAACAGCGTGTGGTCTCCATTTAAATTCAATTTGATACAGCACGTATACAAACTCAGCGCTATATATATCACATCAAATGCCAATGTAATACTACCTCAATATACATCGAATTTTCCACAGCTATGCATTTGAATTGAAAAATCGAATTTCATTGTAAACGCTGTCACTAAGTTATTTCAAACCTGCGCCCTTTCAACTTCGAACAGAGATTTTAACATTCCACCATGCATGCATCGAATAGCAATTTATGCTGTTGACCCTCAGGATTACACAAAATTGACATTGCAGACTTAGAAGGTATTAAAATACTGGTGCTCTCCGCTTTTCATTTTCTATTAATCGAATTCAGATCGATATAACAAAACCATTCATAAGCTCATGCATAAATAACAATTTCTATATTAAGATCAATCCTTTTAACTTGGTCACATAAATCGATCCCACCATTTCTTTGATTGCAGGTTTCCTTTAGTCGATCTTTCCAATAATCAATTCCTCAACCATATATATACATTTAACCAGAAAATACTATAACTTTCACAGTCAATTCCCAAATGTATATATATTTATAATCTGAAATCAAAACAAGATTACTTACAGACTTTGTTTGGCCTGATATTCCAGATTGATGGCCCTTACAATTTACCAAAGGCTCACTGCCTTGGTTGTTCCAAACCAGCTCTCTACTCCTCTCCCTATTCTCAATGTCTTTTTCTCACAAAAAAGCCCTCCTATTTATACAATTTTTAAAAAATCATTACATTAAATGCTCAATCCCTTAAAATCCTCAACAAACCCCTAAATCTCTCAACATCCCTAAAGGATAGGTTTTTATCCCTAGAATCCTTCAATTTATTAAATTTCCTCATATCCTTTTATTAATAAAAAGATATTTACATAAATCCTCACTTTCTCCTATTTAATTCAAATTAATTAATAAAATATTAAAAATCATCACACCCTATATTTACAAATTAATATTATCACACCCCATATTTACAAATGGAGAAAAAGGTCTTGATGCTCCTGCATCAACCCAAGAACTTGCCTCTAAAAGAGAGGAAACTGATTCATTTGACCTCTAGAGGACTCGAGCTAATGAATCTACCTATAGTAAACTAATACTCATCATAATTGCATTCATATTTATGCAATACATCAGTGAAAATCCAAACTAATGAGGTAAAACTCAAAAATTATGTGAAAAACAAAGAGAACTCCAAAAGAGGCAGAATTTGTCCTATGCACAGCGCCAGGGAGGAAAAAATAACCTTTCTTGCAAGTCACTTTTGATGGACTTCCCGATGTCAAAATTGAGCTCATGATAGCTCATTGGAAATCCTGTCCTGCTTAATTTCCAGATCGTCTTTTTTTTTCTTTCTAATTTGGAGCTGATTTGACCCTCCAAAACTGCAATCTCCCAAGACTGCCTCTATGCACAACACACTACTGAAACAATGGCAGAAACATGATTTTTTGAGTGTTTTTAGCCCTTTTTATTGACCATTTTTGCTCCAAATGCTTAGAAAAAGTACAGGGGGCATGTCCTCATCATTATGAACCCACTGATGTCTTCCATTTTTCCATTGGATGCCCCAAAAGAGTGTGCAGCGCCAAGGTGCTGCGCATAGAGCAGAACTTTTTGTGTTTTTCAAAATTTGCTCAAAAACTCAAAAATTTCCAAAAAAATTCAAAATTGTTTAAAGTTTGTGGGATAGGCCGACAATCACATGTCAAGTTGAGCTAAGGAGGCATCAACAAATATCTTGAGTTTGTCACCTCCTTTCTTGCCCTTCTGGATCTCCTTCAGTTTATCCTTCATCTATTTGACCTTGATATTGCAAATTTTGTTATGGGTCTGATAGTGATGGGCCATGTGCCTAAGCATCTGATTGTCTCTGTTGGCCTTCATTAGCAACTTCTCCAAGTGAATTTTGACTCTCTCAAGCCACACTTCTATGTTATCTTCAATCTCTTTTGCCAACTGCTGGTCAAAACTCAGACTTTGGGTTTCTTTCTTTTCTTTCTCCAATGCTCTTTTGAGGTTTCTTGTCTTTGGCATTTTCCTGATGTTTTCAGCCTCCTCAAGATCTTCCATAACTACTTGATAAATCATGTTTTGCCTCCTCTCCCGCAACAACTTCATCTCTAAAAGATTTTTCTCGTTTGTCAACTGTTTGTTCTCTTGCTCTAGGGAAGAGATGATGAATTTTGCCCTCCCAAGATTGGTTTGTAGCTCTCTGATCTATGCCTCCTTTTCTTTGATTGCAATGCTTGATGTGGTAGTGTCGTCAAGCTCTTCAAGGTCTACAAGCTCAAAATTAGCCTCTACCTCATGGGCATCTTCATGCTCTTGATCTATTTCTCCAAGGTTGACCTCTATGATTTTCTCTTTTCCCTTCAATGCCTGGTGTACCTCCTTTGTTGATGAAGAAGGCAAAGCCCCTTCCACATCATGTGGAGCAAGCATTTTCCTCTCTGCTGCAAACAATTTTCTAAGCCCTCTTTGATATGTCACACTGCGTTCTTTGACTTGCCTGGGTGATTTGACTTTATGTTTCCTTGTTTTTGAAACTGCAGGGCTAGTAGATGTCTCTCTTCTCTCTTGTGGCATTGGTGGAGGAATTTGGGGATTTGTGAATATGTCATTGGAAATGAAGGTATCCCAAGAGATGTTGAGTAGGTTGAGATGATGAAGCACAATGAGTTTGATGAGGGAGTGATGATAGAGGTATTTCATCTGCTGATGATATTCTTTCTTTGCCACCAAGTATGCCATCTTCTCAATATTTCGAAGTAAGAAATATGGGATGTTCAACATCCTAACCCTAGTGAAATGCATGAGCAGCCTGATATGATATGTGTACAATATGGAGAATCTGCCCTCACAAGTGAAGTATCTCATGATAATATTCATCATCGGTGCATACTTGTTGAGGAGGAAAATGAAGGGGAAAAACTTTTTTTTTTCATTCTTGTACCTGGTCTTGAGGTGAGGCTCAAAATAGTGATCACCCGGGTCCTATGCTTTGTACCATCTTTCCCCTACATTTGGAATCCCTGTAGCATCAGAAATAATAGAACTGGAAAAGACAAAAGTTACACCTGCGAGAGTTACCCTATTATCATGGAGGTTCAGTATGAAAAGCATAATCAACTTAGGGTGATGCTGAACTCTTTCCACCTTTTCACAAAACTCATAGCACCCGACATATCTGAAACATGAAATAGCTAAAGGTGATGCCTCTAGCTCTCTAAGGTTTGCTAGCTCTACTCTGATGATTCTGCCTCCCTTGTGTGGCCTTCTTTGTTATACAATCTCATATTCCTCAAACTTATCATCACTGTGTTCTTCCTTTGTAATCTTTGTCCTCTCTCTCCATGCTTGTTTCTTTGGCACTTTGGAAACCCTAGGGAGAGGGAAGAAAGGGATAGTGAATAAGGGAGTGAAGGGAATGGAGCATGGAAGGAAATGATGAGATGAGGGCTTTAAGGGATAGGGACAGGGTCACAAAAATTAAGGGAGACAAGGAAAAGGGTTAAGAAACATTGTGAGGTGATGGGAGGTGAAAATATGAAGGGAGATGAAAATGAGAATTTAATTATAGGTCAAAGGTAGGGGGGAAATCTAGGAAAAAATAGTGAAATTCCTAAAAATTGAGTTTTAATGGAAAAGAGTAAAGGGACTTAGGGATGAGAATGTAGGGGTAGTTTTAGTGTTTTTTAGAAGTATGGGGTGATGTGGTAGGGTCTAGGGACAATGAATTTGGGACAAGGGGGTTTTGGGAAATTTGTGAGGGGGATGGGGAGTTTGGGAGTGACAAAGAAACAGGGTTTATTTGTAATTTTTGCCAACATAAAACTCACACACAAGCATAAAATGGAGAAATAGGTAGTTACAAGGGCTCACTTACTTGTTTTGGAGACGAAGAAGCGACCTTGAGGTGTTTGGAGAAGTTTGGGAGGGTTTTGGCCCTATGCGCAACACCTTACCCAGGTGAGCAATACCCTCTCTCAATGCGTAGCGTTGTGTAATTTTGCACTGGAAAAAATGCTCTATGCACAGCGCCATGTAGAAATTTGAATAACTGATATATTATTCACCGAGATTCTCCTGATCACACACTATTTTATCTTTATGCACAATACATAATCTCTTCTACCATTGATCATTACATGCGGAAATAAAATCAATTGCATGCGTACATTAAAACCATAAAAATTCACACATATGAACACAGTATTTCATGGGAAAGCTTAAGGCTGAAAACCCCCTACTATCTGTATATTATATGTCATAGAGATCATGTAAAAATCATTGTACAAATCTCCTCACAAGCTCTCAGCACAACCTTGAATTGCTACACACTAATCAAGCTAGATCTAGCAAAACACATGCTCCAATCTATGCCACCTGATAGCCAGCCTCTGATGCATAATCAATGCTGTAGGATGGCTTATTAAATAACTTGAACCACCTGGCTTGTACTGCGCAATCCTCATGGGCTCCTCCAATCACTGGTTGTTGCAAATATGCAACAGTATAGTCACAACTGATAGTCACACTGCTCTTTCACCTATTTCTGCACTGTTCTCCACTGAAACTGTCCATGCACTGAAGTTAACTGATGTATTCTTTAGTTGATTAATGAGTTTATAATTAGTGAATTAATTAATAATTAATTCACACCACTCTCCACTAGTGTATTAATCAGTTAGACTAAATACAACTAGTTCAACTATGTTTAGATTAGTTAAACTGAACACAACTCCATTAACTCCTTAATCAACTCCACCAAACTCTGTCACATGAGTTCTAACTGAAGTATCCATGAAATAGCTCCACTTAACCCTTAGGAATAGCGTAATTCCTTCTGTCAGCTCCTGTGCCACATCTATGCACTTAATCGAAGTGCTCCAAGAGAATAAGATAATGTTTATAGTCCAAATATTATTAAGAGCTAATAATATTCGACATATCTATTTTTAGACTGGCAATCTAAAAATAGATTCCGCCCAATATGTCTAAAAATATAAGTCCATCTATTTTTTCTGACTTGACCAACCATCCACAAATAGCATCCCGCAACTCATAGAACATGATCCATATGTCTAAAAATAGACTTTGCGCCAAAAATAGCCTGCGGGCCCACTTAGTGAAGGCGACTTCTTTCCACTAAGCTCATCATCTTGTTGCAATCTCAACACTCCCTCTCAACAAGATAAGGATTATCTGCCACCCCTATCCTGCCTCTGTGGTATTTTAATTTGCTCCTGGTGAGCGCCTTCATCAAGATATCAGCATCCTGATCCTCCGTGGGAATGTATGAAAGTAACATGATCTTCCGCTGCACACAATCTCTGATATGATGATACCGATCTGTGAAGCCATGCCACCTCAACTCATCCTCCTGTCTGTACCATGATCCATATTCTGATGTGCCTCTGAGATATCTCAATACATGCTTGCCTGCCTTCCAGTAGAGCTTGGTAGGCTTAACCATAACTTGTGAAAGCTGGTTCACAACATAGCATATGTCGGGTCGTGTATTGACCAGATACATAAGCGACCCCACCAACTGTCGATAAACAGTGGCATCCACTACCTCCGCCGAAGTAGCATCCTCCTTCCTCCATCCAACAGGAAGAGGAGTGTCAACAGGCTTGCAGCCATGCATGTTGAACTTCTCCAGTATCTCCCAGGCATACTTGCCTTGAGAAACAAATAGTCCATCACTGCGCTGCCAAATTTCCAATCCCAGGAAATAATGAAGGAGGCCCAAGTCCTTCATCTCAAACTCTTTTTCAAGATCATCCTTGCATGAGAGTATCAACAACTCATCACCTGTCAAAATCAAATCATCTATATAAAGTACAATGATCAACAACTTATCCTCCACCACAATCTGGTATAGGTTCGGATCCGCTTGACTCTTGGAGAATCCAAGTCCGGTGAAATAACTGTCTATCTATGTGTACCAAGCACGAGGTGCTTGTTTCAACGCATACAACGCTCTCTTGAGCCTACACACATGTGACTCGCTGCTGAAGATCTCAAAACCTTCGGGCTGCTCTATGTACACCTCCTCCTCAATCACCCCGTTGAGGAACACAGTCTTCACATCCATCTGATGAATGTGCCACCCCATCTATGCTGAGAGAGAAAGAATCATCCGTATGGAAGAATACCTTGCGATAGGTGCAAAGGTCTCCTCATAATCGATCCCCTCAATCTGTGAAAAGCCTCAAGCAACAAATCTTGCCTTGTACTTCTCCACACTCCCATCAGCTGCTTGTTTCACTTTGTAGATCCATATTGAACACACCACTGATTTCCCTTCCGGCCTTCGGACAATCTCCCATGCACTGTTTTTGACAATTGAATCATACTCTTCCACCATGGCATCTACCCATGCGGGATCCTCCACAGCTTCCTCGAAAGAGGATGGCTCCGTCACGATACACTTGCTCATAAGAGCCATGTATCCAGTATACTGATTAGGTGACTGTCTCTGTCTGCGCTGTGATGTAGGTGCTCCTACAACCCTCTCTGCATATTGAGCCAGTCGCTCAGCTCCTGTAGTGCGCTTCCGCCCTCTGATGGTTGGCGTTGCATGAGTGGTCTCTTCCACTCCATGAACCTCCTCTTGTGGCTGATCCACATCCAGAGACTCATCCTTAGGAACTAATATCTCCTCATCTACATGCAAGTGTGGCTCCCTCTCAAGCGAACACTTCATGGCTTTCTCCTCATGAAATTTGATATCCCGTCGCACAACAGTCTTGCGACTGTCTGGCAAATACACACGATAGTTGTGAGGCATATCAGTGTACCCCACACATATCCCAACCTCTGCAGTCGGCTCCAGCTTCTTCCTGGCATCCTTCGTCACTTGAATGTAAACAGGTGAACCAAAAATCCTCAAATGGGAAATATCAGGCCTCTTACCAGAAAATGCCTCCTCGGGTGTACTCATGCCAAGTATCCCGTGAGGACAACGGTTCTGCACATATACTGCAGTATTGCATGCCTCAGCCCACAAGTGTATGGGAAGGCCCTAATCATGCAACATCGCCTGTGCAGCACCCACGATCGTTCTGTTCTTCCGCTAGCAACCCCGTTCTGTTGGGTTATGAGGTGCTATGAGCCTTCTCTTCAAATTCCTCTCCGCATCGCAAAAGTCCTTGAATTCACCAGAGATGAATTCACCACCATCAAGCGTCGCTTCTCCTAGTCTTCACCCAGTTTCCTGATTTTATTTCTAAATCAGTGCCTTGAACTCGATGCATAACTTAGGAACTTTCTTCTTCTTCGTGATGAAGAAGATCCAACACTTACGAGAAAAAATCATCAACAAATATCACATCGAATCGACTCGTTACTGCTGTTTAAGCCACCGAGAAAGTTGAAGCCACCGAGAAAGGTCCACACACGTCTGTGTGAATTCTCTCAAGGATCGTCATGGCACGACTATCCTTCTCGTGAAAGGTGGCTTTCACAAAGTTTCCCAAGGTACACCCCTTGAACTGATCTGACTGTGCAAGAGTGCCTTTAGGAAGCCCAGTAGAAATTTGCTGCAGCATCTTCAAAGCTCCATGGTGAAGGTGGCCCAATCTCCGATGCCACAACTCGCCATCATCCCGGCTCACCACTCCTTCTACCTTGCCTGCCATTTCTGCACAGCCATCTACTTGCAATTGTTAAAGGTTCTTAACCCAAACCCCTATCCTCTAGGTCTCACCAGTTGCCTTACTGTGCAGGAAAGCCTTTCCCTCGCTAAAGACAACATCATATCCCTTGTCTTCTAACATGGCCACCGAGATCAGATTCTTCTTCAATCCTGGAACATGCATCACTTCCTTCAATATGAAGGGTTTACCAGAGTCCCTCTCAAAGGAAATGGTACTGATACCGGTCGCACTGTATCTACCATCATTGCCCACTCGATGTGCACTCCAAGATCTTTCTCATCCAGATCAGTAAACAAATCTTGATCTCCTGTCATTTGAAAAGATGCACCATTGTCAAGAAACCACACTGAACCCATCACACTTGAAACCAAGCATGTGATCAGCGAAAAATCCAGCTCAAACTGCGAGGCTAAGGCTTCTCCAGCTGCAGATCCAGCAGCCAGCTTATTTTTCTTCTTCTGTGGACAACTAGTGGCGTAATTTCCGTGTTGGTGACAATGAAAGCACTTCACCTTGGACATGTCCTGCTTCTTTCCTTTTCGCACTGGATTGAGAAGCATGCTTCTTGCTCTTCCCCTTCTTTGCTTTGGCAGCCAAAGCACAATTTTCTTCATCAGAGTTCTTTGATGAAGATCCGTCCCTGGTACTTCGCCTTATCTCCTCTTGCACAATTTCCGACCAAAGTCGCTCCCATCCTGGCAATTTCTCCTGACCATTGACAGAGTCCTGATAGGAATGCCAACTCTTCGGAAGCCCAAGGAGAGCCAAGCTCACCAAGTCCTCGTCATCAAAAGTAACCCCCACACTTCCCAGCTCATCTCTGCATTGGATGAACTTCGTGAGGTACTTGGGAATACTGTCGCCTTTCTCCATTTTTATGTTTATGAGTTTATCCTTGAGCGCCAAATTCCTCTGGTCGCTCTTGATTTGAAATAAATCTGTGAAAGATTTCCACATCAAGAATGGAGAATCCTTACCATGAAGGCTGGATACTATGTGATCCTTCACACCTTCCGACAGAATCCTTAGACACTTTGTTGTCTTCTTTTGCCATGCGTCAAGTACGACAACATCACTAGAAGTAGGTTTTAGAATTTATGCATCTATGAACTCCTTCAACCCATTGTCATCCAGCATCGCCTCCATCCTGTCCTTCCATGCAATATAATTTGAGCTGCCCTCAAGGGCATACTCCAATCGCAATCCGTTGAAAGACATCTCAACTTCGACACCAAGAAAACACTGCTGCAAATTCGAATTCCACCAGCACAAAACTCAATCGCTTCAATGTTTTGAAATTGCTCCAATGATCAATATCGCTCTGATACCATGTAGAAATTTGAATAACTGATATATTATTCACCGAGAACTAGTTAAATTGATTTTAACTCAAATAATTAATTTAACTAATTACAACTCAAAATAAACTCAACCAGGGATCCTAAGGAGACACCCTACATGCCTTTAGTTTGACCCTCAACTTGAATTAATTGAGCTAACAAATTCTTCCTAACTCAATTAACTCGTACAAGTTGTCATGTGACGTGGAATTACAATTTCCTTCTAATTTAATTAAGGGATATTAAATTAGAATCCCTTTTGATGCCATTTTAAATATTTATTGTTGCCATTTTCAACACTCACTCTCTACAAGAAAGGAACTCAACTCTATCCTGATATGGTACCTTTGGAATGTTCTGCATGCAACGCTTCTCTCTAGTGTTGTTGCTACTCCAAATTATAAAATTTAAAAGAATCCAAACTGAATCAATATGATGCATCTGTCACCAGAGTCTCCGACTACTACTAGCTACTGCACTGTCAACTGAGAACTCTACGCTGCTGCTGAATTTGCATTGTGCCATCTGCACTGTTGCCAACTCTACTATGTGCTCCCTAGTATCTGAATGTTTCTAATATCTTCATTTGTCACTCTGAAATCTGACTGCATCAACCGCCACTGATCCATCCTACTATTGTGTATTGTGGGCCCCCGTAGCAAGGTAATGATCCATGAGACAATACATCTCAATGGACCCTACCCAAATTTATTCACTCTTGGGACTATGACTTCACATCGCTCCACCTCTCACCTGGAGGTATGGCTTCATATGCTCCCTCTTCTCACTTGGCTCGAAATCCCCCCCTACTATAGGTATCTGCTTGAGTGGATATCTCCACTCGGTCTCCTCTTTGCTTCTCTAATTGTGGTTGCTCCACAACTTTATGAGGCTTCTTCTGAGGCTGTATGTTGAGAGGTAATTCATGCCCCCTCTCAACCACCAAGTCTCTAACCTTTTCCTTGCTCCTCAAAGATTTGCATGCATCTGGTACCTCAAGTTCATACAGGTTATTGACTCGCACAACGATATGTTTCACCTGTCACGTGGTGATGTGTCTAAGGAAAACCTTTCCTTTTCTAAATATCACATCATAGCCACAATCTTCCAGTACCGTGACAGAGACAAGATTATTCTTTAGTCTTGGGAAAAATAAAACATCTGTAAGTCTGAGAGGGGAGCTAGACTCCCTCTGAAAGGTAACTGTACCTATGTCGGTAGCGTTATAGCTCCCGTCATATACAAACTCTATGTTATGTTTGAGGTATTATTCTCCAAGTCACTTAAGAGATCTCTATTCCCCATCATATGGAACAAGGCACCATTGTCAAGATACCACATACATCCCATTATAGTGTTGTCCATGCATGCAATGAGAGTAAAATCAAGCTCGAATTGTGAAGCTAGAGCTTCACTTGTTGTTTATACTACATGCTCCTTCTTACTTACCTTCTATGGAAATTTCATGGCATAGTGCCTGAACTCATGACAGTGAAAACACTTGATGTTGGACAAGTTTTTCTTCTTTCCCTCTTCACCTTGGGACTTCTTTCCCTTGGCTTTATTTTTTTTTTGACTAATTCAAAATATTCTTCTTTGTCTTTGGAAGAGGTCTCGTCTATGGTGTTCCACCTTATCTCTTATTGTACCAAGTTAGACCACAATCACTCCCACTCTGGTAGTTTCTCCCTCCCGTTCATTGAATCTTAGTAGTTTTGCCAGCTCTTGGGAGGGCCTAGAAGTGGTAAACTCACAAGATCATCCTTGGGAATGGTAACACCAACACTTCAAAGCTCATATCGACATTGAGTGAACTTCACCAATTATTTTGGTATTGTCTCGCCCTCCTCCATCTTAATTTTTCTAAGCTTGTCCTTCAACGCCAGCTTACTGTGGTTGTTGTTATTCTGAAACAAATTTGTTAAGGCCTTCCACATAGAATATGGAGTTTCCTTTCCATGGAGTTTCGAGACAATATGATCTCGAACTCCTTCTAACATAATCCTTCCCGCCTTTGCTACATTCTTCTTCCATGCATCAAGATTTTGAGTATTTGTTGTTGTGGGTCTGGGAATATCACTGTCTATGAATCCCTTCAGTCCGTTGTGATTCAACACTTCCTCCATCCTATCCTTCCAAGATATGTAATTCTAACTACCCTCAAGGGCATATTCGAATCTCAATCCACATAAAGACATCATGATCTGTTGTTGGTCCTGAAGAATAAATCTGCAAATTTGATTCACCTATTAAAAACAAAATTTGGTTCTTCTCTTCTATAGTGATTCCTGATATGATACGATGTAAAAATCCACATGGATTCAACTGATCTTCTAATATAGTAAAATAAAATATTGAATCTATTCCTACAAATCGCAGAAACCAATTACGATCGCACAATCACATAAACAAGAAAGAGAAATAATTTCAATCACACAACACAAAGATGTATATGGGGAAAGCCTCATATAAAAACCCCGCTATCTATATATTGCATTAAGTCAATAATATGAAACAATAAAATGTTATTTCCCTTCTCGAGAAACCTTTGCACTATCTCTGATTGTCCCACTCTTGCACTTGATTGACCAGCCCGACTTACACATTCCTAAGGGAATTTCGCCCCTATTAAATAGGAAATTCCCACTAATTGATTGCGCAATACATCCAAGGCATCCTGATGACCTCATGCATGACCTGTACAATTTTCTAATTATACAACTGATAGTTCTCTTCCCTTTAATTCCAATATCAACTAGGTCACTCTTAGAATTGACATGCAACAATTTTTTTAGTGAAATATCAGTGATCAGATTGATCATTGCATGTGAATTAAATCATATTAAATTTATTGTACCTCTCACTAGCTCACCCATTAGTTAGAACTAGTTAAACTGATTTTAACTCAAATAATTAACTAATTACAACTCAAAATAAACTCAATCGGGGTCCCTAAAAAGCGAAGAGTCTTTGTTTTGAGAAAGTGATTTAGAATATCTCGTTATTGCTTCGACTTCTTAAGTTTTGTGGCATTTCAAGGAATTCATTTGAGATACTCAAAACAAGTGTTTGTGTTATTCCTTTTTGTGTCCTTTTGCATTTTTCCCACACAAAGAAAAATAATTTTGCATTCATCTCAAAATTTGGGTTTCATTGAAAGTGCATTAGATAAGTTGCATTCATAAATCATTTTTGAGATTCATCATTGAACTTATATTACATTGCTTAGTGTTAGAAAGCTAGAAGTACATTGTGTGCATTCTTATTCATCAAAAGGAAAAAAAGAAGGGAATTGTGCATAGATTACAATTGCATAGTTTTCGAAAAATTTGCATATATTAGATTGCATTGTTTACATCTTTGAATATTTTGTTTTGGAATGGGATAGTGCGAGTGATATAGTTCAGAAAGGTTTCGTTTGCTACATTGTTGATTGTTGCATCGTTGTTTGAGACTATTCCTTACACTACATAACATTCATCGAATTGAAAGAAAAATTTTCTCATGTTATTTGCAGGTAGCAATCATTTTGAGCCTTGAAATTGAAACTTTTGTTAGCCACGTATAAAATTTTGTCATATCAAATGGTGGCTAAATTATTTTTTAGCCTTTAAGAAACAATTCATGTTCAAATTGTTAGTTCTTAAAGTCTTATGAAGATCTTTACCCTTTGAGTTAATCTTCAATGCTGTTTCCCTCATAATCCTAAAGAACCTACTGTTTGCCAAGAAAAACACTGCTTAAAACCCTTTTTTCCCATCATTTTCACTCCTCCTTCACTCATAAAAACAATTCCATTGTTCATCCTTTTTCCTCCATAAAATCCTCTAAAAACCCTCCATCTAACCTTCTAAATCATCAAAACCCCCTTTTAAACCTTATATTTCTATTTTATTTGGTTTAAAAACCGAAACCCCCATTTTGCCTTAAAAAACACTATTTTTGGGCCTAATACAGTCTTTTTACATTATAATGCATTTAAGCCCTCGAGGTCTTATTTCCTTTAGCCCCTCGGTCTCATGTGTCCTTAGCCCCGCAATCGGGCGCTTAGAACCTAAAAACCCATGCGAAAAACCCTTTTTCCTTTGTTATTTCACTACCCCGATGTTTCAATTTTAAAATTAATCTGGACCGTCGATTTGTATGGATCAACGACCATCGGGTTATTCATTCTCCGCCCATAACCCTTCACCATTTCCCCTCCGATTGAGTATCAATCGTTGATCTTACTCCCAGATCCGACGGACAACGCTCCGTTGCATCGCGCAAATCTCAAGTTCCATCCCCTTTTCTCCTCCGATTTGCGATCCCCAATTAAAATCTAATCGTCCATTCATAGGATCAGACGATCGGGATTAAACCCGATAGCCAATTAACCTACCCGCTCCATGACAAAAGACCATACGTCATCATGGGCCCTTCTTACCTCTTTAACTCACAACTTTTACCGTCGCGTATGATCCACACCGTCAGATTTGGAGCCTCTGATCCGATGGCGGATTATTTATTTATTTATTAATTTTTTTGCGCCTGCGAGTTAACGCCCAAAAAAAAAAAAAAAAAAAAAAAAAAAAAAAAAAAACACACACACACACACACACACACCGCGAAATGGGTGGTTTTTGAAATTACAGGTGTCGTGCGATGAATGGAATCGCGTTTTTTTTTGGGCCAAAATCTAAAACTGCTCCAGTGCCGCGTGAAGACCACTAATCGTTTTCCGCTATACCGCTCCTCCCTCCGCAATGTAACTCCAGATTGGATGCTAGCGGTCGATCTCTAGGATTGGACGGTCCTAATCTCGCCCCCATTCACGTTTCACCTAATTCGCTCCCGAAAGACTCCATCGGTTGATCTCGACCGTTCATTATTTTAATCTAATGGCCTACGTTATATTCTGATCCCAATTCATTTGCCTCCATTTGATCTCTCGAATGACTCCATTAGACGATCCCCACCGTTCATCATTCTAATTCGACAACTCCTATTCAATATCGCGCCCAAAATCCATTTGCACCTGTTTCTCTTCCACCAAGGGTTTTTCTCCCTTTTTGCTACAAATTCCTCCATTTCGCACAGCTCCATCCCCTCCGTTAAACCTCTGAAGCAATCTTAACCAAATTCCGCAGGGTTTCTTAATGAATTTTTTGGTGTTTTGCAGGGTTTCAAACGATGTTTGCTCTATGTTTTTCCCAGTCACACTCAGGTGACAAAAAGGCCCATAATGATGATTCAATGGCTTAAAATCAAAGGAAAAGGAGCTGCGAGTTTTGAATCCATGTCTAAATCATCTGGATCACGATCCAGGGTTTAGCAGAAACCCTCCAAATGCATGAAGCCACCTGCATAAACAAGCAAACAAAGTGTATCAGTGAAGAATCAAAGATAAAGGGATTAATGCCTAAAAGCCTGAAGATCAAGGTTTTTAATCCACAGGTTTAAAGGATAAAAACAGTGTTAAGGAACGAAGACCCGAGAACAAAGATCAAAGGCTTAATTAAGCCTAAACACAGACAAAAGCATATTAAAGTGTTTAAAGGTAAAACAAAGAAACATATCAGTAAAAAGGCCTCCACTGCCACATCAGAGACCAAAATATCCTCTTTAGCTACCAAAGTGCCACCTGCAGCCTCAATAAATCAAAAAAAGACAGAGTTATTGCCTAGTCAGTGATATTTTTGCCTAAGGACAGCGAGAGTTATTTCCAACCTGCCTAAAGAGTTTTTAAAGTTAACAAAAACTGCCAAGTAGCTTAATACTTAATGAAAATCAATTAATACAGAGAAAATATCCGAAAACTTCTCTATTGAACCCCTCAAAGGCAGAGAAGCATTAAAACTTGTATTAATTGAACTAGAGATATTATTTTTCATCCCACCTCCTCTTTATTCTATAAATACTTCTGAAGAATATGAGATGTTGTTGGTTGTTGGAATTTGATGCAATACTTGCTGCTCGAAATTATCTGCATGTAAATAGTTCTTAGAGGCTGTTGAAGCTCTGTTTGTAATAAAAAAAGTTAGGCTGAGAAGAGAAGTTGTTGCTGTACTGAAACATTGGTCTTGAAGTATGTAACTGGATTGACATCAACACACAAGTTGATTCATGGGATCCTGGTCTATACCATTGGTGATGTGCCTCTCATTGTTCTTGTTTTCCTTCTTATGTTTTCACAAAATTTTTCATTTTTCTCTGATAAAGAACAACAAATATAGAGCTAGTATTTACCCTTAAAAGTACCCTACTCTCACTGATAAGCTTTATCTTTATGTTTTCCTCCTTTGTGTATTTAAGAATGACTTAAGTTAAGTGTAGACACTATCAATGAATGTTGGTTAGTCCACGTCTTGAAGTGCTAAACTTGAAAGGAAGTTCTTGAATGATATTTTCATTACATGCTAAGTAAAGTTGGACTAGGAAAGTTTATGGTTGGCTCTGTCTTCTAGTTCTTTCTCCAAAGGTTGTTTTGAAAGTTTCCCTAAGAGTATGTTGAAAGCAGGTCTAGATTTTAATGATATCTTACTCGATATTAAGCTACACTTTGTTTTCTTATATGTTTTCATTCTTTCTGAAAGTAGTCATGTGGATTACTGGATTTTTTGTCTGATAAGTTAACTTTAATACAAGCTCGTCCAAAGAATTCTATGGTTAGCCCTGTCCTTTGGCTGGTTTCAAACAGTTACTTAAAAATGATTTTCTTGTTTGGAAATTTGATAAATCCTTGTTGAAATTATTGGCTTTTTCCATCTTCACAACACTTTTAATGTTCCATTCCATCATTTAATCTAAAAGATCCTTTGTTATAGATGACTTGCCCCATGGACCACTCTTGATAACTGTTGTGCAATTAAAACCTTTTGTGACTCCATAGCCCAATGGATTAAGTGTTGTTTCATGCTTATCGTATCAACTAAACCTTGTTTTTACTGTAAGCACATTCACCCCTTTGAAACCCTTTCATTTTCAAGACTTTTCACTCAATTAAAGATCATACCCAACCAACCAAAACTAAACAAAACCCTTGTTCTTAATAGCTAGCCTAATATCACACTAAAAAGCCTTAAAAGATAAATCAATCTTTGCACTTATAGAGAGATCCCTCTTTGGATTCAGGAGGGCTAGATCCTAGAATCCCAAAGTGGTTCATATGTAGGCTTTGTAGTTTGTATTTGCCAATCTTGAAAAATACATAGACCTAACATCCTGGTGACTCCATTGGGGATTTCTGAGTGAAATTACATCTTATACATCCTTAAAAAACCTCAGAAGACCCAAAACATATTTATATTGCCATATCAATAAATGGTGGTGGACCATAAAACATTTTACCTCCAAAAGAGCTAAAAATTTCCACCTGGTGACTCCACTGGCCCCCAGTAGGCCTATTACCCCTCCAGTCTTTGTAGACTCCCTTGGGAATGCATTGAGCAAACCCAATGATACTGTTGGTGGACAGAAAAATTTAAATCATCCACCTGGCGACTCCACACTCCACAACTCTTAAAAAACCAAATGACTCCACTGGTAGAAGATTTTGAACTGGTTGACAAGATACAGTGACCTCTTTTCTGATTTACAAACATGGATTTAGATATAAACCTAGAAGCCAAGCTAATGGTCATAATGGAAAAAATGATGTACATGCTTGGAAAGAGAATAGAAATGTATGAGGCTAATTTAAATATTGACGATCTAGAGCAACCCATGCTTTTTTCAGATCAAGAACAAGCTCAACCACTACAAGACATGTATGATGAGCAAGATTATAGAGAAAACAATGAAGAAAAACTACTAATCATGATGGAAAAGATGATGTACATGCTTGGAAAGAGAATGGATAGGTTTGAGACTAATTTAAATATTGGTGATCTAGAGTAACCTATGCCTTTCCCTGATCAAACACAAGCTCAATCACCTCAAGACCTAGACAATGAGCAAGATATGTATGATGATCAAAACTTTATAGAAGATGATGAAAAGGGTTACAAAGAAAGAAATGAAGAAGGTTGTCAAGAAACTCCTGATTGCCTCCCTATATCTTGTACTATGATGTTAAGAGAACTTCACGATCAAATTGCAAACACTAATAGTGAGCAGTACTTTGAGGAAACAAGTAGCCACTTAGAAAACATAGAACCTGAAATAGAAGCTAAATCAACACATACAGGGACTCTCCCTCTATGTTATAACTCATTTCAAATTTTAAGAGAAGAGTGGCATCCTGATAATGTAAAAGAAACAACTCATGAACCTTATATGCAAACTGAGTGTCATAATACTCATGAGGAATTGTTTGAAACATAAGAAGATCAGGAAACAATAGAAAATCCTCAAATTTTCCCTGCAAACTCAAGTGAAGATTCACTAAAAGAGGCTCAAGAAGACATCCAACCTCAAAACCAGTTAACACAAGAGAAAGAGGACTGTTGTTTTTCTATCCATGCTAAAAAATAAATCCCTCTTTTGATAGAAGAAGAAATTGATCATGTATTAAACAAACAACCAACATTTGAAAATTTTTATAAAACAAACGCTCTTACTCATTTAACTACCAAACCTCGTTGTCTTGAACTAGAAAATAAACTTGTAGATCAAAATAAAGAAGGACCTACTGATAACCCATTATGTTTGATTGGTAGTATTACTTATATTTATGATTTTCCTAACTTTGATCTATCTAGTGATGATGCTCCCCAAACAGAAGTTAACCTTGCAGGACCATCATTAGCATATTTATGGGAAGAAGATCAGTTCCTTCAAAGAAGTAATGAGCCAGTACAGACTATTTATGATACTGATGAAGAAATTTATGAAAGCTTAGAAGTAAGTGAAGATTAATTGGATCTTTACTCTACTTCATCTCAGACCATCAGTAATAATTTCCCTGTGATTGGGAATCAACAACCTTTCAGCTCAAAGGTTGAGGAGGAAACCAATGAAGAAATTTTTGAGCAGATTGAAACCAAGGACCCTTCTCTTGAAAAAGAGGAAGCAATTGAACATACCCCTGCTCAAGAATATGATAACCTATTCACAGAGCTCAGCCCATTAAATCAGAATATTTTGGGATTCCAAGAGGAAAACACTGTAATATATGATGAGTCCCCCAGTTCAGATAACAATGAAGATGAGGAAGTTTTTCTTTCCCAAGAAAATCTTAATCTTGATCCAGTGGAGGAAAGGGTAACCCTGGTTGAATCCTATCTTACATATATTCATAACCAGGCATTGTTTCAAGGTCCCTATGCTCACTTCTTGAAGGCATTTGAAGAAGGGATAAAGGTTATTAGGAGTAGTGTATTACCAAAATCAAGAAGATTATTTAGCACTGCTGCTAAAAAACAAAAGGAATGGGAGTGGCCTTGTTTGTCCAGCCTGCCCAAAGAGATGAAGAAGGACGAATCATGGAATCATTTACTAGATTGGTTGTATTGGAAAAGAGAGTTCATCAGCTAAACATGTAAATATTACAAGTTAGAGTAGGTTATATAGGAGTGTCAATAAAGCTCAGCCTGTGAGCATTTAGTTATTTTTTGATTTTTGCTTTGGAGGAGAAAAAGAAAACTACAAAAGACAATAAAAATAGAAAATAGGGCAGAATGAAAACAAGAAAGGTGTAGCCCCATACCAAAAAAGAGAAACAAAACCCGAAAGTGTGCAAGCTCAAAGGCCACTCCTAAAAACACACTTCTAGTTAGTCATACAGCCTAATCATGACTAATTAGCTTTTCAATTTACTGCTGATAGGTTAGTGAATTAGATCAGCCTGTTAGCCACCTACAAAATTTTTTATACCAAAAGGTGGCTAAATAATTTTTTGGAGCCTTCAAGGAACAAATTTTATTGCAAAAAAGTGTTATCTCTTGAAGACTCTTGAAGGCCTCATGCCTCTATCCAAAATATTCCCTACTGTGCCCATTTTACACTCTGGAATTCTACTGATTTCATGAGAAGAAACTGCTGCAAAATCACCTTTTTTCCCTTTCCTCACTTGAAAACCAACCTCCATTTTTCTCCCCTTTTCCTCCATAAAAATCCTCTATTTTTCATGATTCCCCTTCTTCCATTCATGAAAATCATTTTCCATGTTTAAAACTCATTTTTGAACTCTGTCAAAACCCCCAAAACCCATTGAAAACGTGAAAAAAATTCATAAAAAATAAGTTTTTCTTACCATAGACTTAAGCCCCCATTGGGCTAAGTCTTAAAACCACTTCCCCTAGATGGCCATCTAAAACGAATTCGCGCTCGCTCTGCAACTCTAGGGCTCGGCTCTGCCCTACTGACGATCTGGGCGCGGAGCTCTGTGTCGCCGGAGAGGCCCCTCTGGTGTGCGTGGCGCTCTGGACTTGTGTGGTTTTGGCCCACGAGTGAGATTCTCCTGCGTATCGTTTTCTCTGGAGGTCGGTCTGAGTTTGTGTATGGGGTCCCTACTTTGATCCTCGTCCCTCAAACCCCGACCATGACGAAAGGAGGCGACTCCCTCCCGCCTTCTGATCTAGATGCATTCCGATCTCTTGTTGCTGCAGCAGATAAGCGGCCGCCCTCGGTCTCGCAGCAAAAGTTCGTTAAAAAGTTGGACAACATTCCTACGGTGTCTCTACCGGTGGATGATGCTTGTAGATCAACGCTAAACCTAGCCGAAAGGGGCCTCATCGGCCAGTTCACAGGGCTATGGCCATCCCCGAAAGCAGTAGATGATTGGGTCAAACGAAACTGGATTCCATTGGTTATGGAAGGAATAAAAAGTCATTTTGTAGGCAAAGGGTTCTTCGTCTTCGTGTTTGATAGCGCGGAAGACCAAAGCTTGATCTTCAGAAACGGGCCATATTTCATGGGCCCCCAAGGGTTATATTTGAACAAATGGTCTCCAGATTTTGACCCTGCTCAAGATGTGCCCACAGCCGTTCCTGTTTGGGTGCGTCTCCCGCATCTCCCACTCCACTGCTGGTTTCAGAGCTCGCTGCAATCCATTGGTAATGCCCTTGGTAGGTATATTGATCAGGCCCCGAGGAAGGACCAGTTCTCCTGCGCACGCATATGTGTGGAAGTCGATCTGGAGGTCGGGCTCCCTGAAGCCATCAAACTCTCGGTGGTAGACTGGTCCCACATTCAAGAGCTAGATTACGAACAACTGCCCTTTAAATGTCGACATTGCCATGAATATGGGCATTTTGCAAGATATTGTAAAAAAAAAAACGAGGAAATAGCAGAGAAAGAAAAAGGCGAACAGTGGAAGCAAGCAAAGAGAACAGCAAGCAGCAGACAGAACAATAAAAACAAAGCAAAAGAGACAGGGAACAAAATAGGGCAAGAAGACGCAAGTAATCAAAACAGTGGAAGTAGGGAAGCTAACAACATTGCAGGAGACAAAAACCCATTCGAATCTCTTACACCACCGTCAGATCCTCCAGAGGCCGAGCAGGAAGATCTACCACAACTAAATAATGCAGACAATCAAGAGCCAGGTAACATCCCAAACCCGACCTCTAGCAACACTTCTTCTCCTTCATATGCTGACATTATAAAACAAAAGAAGAAGAATCTAGAAAACACGGGATCATCTGATGAAGAAACCTTTGAAAGGCCATCAAAAAAAGTGGGAAGAAGAACAAACAAGGAAACTAGGGAAGAAGAATCAGAACGGCAGAAAACCCTAGGCAGTCAAACTACCATTGAAATGACCCTCGGGAGAAATACAAGACCAAGGGTGCCCAAGGGAGGAGGCCCCACCCCATCAAGTGGTAAATGATGCAGTTGGTCTCTTGGAATTGTAGGGGACTGGGCAATCCCAATAAGGCAGAGGCTATCAAAGACTTATTGAAGATGGAAACCGCGGATATTCTTATGCTCCAAGAGACCAAAATAGAAGGGGAAACCCTTCTAAACACTAGCATTATGAAATGGAAATATGATATTGGAAAGGCTGTCAGTGCAAGGGGCTCGGCCGGAGGAATAGGCACATTCTGGTCAAAAAACTCCTTCTCTTTAGAACGATTCTCTGAGACCCAACATTGGATCTACACAGAACTGCGCCACACTGCAAGCAACCTCACCCTTGCTTTGTTTAACATGTATGTCCCCGTTTATTATGAAGAAAAGAGAGAGTGTTGGAGGTCACTCTCGGACTATATAGAGCATATCAATCCTACAAATATAGTCATAGGCGGTGATCTGAATATAATACTAGATCCCAAAGAAAAAAGAGGAGGTTTACTCTAGGGATCCTTTCATCAACATAGTGGAAAATCTGAAACTGCAGTGGGACTTAGTTGATTTCAAACCAGTGAAAGGCAAATATACCTGGACTAACAACAGAACAGGAGAAAATCATATCTCAGCTAGGCTGGATAGATTCCTCATCAACAGCTCGTTAATGATGGACAACAGAATAGTTTATACCAAGATTCTCCCAAAGCTCACATCGGACCATAAGCCAATCCTTTTATGCCTGAAAGAAGAAGAAGATCTAGGCCCCCTTCCATTTTGTTTCAGTCCTCTTTGGGCAGGAAAAGATGGGTTCTTTGAAACAGTCCAAACAGCATGGAGGATTGAAGTCTCCGGATCCCCAAGCTTTGTGTGGGAACAAAAAATGAAAAACACAAAAAAAGCTCTTAAAGATTGGATAAAGAATTCCATGAAAACCCCCACTAGGCAGAGGAAGGAGGCAGTTCTTCTGTTGGAAGGAATACAATTCGAAATGGAGGAGAAAGATCTCTCTTCCACAGACTTAGTCAACGAAAAATCTGCCCAAAGGAATACATACTGTTCTTTCAGAAATGAAGAAGAACATTGGCGTTTAAAGTCTCGAAGTCTGTGGCTTAAATCTGGGGACAGAAATACCACATACTTCCATAGACAGTGCAGGGCACGTCTCTCTCGTAACCATATTGCTGAAATTACCACCTCTAACGGACAGGTGTATAAAGGATTTGCACAAATCAAAGAAGCAGCAGTAAATCATTTTCAGAACCTACTTAGTGCAGAAAGAAATGGGAGCGAGGAGGATGCATTAGAGTTTCTCACAAACATTCCAAAACTAGTCAGCGAGGAAGATAACGATTCTCTGATGAGCCCAGTCACGGAAGAAGAGATAACTAATATAGTCTGGTCCATGGAACCAGACAAAGCTCCAGGTCCTGACGGATTCTCAGTTCATTTTTATAGAATCTGTTGGGAGATAATCAAATTTGATCTCTTTAGAATGATAAGGGGAATCTTGAGGAAGGAAAAAGTGGGAGGCGGAATAAACTCCACCTTCCTTGCTTTAATCCCCAAGGAAACAAACCCAGGCTCCTTTGATAGATACAGGCCGATCTCACTCTGCAACTCATCCTACAAGATCGTGGCCAAACTACTGGCCAACAGAGTTAAGCCCCTCCTCCAAAAGCTCATCTCTCCGTCCCAAGGAGGATTTGTGAAAGGCAGACAAATCCTGGACAACGTCATTCAAGTCCAAGAAGCATTGCACTCCAGTCAAACTCGGAAAGAACAAGGTATGATCATAAAATTGGATATGTGTAATGCCTTTGACAGAGTTAACCGTTCTTTCCTGTTCAGGGTTCTTGCAGCCTTTGAATTCAATCAGGAATTCATAAACCTCATCAAAGCTTGCATTGAAAACATCTGGATCGCCCCAATGGTGAATGGAAGACCAACAGACTTGTTTTTAGCCACCAGGGGATTGAGGCAGGGTTGCCCTCTTTCTCCCTTTCTCTACATTCTGATGGCTGATGCACTAAGCAGAAAGTTGACACAGGAGAAACAAATAGGCACCATACCTGGGATAAGAATTGTGCAAGGCATCGCCCCAGTGAATCACGCGCTCTTTGTTGATGATTCACTCCTACTCGGGGGTGTTTCCATGAGAATTGCTAACTCCTTCAAGACCATTCTCCAAAAATTCTGCAGCATCTCCGGAGCGTTAATCAGTGAGAGGAAAAGCGCTGTTTATGGATGGAATACAGATCAACAAACAATTGAAAGGATTTCCAGCGAATTGGGGTTCAAAGGCTATGCAGTGTGGGACAAAATAAAGTATCTCGGACTTCCTTTAACGACGGGATCCAACAGAAATCACCTGTGGGAGGAGGTGATTTCAAAGTTCAAAAAAAATATTGCAGCGTGGGGTGGCATTTGGCTCACCACAGGCGGCAAACTCACTCTTATTCGAACTGTGCTTTCAGCTCTGCCAACATTTCAAGCCTCTCTGCTGATGGCTCCAAGACAAATCGCAGACCAAATCTCCTGTCTTATGCAGAATTTTCTGTGGAACGGAGGGCGGGGTAACAACAATCGATTCCATTTAATTAATTGGGATACAATGAAGCGACCTTTAGTTGAAGGCAGACTCCAAATCCGTGACCCCCAGCAAGCTAATTTAGCCTTGGGCTGTAAACTTCTGTGGCAGCTATTAATCGAGCCTTCCCATCCTGTCAGCCAGATCTTAAAACTCAAGTACCTCAAAAATCAGACGATCACCTCCTTCAATCCAGTGCATTCACCAAGAGGAACGCATGCTTGGAGGCTCTGCAGTAAAGGAATCGATTTTTTTAGAACTCATCTATATAAAATCCCAGGGAATGGCAAAAATACATCGCTGTGGAGAGATCGAATCATGGGTCATCCTCCACTTTCAGCTATCAATGAAATTGCAGAGTTAAGAGCTTGGTTAAGATCAAAAGGAATTCGAAAAATCGAGGATATTGCAGATTGGGATAACAAAGGCAATTGGCAGAGCTGGACTTTGCCTAACATTCCAGCGCACTTAAAAAAACAGTTAAATGCTCTTACAGATGCAATCACTGACTTTACCCCAGTGCATAAGGACGAGGAAGACTCATGGGGATGGGGAAAGACGGGGGTGTACACATCCAGACAAGGATATTTACAGATGCAAGGTAAAAAGGATTCTCCGCATCCGGAAACAGTGTGGAAACAGATCTGGGAAAAATTTAGCATTCCCAAGATCAATTTCTTCTTTTGGACTTTGTTCCACAACAAAATCTTGACTGGAGAAAATTTGTGCAGAAGAAACATAGTAGGTCCTCATCGATGTGTCTTCTGCAAAAATGCATTGGAAACCTCAGATCACATGTTCATCGATTGTGAGTATGCACAGAAGGCCTGGACTAACTTCTTGACAGGACTGAATGTGAGACCCCCAGCACATTGTTCGATCACAGACATGTTCTCGTCTTGGAAAGCTCGATACCCCTTCAACATCGCTGACAAATATCTTTGGCATAAGGTGTGGATTGCAGCTCCAAAATATGTATGCTGGAAGCTGTGGCTTGCCCGGAACGAAATTGTCTTCAACCAAAAAGAAATGACTGCAGATAATGCAGCGGAGCAGGCCAAGAAACTTCTATTAGAAACTCTGAGACACTCCATAGTCAAAGAAGATAGTTCCCTCCGTACTGAAGAAAGGACATGGCTGGATGGCTTCTCCCCCATGCCTAGACCTTCAGCAATAATACGTCCAAATCACAAGGAAAAATGGCAGATTTGAGACACTTTGGACAGTTTTCAAAAGTGGTGGAAATCACAAGGAAAATGCACTATCTTCTTTGACGGAGCCTCAAAAGGCAATCCAGGCAGGTCAGGAGCTGGAGGGGTTATTTATTCTCCGAATGGGAAAAAAGAGGACTTCAGTTGGGGACTTGGGCTAAAAACCAACAATCAGGCTGAAGTACTCAGTGTTTTAAAAGCTTGTCAACTGGCCAGAAAAGAAAATCCAAGGGAAATTTTAGTCTTCGGAGATTCAGAGCTGCTGATAAAATCTCTAATAAACAAGAAAGGACTCAAGGATCCAGCGCTAAATAAACAGCTTGCAAGAGTGAACAGACTTTTGAAGGACTTCTCCTCAGTTCAAATCTTCCATATCCTCAGAGAATTAAACACAGAAGCAGACAGATTGGCAAATACAGGATGTACTCTAGAAAAGAGCATGATCAGCATAAATGCAGGAGCATTGAATATGGCAACTATTCCCTAACTGGGCAAGACGCTCTTGTAAAAGCAGTGAATTGTAATGTATGAAGCAGTGAATTGTAATGTTTGATTTGGCTTCGGCCAACCCACCTCTATCAATAAAAATACCCATTTTAGTTAAAAAAAAAAAAACCACTTCCCCTCCATGTGCCCCAGCGCTGGAACCAAGTGCTAAGGGTCCCAAGCGCTTATCGCATCGGATCAAATCATAAAGCGCTGTTGTTTGCGTTAAGCAAAAAATCCGATGCCGATTAGCCCTGGGTATCATATCCCTCGGTCATATTGCATTTCATATAGACCATGGCCCCGCAGATGGGCGCCAAGCCATATTATAAATATATATCTCGCCCCCGAAGCATTAAAACTTTGTATTATATTGAAATTTTGGGTTTTCCTATATCATCCTGGTCCCCACAGCCACAACATCAGTCAGCAGTCCCACAGAACCAGTGGTCCCCAATGCCTAGTCAGCATGCACGTCAGCACCCACGCGATAGCAACTGATTGGAGTGGGTCTTGTTTGGTTGCTCGCATAGTCGAGAAATCCGGACCCGAAATTTTTATAGGGCAGAATTGATAAAAATTTTGGGTCACATTTGGGCTGATGTCAGCAGGCCCCAAATGGACCCGAGGAGCTTTATAAGGCGGATTTGATAAAAATTTCAGGTCACAAAGACCCTGACGTCAGCGGGCTCCTTTTGTGGCCCGAAATGGTTTATACAGCTTGGTTTTATCGGGAGTTTTGAAGTCCGGGGTATGTTATTTGTTAAAGGGTGATTAAAATGGTTTTTCCATTATACTGAAGAAAAAGCCGAAGGCTGGGAAATGATGATTCTCACACCTTCGATTCATTAAAAGGAAGCCATCCATGGGTTCAATTTCCACATCTCGTCAATGCTTCATGGGCATTGATGCCTCACGAGCCCTACGCAACACTGCACATCAGCAAGACACAATAAATAAAATCACAAAACAAAGAGTATCAGTGTCGAAGACAAAACATACCAGAATGGAATATTGAAGACAAATTTATGAGGATTACGGCTAAGATTGATTATCAAAAGCCTAATCCTCTAAATTAAAACACCGTTTAAAGAAAATCATAAGTGTTTATCAGACAGAAAGGCCTCCACCGCCACATCTGAGGCAAAATTGATTCCTCCCAGCTACTACAGTGCCACCTGTGCCTCAAGGTGTTTAAACACAGGCCGAAGTTATTGATCAAAAGAAACATTTGCCTCAGCGCAGCCAGAGAGTTAATTCTGCAAACAAACTTAATGACAAAATATCAACAGAGTTACTTTAACATAACAGAGAGCCTCAAAAGTCAATAAGAGCTCCCATCGAGCTTAATCTTAAATGTAAAACAATTAATACAGACAAAAAACATCTGTAAACTTCTTCATCGAGCCCCTCAAAGGCCGAGAAGCCATTAAGTCTGTATTAATTGACCCAGGAGATCTTTTATTAGATCCCACCTCCTCATTCTTCTATAAATACTACTGGAGAAGATGATAAAAGGGTTGGTTTGCTGAACTTTGAAATATAATTGAGATTGAGACTTCTACTTGTAAATGGTGTTCACTGGCTCTTGAAGCTTTGCTTGTAATAGATAAGTTAGTCTGGGAAGTGTAGATGATTTTTAAGCTAGAGCATTGGACTTAAAGCTGTAACTGGTTTGGAGCATCAATACAAGCTGATTTATGGGATCCTGGTCTATGTCGACGGTGATGTTGTTTCCTATTGTAAATTGTCATTTTATTTCTGTTTTCACTGTGTTCATATTCTCTTATAAAGAACAACATGCATAGAGTTAGGACCTACTATATATCAGTACCCTTCTCTGACTGAAAATCTTTATCTACATCTTTTCTTCCAATTCGTGTTATTTAGGAATGATTTAATTTAGTTCTAAGCATAGGAATGCTGGCGTTCCCTCGTCCTATTGCCTTAACTAATTGTTATTCTTAAATGTTATTTTCAGTATATATTAAGTAGAGATGAACTAAGGAAGATATGGTATGCTCCGTCCCGTCTCGTCCCAAAGATCGGGTTTTCCAAATGTTTCTGGAAATTGTATGAAAGTGACCAGTGTTGGAAACCCTTGGCCGCATCTTAGGCCATTTTTGTTATTCTTGTGTTTTCTGAAAGTGACTGTAGAGCAAGAGCTAGGAGAGGATTTGTGGTGGGTTCACCTCTGTTTCTTCTGTGTCAGCTGTTTTCAAGTTTCCCTTTGTTTTAAAATGTTTTTCTATTGAAAGTGCATCATGTTGTTTAGTTTAGAAGTACTTTA
Source organism: Pinus albicaulis (assembly GCA_034641835.2). NCBI lineage: Eukaryota > Viridiplantae > Streptophyta > Pinopsida > Pinales > Pinaceae > Pinus > Pinus albicaulis. Next base: position 121,747,187 of record CM076569.1, read on the forward strand.
GAATCATCTTAGATTACTTTTATGTCTTTCTTATGTATGTCAGCAAATCTGTGTTGTTTGTAGCTACTTGCTCAGTCTAGGTCGTCTTTGTTCTTCATTTGTTTAAATCCCCTCTTTTTGTAACATTTCATCCCATAAAATCAAACTTTAAAGAGATCCTTTTACATAGATGACTTGTCCCATGGAGCACTCTTGCCCCTTTCTGTTTCAATTAAACCCTATTATGAATCCATAGCCCAATGGACTAAAACCTACAACTATCTATCTTCTTGGCCAAAGCTTGTTCTATTTGCTTGCAACTTCTCACCTTTGAAACTATTTTCATTTAGAACTTTCCACCTCAAATAATAATCATGCTCAACCATCCAAAAACAAAACAAAACCCTCGGCCTTCATAACTAGCCTAATATCATTACCCAAGACTTCAAAGACAAATCCATCTTTGCACTTATTGGAGAGATCCCTCTCCGGATTCAGGAGGGCTAGATCCTAGAATCCAAAAGTGGTTGAAATAATGTTCTCCCTGCAGTTGGACTTTTTCCAATCCTGCTAATTACAGGGTGCCAACACAGCCAAACAACATAATATTGGCTTATCAGTAAGGTAGATTAGGATAGAGGAAATGAAGGTTCAAACAAGCTCAAAATCTGAACCTATGAATCTCAAAAGAAGAATGGCTCTAATTAGATCAAATCTTGAGCCAAAGATAGAAACAAAACTGGTTCTAATATGCCCAAAACTTGAACCAGAAAAGAAAGAGAAGACATCTCAAACAAAATAAAAAACAGAGCTGAATAAATGATAAAGGATGTTTTTTCATTTTCAGACCTCAAGCCTTCACTATTTTGTTTTTGATTTTCTGCAAATTTTAGTCTATGTGCAACTTGTTTTTATGCCATGGATCAACAGCAAGTTAGACTGCTTAATCCTGGCTTGGCTGTTTTTAAATTTATGTCTTAGAATTTAGAGAATAAAAGTCTGTCAGACAGTCTAATCCCGACAGATAATAGTTAGGTAGAGAATTTATGAACTCAACTGTTTAAACTGAGTTCATGGAGAAATAAGGGTAGACTTATATTATTTTTATGTTTTCAATAAAATAATAAAATGCTGATGTTTAAGGTCTGCAAGTCCAAATGCACTTGATGAAGAAAAAATGTTAGGAAGTAGGTTGTGTAGGTAGCTGTTTGGGGAAGAATTTTTCTACTGATATCAAATGTTCTAATCATCTTTCAAGCAACTGATCAAAGGAGAAGAAAAGGTTGTCAAAAATGCAAGATACTGAACTACATTCCAGAGATGAATTTCTGTGGTTCCTGACACCTCCAAGGAGCTGCCATCCCAAGTTGGAGTTGTTGTTAGCCACCTATACAAATTTGTCATATCAAATGGTGGATAAATTCTTTTTTAGCCTTTAAGAAACAATTCATGTTCAAATTATTAGTTCTTAAAGTCTTATGAAGATCTTTACCCTTTGAGTTAATCTTCACTACTGTTTCCCTCATAATCCTAAAGAACCTACTGTTTGCCAAGAGAAAGACTGCTTAAAACCCTTTTTTCCCATCATTTTCACTCCTCTTTCACTCATAAAAACAATTCCATTGTTCATCCCTTTTCCTCCATAAAATCCTCTAAAAACCCTCCATATAACCTTCTAAATCATCAAAACCCCCCTTTAAACCTTATATTTCTCTTTTATTTGGTTCAAAAATGCCTTCATTTACATACTGAAACCCCCATTTTGCCTTTAAAAACACTATTTTTGGGCCTAATACAATATTTTTACATTATAAGGCATTTAAGCCCCCGAGGGCTTATTTCCTTTAGCCCCTCCGTCTCATGTGTCCTTAGCCCCGCAATCGGGCGCTTAGAACCTAAAAACCCATGCGAAAACCCCTTTTTCCTTTGTTATTTCATTACCCCGACGTTTCAATTTTAAAATTAATCTGGACCGTCGATCTGTATGGATCAATGGCCATTGGGTTATTCATTCTGCGCTCATAACCCTTCGTCATTGCCCCTCCGATTGAGTATCGACCGTCGATCTTACTCCCAAATCTGACGGACAACACTCCGTTGCATCGCGCAAATCTCAAGTTCCATCCTCTTTTCTCCTCCGATTTGTGATCCCCGATTCAAATCTAACCGTCCATTCATAAGATCGGACGATCGGGATTAAACCTGATAGCCAATCAAACTGCCTGCTCCACGACAAAAGACTATATGTCATCATGGGCCCTGCATACCTCTTTAACCCGCAACTTTTACCGTCACGTGCGATCCGCACCGTTGGATTTGGAGCCTCCGATTCGACGGCGGACGATGCGTTTCGTGTTTTTTTTGCACCCGCGAGTTAACGCTGGAAAAAAAAAACGCGAAATGGGCGGTTTTTGAAAGGACTGGTGTCCTGCGATGAATGGAATCACATTTTTTTTGGCCAAAATCTAAAACCGCTCTAGTGCCGCGCCAAGACCACTAATGGTTTTCCGCTATACCGCTCCCCCCTCCACAATGTAACTCCAGATTGGATCCTGGCCATCGATCTCTGAGATCGGACGGTCCTAACTTAATCTAGCCACCATTCACATTTCACCTAATTTTCTCCCAAAATACTCCATCGGTTGATTTCGACCATTCATTATTTTAATCTAACGGCCCACGTTATATTCCGATCCCAATTCATTCGCCTCCATATGATCTCCCGAATGACTCCATTAGACGATCCCCACCGTTCATCATTCTAATCCGATGAATCCTATTCAATATCGCGCCCAAACTCCATTTGCACCTGTTTCGCTTCCACCAAGGGTTTTTCTCCCTTTTTGTTGCAAATTCCTCCATTTCGCACAGCTCCATCCCCTCCATTAAACCTCTGAAGCAATATTAACCAAATTCCGCAGGGTTTCTTAATGAATTTTTTGGTGTTTTGTAGGGTTTCAAACGATGTTTGCTTTGTGTTTTTCCCAGTCACATTCAGGTGAAAAAAAGGCCCAGAATGACGATTCTGTGGCCTAAAATCAAAGGAAAAAGGAGCTGCGAGTTTTGAATCCAGGTCTAAATCATCTGGATCACGAACCAGGGTTTAGCAGAAACCCTCCAAATGCATGAATCCACCTGCATAAACAAGCAAACAAAGTGTATCAGTGAAGAATCAAAGATAAAGGGATTAATGCCTAAAAGCCTAAAGATCAAGGTTTTTAATCCACAGGTTTAAAGGATAAAAACAGTGTTAAGAAACGAAGACCCGAGAACAAAGATCAAAGGCTTAATTAAGCTTAAACACAGACAAAAGCAGATTAAAGTATTTAAAGGTGAAATAAAGAAATATATCAGTAAAAAGGCCTCCACTGCCACATCAGAGGCTAAAATATCCTCTTTAGCTACCAAAATGCCACCTGCAGCCTCAAGAAATCAAAAGAAGGCAGAGTTATTGCCTAGTCAGTGATATTTTTGCCTAAAAATAGCCAGAGTTATTGCCAACCTGCCTAAAGAGTTTTTAAAGTCAACAAAAACTGCCAAGTAGCTTAATACTTAATGAAAATCAATTAATACAGAGAAAAGATCAGAAAACTTCTCTATTGAACCCCTCAAAGGCAGAGAAGCATTAAAACTTGTATTAATTGAACTAGAGATCTTATTTTTCATCCCACCTCCTCTTTCTTCTATAAATACTTCTGAAGAAGATGAGATGTCGTTGGTTGTTGGAATTTGATGCAATAATTGCTGCTCGAAATTCTTTGCATGTAAATAGTTCTCAGAGGCTGTTGAAGTTCTGTTTGTAATAAAAAAAGTTAGGCTGAGAAGAGAAGTTGTTGATGTACTGAAACATTGGAATTGAAGTATGTAACTGGATTGACATCAATACACAAGCTGATTCATGGGATCCTGGTATATACCATTGGTGACGTGCCTCTCATTGTTCTTGTTTTCCTTCTTATTTTTTCACAAAATTGTTCATTTCTCTCTGATAAAGAACAACAAATATAGAGCTAGGATTTACCCTTAAAAGTACCCTACTTTCACTGATAAGCTTTATCTTTATGTTTTTCTCCTTTGTGTATTTAAGAATGACTTTAGTTAAGTGTAAACATTATCAATGAATGTTAGTTAGTCCACGTCCTGAAGTGCCAAACTTGAAAGGAAGTTCTTGAATGATATTTTCATTACATGCTAAGTAAAGTTGGACTAGGAAATTTTATGGTTTGCCCTGTCTTCTAGTTCTTTCTCTAAAGGTTGTTTTGAAAGTATCCCTAAGAGTATGCTAAAAGAAAGTCTAGATTTTAATGATATCTTACTTGATCTTAAGCTACACTTTGTCTTCTTATATTTTTTCATCCTTTCTGAAAGTAGTCATGTGGATTACTGGATTGTTTGTCTGATAAGTTAACTTTAATACAAGCTCGTCCAAAGAAGTCTATGGTTAGCCCTGTCCTTTGGATGGTTTCAAACAGTTACTTAAAAAAGCTTTTCTTGTTTGGAAATTTGATAAATCCTTGTTGAAATTATTTACTTTTTCCACCTTCACAACACTTTTAATGTTCCATTCCATCATTTAATCTAAAATATCCTTTGTTATATATGAATTTCCCCATGAACCACTCTTGATAACCGTTGTGCAATTAAAACCTTTTGTGACTCCATAGCCCAATGGATTAAATGATGTTTCATGCCTATCCTATCAGCTAAACCTTGTTTTAATTGTAAGCACCTTCGCCCCTTTGAAACCCTTTCATTTTCAGGACTTTCCACTCAATTAAAGATCATACCCAACCAACCAAAACTAAACAAAACCCTTGTTCTTAATAAATAGCCTAATATCACACTAAAAAGCCTTAAAAGATAAATCAATATTTTTACTTATAGAGAGATCCCTCTCTGGATTCAGGAGGGCTAGATCCTATAATCCCAAAGTGGTTCATATGTAGGCTTTGCAGTTTGTATTTGCCAATCTTGCAAATTACAGAGACCTAACAACTTTAATCAAGATAAACTTCAAAATGAACCTCAATCAACTTTAAGGAGCATTTGGAACCTAACGAAACACATTTATAAGTATAGGATAGAGATGTGTTCCAGCGTCTTTAAACGTCAGAGCTATCGCAAACGGTCTGTGTTACAATCTGCAGGTGATATCCCGTCCCACGTATAGAAGTATATTGACTTATGATAAGTATATTTGGGATGCTCTCATCGAATGGTTACGCATCAGATAGAACTACTACGGACTTGGACTCCCATGTACCATCGAGTATATTTTGGGAGACACCATTAGGCTACAAACCCACCATAGGTAACCGAGTCTGCCACCTTGTAGAAGTGATACACCAAACATAACATTCAGGAAGATTGGTTTCCATACGTTAAGTCCTTGGTAAATTTATTTTCTAAGGTGTATATTGCAGTTCACAGATACTTGGTAAACCCTATTGCCTAGTTTACCCATTTTTTATTCATTTTGTGTTTAATTTATAAAATTTATTGTCCACGATAACATATCACCCGTGCTCATCTTCTTAGCTGATCTTAGTTTGAGATTAATGGAAATGGTTCTTGAGTTTACCAACCAAGGAGTCCCCTTAGATGGGAATCCTGGTCCTGTTCCTTCTTTTGGAAATGTTGGAGATCCTTATATGGCAACGTTGTCCCTTCCGAGATTAACCATTTGTCTTCCAATTTGGTTATTTCTGACCCTTGTGGTTTCGAACGTCCAAACTTCTTTTTAGCCAAGTTCTCCTCCGCGTGAACAATGTCAACCCCATGTTGATCTTAAGGTTGACCCCTCACCTTCTTCGCCCATTTCTTCACCTCTTTATTCCTCTTCACCTAGTGAAAGTATGGATTCCAGTAACTAGGTGGCTAAGAAGAAGAAGAAGAAGAAGAAGTCAAAGAAGAATAAGGAAAATAAGCAAGGGGGCAAACCAACAACCATCGGTACTAATGCAACTGATATTGAAAAACCTCCCACTTCATCCCGCAGAGTCAAATTCCCTTGCAAGCTATGTAAGGGTGACCACCTTCTTCGATATTGTCTTGTTATCCCCAAGATATTAGAAGTGTGGTATGTTGGCCCGATTCACCTTTCATCATCAGTCGCTGGACATCATGATGGTGATGAACCCTCAACTGGTGATAATAAGATTCATAAGAAATGAGGTAAGATCAAATTTCCATGTAGGTTATGGGAAGGGAACCATCCCATTCACCTCTATCCTTATATGGAGAAGCCTCTAAAGTGTCTAATACCCTTACGACTTTTTAATCCTATCTTCCAGTTGGTTACTAGAAGTTTTCTTCGAGTCCTCCGCTAGTTGATCAAGTGATTGATCAAGATTCATCTCTGGTCAATTACGCTCTCTCCGAAATTCAATATCATGAGTCCATTCCTGACCAATCATTGTTCGAGAAAAAGGTTGACCTGATTGCACCGATGGTTCATCAGGTATTTTCCGTAGAGAGTGAATCTCATACCACTCAGGTTCTCTTTGATTCCTCAGGATTAGAGAGAGAGCCTCCTTTTCCCACGAGCCAGGAGGGTGATCCTCTGGCTCCCATTCCCATATTCCAACAGGGATATCCTCCTGCTCCAGTAACACAAGGGGATAGTACTCCCATTCCTATGGCATCCCCTCCATGTAGTTTGGTCACTTCTTTTGATTGGAGTCGACTCACTGGGTATTGTGTTCCTTCTTACGTGCCTTTCGAGATCACGGTACAGGCCTATAATGTGGCCATGCCTAGCACGATTATAGATGAAGGTGCATATGTTAGTATTCTATCCTCAAATACTTGGCAAGCTTTCATTTCTCTGCAGCTTATGCATGTTACCCATAATCTATTGGCCTTTAACAGAGGAACCAATCAACCGTTAGGGATCCTTTCGAATTTTCCCGTTACTTTGGGAGGCAAGATTGTCTATATAGACGTGATGGTTGTCCAAGGCCCCTTGGATTTTAACTTACTCCTGGAGCATGACTATACTTATGTCATGGGAGCGCTTGTCTCTTCCCTCTTTCATGTACTTTGTTTTCTCCATGAAGGTCAGATTGTGACCATTAATCAGCTTTCATTCATCAGTCCTAATATGAAACCCAATTTACCATCATCCCTTAGTGGTCCTTATATGCCTGTGGTATCTTCCCCGCCACAAGTTAATTATGTGGCCACCTGTTCATTGCCCGCATCCAATGATAGTGTCGTCAATGATGTCGTGTACCGTGTAATGGGGGAATTGGATCCTTATTTCCAGAATGTTATTCTCCCATCAAATGAGACCCTCTTGGAAGTCACAGCCTCTTATGTGTCATGATCAACCCTTCAGAACATATTTCCTTTTCTTGTGTCAAGCTCCTTAAAAAATGAAACAAGCTCTTTAGAGCACAATTCTCTTCTTGTGTCAAGCTCTTTAAAAAATGAAATGAGGTGTCCTGAGGATAGTTCTTTTACTATGTCAACCTCATTAAAAAATGAATTATGTCTCCATGAGGATAATTCTTTTACTGTGTCAACCTCGTTAAAAAATGAAACAAGTTCCCTTTTCAATTCGAGTCTTTGATTAGATCTCGTAAAATACCAGTCGAATCTTTCACTTGAGCTTGTAATTGAACCTTCACTCCATTCACCTATTAGTAACCAAAAATCTACCCATCGAATGAACTAAATCTTGGGGGAATGAACCTCGAATTAAGTCACCATGCTAGGGGAATGAAATTTTTTTTCAAGCATAGTTTGTCTCTGTTTCAAGCTTGTGTAAAAATGAAATCAGTTTCAAGCATAATTTTTCTACATGTTTCAAGCTTGTGTAAAAATGAAACCATTCTCATTTTACCTCTCGTGATTTCCATTTTATCTGCCTGTTTTGCCACAGGAGCCTTGGTTTTCTCATTCCATCGTCACCATCTGCTTGACCGATCATACGCCTTCACTTAGTTGTTATACCCATTCCCGAGGAACCACTGCAATGAGTGGTCTTGTTAGCCAACCTTCTGAATTTTACTTGTTCTAAGTAGTTCCATAATAACCAGAACCAGTTGCTATCCTTTATATCACTCGTTCCTCTAGGAGGAGTCACCTTTAAGCTCGTTTCTAACTTAAAAATAAAATAAAATAAAATAATAATAATAATTTGTGGAGTTTTTGTCTTTTTGAACTCGTTAAAGTAAGGAGAATGTCATTTACCCAGTATATATTTACCCCTTTTTCGGGCTGGGATAAATTATTTATGAAAAATGAATACCTTAGTTAATTGCGGCTAAGAGGCTCTCTCGGACTTTTTTTTTCTACCTTTTCGGAGTCAAGGGACTATTTACGAAAAGGGCCACCTGGAGTTTTCTTTTCGCCTCTTTTCAAACTCTCTAAAAATGAAAATACACTGAGTTTCACCTTTGTCGGACTCGTTAAAATTTAACGGCATTGGACCCGTCACTATGACAATATCAAGTTCCTCCTTCCTGGGGCTCATAAAATGTACTATGATGGCTTTTCCCGGAAAACAATCTTATATGACAAGCATATACTATCCCCTTCAAGATTGTATTAAAAACTAATTAGGTTACTCTCCATAAATGGTGGGGGAAAATGGAACTATTTATTAGTTGCGTTGGCAGTATGTCGCTCTTAAACATGACACATCCTCTATTTCGTGTCTAGTTGGGAACATCCTACATTCATCACTTTTCCTCCATGGGTTTGGGGAATCTGATTGCCTCCCATTCAATTACCAATTTTGTCAACATGACCTTTGATTCCATTTGAGTCAAATACTTCCAAACTCCGGAGTCGTGTCGCTGATATGTTCAAGAGAAGTTCCTTCTGCGGTTTATTCATTACCTAGTTCTTTGTTCAGTCTTGATTCATCATTTTCTTATTTCCTTTGTCTCGTGTCGATGATGTGGGTTACATCATGGCCCTCCTTCGATGGAATGCTTCTTGTTGACTTCGACTCACTATTTAGGATTTTGATCTAGAGATCCCTTTTCAGTACCTTTGAGCCTGCATGCCCTAATGGTAGGTTGTTTGCATTCGACGACAGGTTCGCATCATTGGCCTTCGATCAGATCATTTCACGAGTGTTCAAATTCAGTTCCTTTTTCACATCTCGTGGATTTTACTGCTGGTACCTTGAGGGCCATTATCATTATTGGTGGTCTCTATCACGCCTGTTAACAATTCACATCATTGACTAGTAATCAGGCGATTTTATTGCATGCTCGACTTCAACTCACTCATTCACATGCCTGAATTTCTACTTGATCGGGTTGTGAGGAGCGCAAGACCCTGGATTTTTTCTGATAACGTCCAAGTTGCGAGGCAATATGTATTGTTCATGATTTTACACATGACTCTTCTATATGGATGGTTGCAACCATACCTAAGTCCATATTTGTGATCCTCTTTATTACTTGGTGGTTGTGTCCATACCACGGGTCTTGTTACATGATATTTTTATGGATGGATGCTTCCATACCTTATGTCATATGTTTATCTCAAAGATTTTAGTTATGTATATATGTGCTTGAGGTTTTCCGACGACGACGTCTTGGTCTTGGCATGTGATCGTAAAGCATTTCATCCCTCACTCTCGTTTGACCTTCACGCTTTAGGGGGCACCTATTACACATCTTTTTGTCACTGTCCCTGTACTCCCTATTCCCAAATCCTGGAGGACCTTAACAATGATCCCTATGTATCTTTTCCATCATGAAAATATGCCATTAGATCCCTTATAGTATGCAGAACAAACTCGTTGTTAATCATTCCTGGAGTAGCTCTCAAAAACATGCTTATTTGGAGCAGCACAACCCTTATTTGTCTCACCCGCGCCGATGACTCATCTTAAGCCTATGAGCAGCACTGATCAGTGCTAGTATGGAGATCACACCTACGATGATCCACTTCTGGAAGGTTTTTTAAAATAGAAATGAAGCTTCATGATCTAGAAGCTTCGTGGGTAGAGGTCTGGTTGTTTGTTCATGAGGAAAGGGCCAAGGCCCTCTTGTTCCTATAAAAGAGGAACCACCCAAGGAGATAAGTTGTTTCACCACCTTAAGTGGATCCATGTTCCCTTTCCCATCACTATAAAATGGACATCATCCCATACCTCTGCTAGTTAGAACAGACATAGAAGAACAACAGAGAGAGAATTATTGGTAGAGGCATTGAAGGAGAATTAAGACATTTTGCCTTCTTGTACTGAGTTGAAACGAGTGCTTTAGAGACGTGCCTGGATCCAGACCCGTTGAAGGAGAGCTTTGACATCAAGGCGCAGGTTGTAACTCCTCCCCTTATATTAATATGGTACAACTGATTCTTACTTTCCACTCTTGTCCATGATTCGTGATTAGATTTCTAGTACTCCTTGATCAACTAGATAAATTGTTTTTGCAAAATTCATGTTGTCCTTTCATGTTTTGTGTTGTTTGATCACTTGTGGAGGTAATTGAGCGCTGGCGACAACGGGTATTTAAATGAGAAGAGAAAATAATAAAAAATACTTGGGAAAGGAGCAGCATCGCAACGTCTAATCGAGGTAGGCCATCTCCATATGATCTGTGTTCATTTACAATCTAGGAAAGTAGGTGTTAGATTATTCCCTTTTCTACTAGACCCATCCTAGGGCTAGAGGGATCATCTCTATCCGCAGAGAGTATTTTCCTGCATAACACTCCCAGACCACCAGTACAATCCGCATGCACTAAACCCTCTTCCAGGTGGAAAGACACATGATGTTGGTTCCACATGTTAGCCATCTACAAATTTTGTTATATCTCATGATGGCTAAAAAGGTTCTTAAGCTTTCAAGAATTTTTTTTTTATGAAAAATTTGTGATTTCTTGAAAGCCCACTGTGTTCTTTATTCTAAGTCTACCAATCCACTGAAAATCTTCGCCCAAAACCTCTAAGATTATCCTGCTGATACAAAGGAACTGTGATAAAAGGTTATGTTCATCATCTCATTATTCTCCCTTCCATTTCACCCATTTTTCACTCATTTTAACAGTCATTTTCCTCTTCAAAAAGGGTTTCAGACTCTTCATTACCCTTGAAAAATCCATTTAAATCATGAAAAACCCCCTTCATATGGTTTAAATTCACCCTTTTTATCCTATCGGAACCCCTCAAAACCCTTAAAAAACCTTCATTTCGGCCTAATTCCGCTCCTTTTAGACATTCAGGCTCAAGCGCCTTTCGGCTTAGCCCTAGCCCCTTTTTTCGTCATATATCCTGGTCTCGTGACCAAGCACTAACCCCCATCAGCTATCGCATATCGCAGCCTCTCGATTTCGCTTTACCCCGCTGATGTCGCACCCCCGATAGACATTCTGCCGATGGAATCCTAACCGTCGATCTGCTTCCATCCGATGGTCCGCGCTCCATCAGCCATCGCAATCTTCTGTTCCGCCTTCCCTTCTCTCCACAATGTGCATCCCGCCGATAAGCTATGAGAAGTTGATCACTGTCAGATCCAACAGTAATCGGCCCCCCTCCGCTCCATTCTCATTCCCCCTGCGAAGAGATCCTGACCATTGATCCATCAGATCCAACGACCATCGCTCCTTCACTTCTTCGCTCCGCTCCCAACTATTCCCGTCTATTCACTTTTCCTCGATATAATCTCCACCGTTGATCCTCCCAATCCAACGGTCATCGCTCTTTCGCCGTCCTCTCGCCCCATTTGTTATTTATGCGAAACTGCAAAAAGATCTCGACTGTCGATCCTCCAGTTCCGACGATCGTCGCTCCTTTGCATTTCTACCTCTCTCCGCCCCATTCATTATTTTTTGTGCATATGCAATATAATATGGACCGTTGATATTTCAAATGCAACGGCCAACGCACTCTCGTATTTCTCATTTCACTCTGCGACATCCCCTTCTACCCACCTTCTCCGATAATGTCTTGACTGTCGATCCTCCAGATCCGACGGCCATCGCATCATCACCCTTTCGGCCCTCGCCCCACCTTTCCATTCGGCCCGCTTCCTTGTGAAAGGATCTTCACCGTTGATCCTCCAAATCCAACGGTGATCACTCTTTTGCCATTCATCCATTCGCCCACCCATATATTTTATTTTGCGTATTTCCGCTATTCATCTCCACTGTTGATCCTCCAGATCCAATGGTCATCACTCTTTCACATTTTCGCTGACCCTCTCAATCATTTGTGATTTAAGCGAAATTGAAAATAGATCCCAACTGTCGATCCTTCAAATCTGACGTCCATGATCTTATCACGCACCAACTCGTGTACCCCCCCTTCCGTGCATTTTGAATGCGAAAAAAGGTGGTTTTTCCAGGGTTATGTGTCACCTTCAGAGCCATATCGCGTTTACTTGGCTCAAAACAGCTTACTACCCAAGCCCTATGTGAAAACCATCCCCGGTTTTCACAAAAACGCCTCCCTCCTCTGCGCGCTCGATTTCAAATTTTCTCCGCCTGGTTCCATCGGAACCCTCCCCTGCTTCTTCCTCTCCTCTACAATGCTTCTTCGACAAACTCAAACCCATTCCGGACCTCTGAAAAGAAGTTTAGATCCAAAAATGCAGGTTTTTATTAATGTTTTGTTTATTTGTGTAGGTTTAATGGCGCCCGAGCCTGAAGGGCCATTCCACAATCAAATTTAGTAACTGAGGCCTCAGGATGACGATCCGAGGGTCTGTGAGCAAAGAAAAAGGGAATCAGGGGTTTAATTCCATGGATTAATCGATGTCTCATGAACATTGATTAGGTTTAATGAAATCTTTCGGCACAGCAACAGAAGACACCTGTGCAAGAAAATAAGACAGTGGTTAAGGCTTAAATGAAGATTAAAGGTTAAAAATCAGAGATGAACAGAAGTTTAAAGAAGTCCAAAAACTGTTAAATACAACATGATGAATTAAGAAGGCCAAAAGCTAAATCAGGCCTTAAGCACAGTTTATTGCTTAGATCAAGAAGGCTTAGGCTAAAGCAGCCTTGAACACGTCAACACAGAGCAGTTATTCAATCAGAAATATCAACTGACTCCTTTGGCCATTCTTTATCTGTAAAGGCAAAAAATCAGTTATTATGCAAAAGAATATGTTTTAAACTGTTAGAACAGTTATTGTAGAGCCTTAAAAGTCAATATTTTCCACCTATCTTTATCTCAGAGATTAAGATAAAGTTATTTAATAGAGAAGTAGCTGCAAATATTATTACCTTATGCCCTACGTGGTTTTCAAGGCTAGGAATGCATTTACTCTGTAATTAATAACATTTTGAACCCTAGAAGAGTTTCACCTCCTCATTTGTAGCATAAATACTGCATTGGAACTCATTGTAAAGGTTGGATTTTGATGACTGATGCTGGAATAATACATAGTTCTTCGAAGCTCTTGAAGAGAAATTGATGTATTGGAACTCATGTATGATCTGATTTGCTTGTTGATGGAGAAGGATTGTTTGCAGGATCCATAGGCTTGGTTGATGGTGAAGTTTTCTAGTTTTCCATTATGTTTTCCATCTTGCTATGTTGCAGTAGGACAAATAATTTAGATTAAGAAATGTTTTCTAATGGCACCTTAAATCTGTTTGTCCTTCACTGCCTTAATGTTTTCTTCTGCTAAGGTACATTAGAGATATCATTTCTTGCTCTCTAGCAAGTTCTTAGCTCGTCCATTTCTTGAATAAATTAGATCAGTTAGCATCAATTATGATTTATGGTTAGCCTTGCATATTGTTTCCATTGAAATATTCCGTTCTTGGAATCATCTCTTTAAAGCATATTTGTCTAGGTTTGTCAAAGAAGTCTGTTTAAAATCATGCTCTTTGCTTTAGCTAAAATTGTTTTAAGGAAACCTTATAGCTGTAACTTTGGATGTTAGAGTTTTCTCTCCTTCTATGGTTATAGTTAGTTGTGTATCTTAAATGTTTTTTTGCCCTAGATGATAAAAGCTCTGAAAGTTGGATAAGTTTCTTACCTTTCTAAGTCTTTATCTGAATGTTTGTCTTGGTTAATTATTTGTTTTCAGTCTGAAATCAAATGGATTAGGTTCTTCTTATGCCTTTGATTCTCTTGTTTTTCTTATCAATTTTCTAACTCCCTCAGTTTACAAGTATATAAAGGATTCAGATTTAGCCCTTTATTAGTTTTTTGTTCTCAATATTTATGTCCATTTCATAAATCCTTCATAACCTTAAAAGATCCACCAACCAAGTAAACTTGCTCTGTGAATGCTCTTAAACACCATTGACGAAATTATTTGGACCTTGTTAGACTCCATTGCCAAATGAATTAACAATATTCCATGTTTCCTATCTAAAATCTATCAAAGTATCATACCCAACCAAAAAAAACAATCAAAATACCTTGCACTTAACATCTAGCCTAAAATCAACCCTAATAAGTAAACAAGACATATCTTTGCACACATTGAGAGATCCCTCTCCGAATCCAGGAAGGCTAGGTCCTTGGATTCCAAAGCTTGGTTTGATGTTACCCTTGTCAATTTGTATCTCAATCAATCTAGCAAATTACGGGGAGCTAACATAAATGGCGATCACGGTGGGACTGAGTTCATAGTAGCCTGAAAAAACTCTTATAGCCTCATATACATCCCTAGTTTGACTTAAAAACCAACCCATAGCCAGAGTAGAAACTAATTACTTCATTATCCTAGCAAGATAATGACTTAGTTAGGGTATACTCATTAACCTTAAGGCTACATAAAGAAACTAAAAACCCAAAATCACTCCCTAGATTGATTTTTTATCAAGAATTTGGTGGTGGACCATTGTATACATATCTTCAAAAATTCAAAAATTTCCACCTGGCGACTCCACTGGCCTCCAGCAGGCCTATTACTTCACTAGTCCTTGTAAACTCCCCTGGGAATGCATTGAGAAAACCCAATCATGCTGTTGGTGGACAAAAAAGTTCAAATCTTCCACCTGGCGACTGCACAACCTCCAAAAGACCTAAAGACTCCACTAGTAGAGAAATCTAAACTGGTTGAAAAGATTTAGTGACCCTTTCTGATTAACAAACATGGATCCAAGGATACAAAGGAGATATGCTCCAATGAACATAGATCATATCCCTGGATTCCCACACAAAATGCCTCAAATAGATTGGATGAAAAACCTGCCTATTTTTCAAGATGAAAAGTTTGACGACCCCTTGTTACATCTCATCAAATTTGATATACACATATGGAGGTTAAAGGTTGAATGGCACGAGGTCTGCCTCATGAAAATGTTTATGGTAACATTAGAAGGTAAGGCAAGAAATTGGTATGAATGGCTAGAACATGGCATCTTGTTTTCTTTAAAGGATTTCCACAAGATATTTTATAAACACTATATAGGGTATTATCCATCTCTATCATTAGCTGAAAATTGTTGTGATCAATTTCAGGATATCATACAACACCTTATAGATAGTGACGATTTAGATAATCTGTATCTTGAAGATCTCTTAGTAGCAATTCATGATTTTCATTCTCAAAACATCTATCATGACAGCCAAGAAGAGTTAGTCGAGGAAGAAATCAATCAAGGAATAGAAGGAAAACCACAAGATCTCTCTGAAATCACAAGTGATGATTTATCATCCCTTCTAAATAAAGCTCAAGAAGACATTCAACCTCAAAATCAACCTTCACAAGAAAGAGAGAACTATTTTACTTCTATCCAAAGAAAGAGAAAAATGCCTCCTCTTTTAACTGAAGACGAAATAAACCAAATGTTAAATATGCAGCCAACTTCTAAGCCTTTATATAAACAATACATTTCCGTTCATTCTCCTACCAATCCCATATACCATAAATTAGAAAGTGAACTTGTAGATCAATTCAAAGAAGAACAAGCTGATAATCCAATATGTTTGATTGGTAATGTTATTTATGTTGATGATTCTCAAAAGTTTGATCAGTCTGACGATGATGTTCTCCAAATATAAACTAACCTTGCAGAGAAATCAGAAGTTGATTTGTGGGATGAAGTTCACTATCATCAGCTTGAAAAAATTAAGAAGCCAATAAAGGTCATGTATGACACTGATGAGGAAAGCCTTGAAAATGAGGAGTCTCTGAATCTTTTCTCTACTTCACTTCAGTCCTTCAGAAATAATTTTCATATGATTGGAAATCAATAGTCTTTTAGTTTTGATGATGAGGTTGGGAAAGATAATGAGTTTCTTGAACTAGTTGTTAATGAAAATCTTTTTCCTGAAAGGGATGAGGAAATCATATGGGACACAAAATCCTCCTCAACTTCATAATTGCAGCCACCAAGTCCCATTGAATTTCAAATTTCAAATGAAGACTTGGAAAATGATAATCACATAAGAGTTGTTGAACTACTTTCACAAGAAGACTTACTGCCAAGGAGTGCTCCTACTCATCAACATGATGGCCTCCTTACATAATTCAGCCCATTCATTCATAATACATTAGGTTTTCTAGAGTATAACATTGCAATATATGATGAGTCTACCAGTTCAGATGATCATGAGGAAGAGGTGGAGTTTCTATCCCAAAAGAGTCCCAAGCATAGCCAAGTGGAAGAAGGAGTAGTCCTGAATGAAGCTTATGTCTCAAATCCTCTAGATCAGGTATTATTCCAAGATCCATTTGTTGTTTTCCTTGAGAAATCTAAAGAAGGAGTGTGTTCTGCCAATAACAGTCTGTTGCAAAGTATGAGAAAAATTTTAGGCACTACTGTTCGAAAACAAGTGATGTGGAAGTGGCCTTTTGATTTCTTCAGCACTCTCAAAGAGCTGAAACAAGATCAATCATGGAATCATCTGCTTGATTGGTTGTGTTGGAAAAGATATTTCACCAAATGAATGTATATTATGTATAGGTTAGATTAGGAGAAATAGATAGATATGCAAAATAAGCTCAGCCTTGTGAGCATATTTTTAGTCTTATAATGTTTTGAAAAAATGAAAATACAAAAACAATGAAAGAAAAGAAAAGGAAAAGAGGGCAGATTAAAAAAAGGTACAACCCTGTACCCAAAAAAGAGAATTTTCTGAAAGTGTGCAACTCTAAATGCCACTACTGTTTCAAAATGATATCTTGATCAGTCATCTAACCTAATCATGGTTGAACATGCTTTAAATTTATGTTGATAAGTTAGTAGAAACATTGATGGATACAATTATTTTAGACTTGGCTTAGCAGTAGAATAGATTATGATAGAAAAGAAATGGTTCTAAAAAGCTCAAAACTTGAACCAAAGAAAGAAAGAAGGATGTTCATAATTTTCAGATCTTAAGCCTTCACAATTTTGTTTTAATTTTCTACAAATAAATTCTATGTGCAGCTTGTACATAAAGCCATAAACACCATAGCAAATCAGACTGCTTAATTCTGATTTAGCTATGTTTTAAATTTCTATTTTAGAATATAGAGAATGCAGATATGTCAAATAGCTTAATCTTGACAGATAGTAGTATAGGTGGAAATAAAAGAGTTCAACTATTTAATCTGGACTCTCGGAAGAAATAAGGATAGATTTAGATTAGTTTTTCCTGTTTTCAAAATAAAAAAAATGATTGATGTTAAAGGTTTGCAAGTCCAAGTGCACCTTATGAAGAAAAAATGTTAGGAAGTAGGTTGTGTAGGTAGTTGTCTGGGAAGAAATTGATTTGTTATGATGTAATACTGATCATCTTTTTGAGCAACAATGATCAAAGGAGAATGAGGTTGTCAAAATGCAAGGCACTGGTCTATTTTCCAGAGATATATCTCTAAGGTTCTTGACACCTCCAAGTAGTTGCCTTCCCCAAATGGAGCCATTGTTAGCCATCTATAAATTTTGTTATATCTCATGATGGCTAAAAAGGTTCTTAAGATTTCAAGAAACAAATTTTTATGAAAACTTTGTGAGTTCTTGAAAGCCCACTGTGTTCTTTATCCTAAGTGTACCAATCCACTGAAAATATTCGCCCAAAACCTCCAAGATTATCCTGCTGATACAAAGGAACTGTGATAAAAGGTTATGTTCATCATCTCATAATTCTCCCCTCCATTTCACCCATTTTTCACTCATTTTAACAGTCATTTTCCTCTTAAAAAAGGGTTTCATACTCTTCATTTACCCTTCATTACCCTTGAAAAATCCATTTAAATCATGAAAACCCCCTTCATATGGTTTAAATTCACCCTTTTTATCCTATCAGAACCCCTCAAAACCCTTAAAAAACCTTCATTTCATCCTAATTCCGCTCCTTTTAGACATTCAGGCTCAAGCACCTTTCAGCTTAGCCCTAGCCCCTTTTTTCGTCATATAGCCTAGTCCTGTGACCAAGCGCTAATCCCCATCGGCTATCGCATATCGCAGCCTCCCGATTCCACTTTACCCCTCCGATGTCGCACCCTGATAGACATTCCGCCGATGGAATCCTAACCGTCGATCTGCTTCCATCTGACGGTCCACACTCCATCGGCCATCACAATCTTCCGTTCCGCCTTCCTTTCTCTTCGCAATGTGCATCCCGCCGATAAGATCTGAGCCATTGATCGTTGTTAGATCCAATGGCAATCGGCCCCCCCTCCGCTCCATTCTCATTCCCCCCGCGATGAGATCATAACCGTTGATCCATCAGATCCAATGAACATCGCTCCGTCGCTTCTTCGCTTCGCTCCCAATCATTCCCATCTATTCACTTTTCCCCGATATAATCTCCACCATTGATCCTCCCAATCCAATGGTCATCGCTCTTTCTTCGTCCTCTCGCCCCATTTTTTATTTATGTGAAATTACGAAAAGATCCTGATCGTCAATCCTCTAGATCCGATGGTTGTCACTCCTTTGCATTTCTGCCTCCATCCACCCCATTCATTATTTTTTGCACATATGCGATATAATCTGGACCATTGATCTTTCAGATCCAACAGCCAGCGCACTCTCGTATTTCTCATTTCACTCTGCGACATCCCCTTCTACCCACCTTCTCCGATAAGATCTTGATTGTTGATCCTCCAGATTCGACGATCATCGCATCATTGCCCTTTCGACCCTCGCCCCACCTTTCCATTCGGCCCGCTTCCCTGTGAAAGGATCTTCACCATTGATCCTCCAGATCCAATGGTGATCGCTCTTTTTCCATTCATCCATTCCCTCGCCCATATATTTTATTTTGTGGATTTCTTCTATTCATATCCATTGTTGATCCTCCAGATCCAACAATCATCGCTCTTTCGCATTTTCGCTGACCCTCTCGATCATTTGTGATTTGCGCGAAATTACGAATAGATCCCAATCGTCGATCCTTCAGATCTGACGGCCAAGATCTTATCGCGCACCAACTTGTCTACCCCCCTTTTCGTGCGTTTTGAACACGAAAAAGGTGGTTTTTCGGGGTTACGTGTCACCTCCAGAGCCATATTGCGTTCACTTGGCTCAAAACAGCTTACTGCTCGAGCCCTATGCGAAAACCATCCCCAGTTTTCACAAAACTGCCTCCCTCCTCTGCGCGCTCGATTTTAAATTTCCTCCGCTCGGTTCCACCTTTGGAACCCTCCCCCGCTTCTTCCTTTCCTCTACAATGCTCCTTTAACAAACTCAAACCCATTATGGACCTCTGAAAAGCAGTTTAGACAAAAAACATAGGTTTTTATTAATGTTTTGTTTATTTGTGCAGGTTTAATGGTGCCCGAGCCTGAAGGGCCATTCCACAATCAAATTTAGTAAGTGAGGCCTCAGGATGACGATCCGAGGGTCTATGAGTAAAGAAAAAGGGAATCAAGGGTTTAATTCCATGGATTAATAGATGTCTCATGAACTTTGATTAGGTTTAATGAAACCTTCCGACGCAGCAACAGAAGACACTTGTGCAAGAAAAGAAGATAGTGATTAAGGCTTCAATGAATATTAAAGGTTAAAAATCATAGATGAACATAAGTTTAAAGAAGTCCGAAAAGTGTTAAATACAGCATGATGAATTAAGAAGGCCAAAAGCTAAATCAGGCCTTAAGCACAGTTTATTGCTTATATCAAGAAGGCTTAGGCTAAAGCAGCCTCGAACACGTCAACACAGAGCAGTTATTCAATCAGAATTATCAACTGACTCCTTTAGCCATTCTTTATCTGTAAAGGAAAAAAAGCAGTTATTACGCAAAAGAATATATTTTAAACAGTCAGAACAATTATTGTAAAGATAGGATAGAGCCTTAAAAGTCAATCTTTTTCACCTATCTTTATCTCAGAAATTAAGACAAATTTATTTAACAGAGAAGTAGCTGCAGATATTCTTACCTTATGCCCTGCGTGGTTTTCAAGGCTAGGAATGCATTTACTCTATAATTAATAACATTTTGAACCCTAGAAGAGTTTCACCTCCTCATTTTCAGCATAAATACTGCATTGGAACTCATTGTAAAGGTTGGATTTTGATGACTGATGATGGAATAATACATAGTTCTTCGAAGCTCTTGAAGAGAAATTGATGTCTTGGATTCATGCATGATCTGATTTGTTTGTTGATGGAGAAGGATTGTTTGCAGGATCCATAGGCTTGGTTGATGGTGAAGTTTTATTTTGTTTATGTTTTATAGTTTTCCATTATGTTTTCCATCTTGCTATGTTGCAGTAGGACAAAGAATTTAGATTAAGAAATGTTTTCTAATGGCACCTTAAATCTATTTGTCCTTCACTGCCTTAATGCTTTCTTATGCTAAGATACATTAGAGAAATCATATCTTGCTCTCTAACAAGTTCTTAGCTCGTCCATTTCTTGAATAAATTAGATCAGTTAGCATCAATTATGATTTATGGTTAGCCCTGCATATTGTTGCCACTGAAATATTTCGTTCTTGGAATCATCTCTTTAAAGCAGCTTTGTCTAGGTTTGTCAAAGAAGTCTGTTTAAAATCATGCTCTTTGCCTTTACTTAGCTAATTTTTTTTTAAGGAAACCTTATAGTTGTAACTTTGGATGATAGAGTTTTCTCTCCTTCTATGGTTATAGTTACTTGTGTATCTTAAATGTTTTTCTACTCTAGATGATAAAAGCTCTGAAAGTTGGATAATTTTCTTACATTTCCAAGTCTTTATCTAAATGTTTGTCTTGGTTAATTATCTGTTTTCAGTCTGAAATCAAATGGATTAGGTTCTGTTTATGCCTTTGATTCTCTTGCTGTTCTTTTCAATTTTCTAACTCCCTCAGTTTAAAAGTATATAAAGGATTCGGATTCAACCCTTTATTAGTTTGTTGTTCTCAATCTTTATGTCCATTTCATAAATCCTTCATAACCTTAAAAGATACACCAACCAAGTAAACTTGCCCTGCAAATGCTCTTAAACACTATTGAAGAACTTATCTGGACCTTGTTAGACTCCATTTCCCAATAACTTAACAATCTTCCATGTTTCCTATCTAAAATCTATCAAAGTATCATACCCAACAAAAAAAAACAATCAAAATACCTTGCACTTAACATCTAGCCTAAAATCAACCCTAATCAGTAAACAAGACATATCTTTGCACACATTGAGAGATCCCTCTCCAAATCCAGGAAGGCTAGGTCTTTGGATTCCAAAGCTTGGTTTGATGTTACCCTTATCAATTTGTATCTCAATCAATCTATCAAATTAGGGGGAGCTAACACCATAGTTGCAATGTCGACGGGGATGGGATAGAAAAAACTGGAGAAGTCGGGATATTAGGGTTGAGACTCAAAAATTGTTCAAATAAGCTTGAGTTCAGAACCCTAAACTCTATTAAACCCGTGGTTGACGAAACAATCTCCATGTCTGTATGTCGGGCCTCTAGTTTTTCGATACCTTTCATAAAAAGACTTGCATGAGCCCTAACTGGCTGTTGAGGTGGGTATTTGACCATATTTGGTCAGGCACCAAAGAGTCGGATGAGTAATCCAACTATTCCTCCTCCATAATGGAGTTGCTCGCAAGTTTGGTTTGTTCCATGAAGAAAAATGCCAAGAAACGGTTCCTTCCTCTCTCCGCGGTCATTCCAATACGGGAAGAATGTAAGCATCAGTAATGACACTGGGATCCAGAGCAGTGCAGGGAAATAATTATTTCCCCTATGTTGGGCTGACTCCTTCCTCGGACCACCAAAACCGCCAAGGTCAACCCAAAACCACCAAGCCCATGACAGGGTAAATCTTATGATTTATGTTGTATCCTCGAACCGGTGGCAGCAAAACGAGAAGTATGGTGGTAAGTGTATATGCACCACATCGAGTTCCATGACAGGCACTATGAATTGCAGATAATCCTTAACTAGTGCTAGGGTCGAACCAAAGCGAAAAACCATGACCGCCATAGCTAAGGTTTAGCTAGGGTTTTCGCCAACACTAACGCGCCATCGCTCTGGAGCTAGAGCTTAATTTCTATTCATGAAATAATTAAAATATTGATCCCATGTGTTTTATGTACATGGATGTTCAATTATATTGATTTTATATATGTGACTAATTCCATTCCAATACATTGTTAGCCAATGAATAAACCAATGTAATAGAACTCCGAGGGACATGTTGATAAATGATATAATCAAATGAATGTTCATGCAGAGGTACACTGAGATAAAAATGAAATAGCATATGATTTTTGAAATTATAGATATGATTCACCTATAATACCACGAGCTAAGATTTCATATTTACCACCAATTTATGGATGATTGGAGCCTCAGTTAAGAGTTTAATGACAACACTGTATTTTGCTACGTTGTTAGTGGTAGGACCTAGAAAGATGCTCCATGAACCCAAAATTTCGTTAGTGGGAAAACAAAATACCCATGTTGTAGAAGCAATGTTCCAGAAAATACATTTTTTTCCATCGACATATCCTACATAGATCGAAGGGGGTATGGACATCTGCAAACTAAGTACCAAACATGATAAATAACGGATTGAAACATCACACACATGCAAGAAAAAATTAAAATCATACTAATTATATATGTATAGGGTACCATTCTCAAAGGTCTAGTCATAATACTTCTTGAGATAGAGCTCGTTGTGGGGCTCCAAAATTTTTTTCACAACATCGTCTATGAGCACATATGCCCCCTTCTTTAAAACATTTTTAACAATGTATGGACCGAGTCAAAGGGGTTCTTACTTTACTGCACCGATTTGATAATTTTTTTATCATAGACCAAGACCAGGTCAGCTCAAGGAAAAAAAAAATAAATAAATAAAAAGAGGTCAAATAGACTTATATTGAAGTCTGACATCCTTTTGGTGAACCTCATTGGCTAGAAGAGAAAAATAAAGGAGGTGTTCTTCCTTAGTCGAAGTGTTTGGGAGAAGTTTGAAAAAAAAAAAATTAAGATGGAATCTCACATTCGATAAGTAACATCACTTCAATGTCATAAATAAGTTGGAAAGGAGTGAAACTCGTGGAGATATTGGCCAAGGTTCAATAAGCCCAAAAGGGAAGAAAATAACATTAGTACTAGTTCCTTTTGTGGTTCTCAACCATACGTTGGATCATAATTTCAAGGACACGATTGATGGCCTCGACTTGACCATTATATTGAGGATAGTGGGGGGTGGAGCTCTCATGGTGGGACCAAAACTTGGCTTCCAATTCATTCATCATATGGTTATGAAATTGAGCACTGTGATCAATCACAAAATCTTTGGGAACATTGAACCTACCAATGATATGATTAAAGTAAAAAAGGTCACGGTGGTGCCATCGACAGAGTAGGTGGGCATAGGGGCCCTATTTTGTGAAGTAATCTACAACCACAATGATGTAATTATGACCGTCAGACAAGGTACTTATAATGCATAAAATTGATACTCGATTTAGCAAGGGACCGATAACAACCACTGGATGAACGAGAGGAGGATGAACATGCATTTTGTGAGTAAATATCTAACATGGATGACACCTTTGGACCACAATCATACAATCCTTGAAGAGTGATGACCAAAATTACCCAATGCACAATATTTTCTAAATAGTGGTTAACCCAGATAATTGACTTCCACATTCCCTGCATGACAGCCATTCATAACATGTTCAACATGTTCATGATTCATACATCGACATAACACCAAGTTAACCCTATGGTGATAAATGGTATTATCAATGATGAGTTTTTGTTTGGATTTTTGGTGTATGTGGAAACTGTGATCACGAGACAACTCGAGTGGAAAATTTTGTGTCTAGAGATAGAGCAGGATATCCCCATACCAAGGATCAAGACATGCTAATGAGGAACAAAGTTTCTTCTAGAAAATAATCAATAATCATTGTTTCATCAGAAGTAGGGAGAAGGTCAGATAACGTCTCTGCAAAGGCCAAATATTATCGGAAATACCGAGAGAGGGGTGAATCAGTATTCTCTCAGTATTTCTTTTCAATTGTTATTTTTACCATTTAGATCACTTATAATAAGAACACAAAATTAACAATAAGAATAAATACTTTTATTAATCTCTTGTTTATAATAAATACAATACAATAATGTGTAGGGCTCCAACCCTAGATGAAGATACCAATATTCATTCCTACCAGGCACCAACTTGTATTCTCACAAGCACCAACTTGGACTTCACGAGGCTATGACCTCTAGGGCTCCAACCTCTAGGGTTCCAACCCTATCTCTGGTACAGGCACCAACCTGTTCATCTTGAGGACTCCTATCCTCTAGGGCTCGAACCCACAACTTAAATTTGTCAAGATATGTTTAATGGTATTTCACGGCTCCCGATATCTTCTAAAACGACCCCTAACAATATCTTCACCTTCAACACTACCTTCTCCAAATCACTTCATCAATGAAAACTTTGTCTTCTTAGAAGGTGTCTCCATATCTCTTCATGTTACCTCCAAGATTACATCATGAGAGCCTTCAACAGTGCATCATGGTCTCTCCAATAATGTCTCTAATGGAATTCTAAATGACTCTCCAAGATATGCTCAAGGTCAACTCCAACTTCTCTTCATGTTACCCATTCACGTTTTTCAAAGTTACATCATGAGGACTTCAACACTGCATCATAATCTCCAAGGGTTTCTTCAAGATCAAATTAATTATTCAATAATTCTTTCCCAATATGTCTTCACAATACCTTCACAATTTCCTCAACAAGCTTCTTGATGTTTTCTTTCCCAATATGTCTTCACAATACCTTCACAATTTCCTCAACAAGCTTCTTGATGTTGACTTCAAAAGGATGTTCTATACTCCTTCATAAGTATTCACTTCAAAAAGACTCAAGTTAACACAATCATCTTCAAACCCTTGCACTCAAAAGGTGATTCAACAAAGCTTAAATTATGTCTTCAAGTGAATCAAAGCACTACCTTTTAAAAAACTTATGTCATGAGGTTGCTCCAAACATAGACCAAAGTACCTTCTCCAAAAGTGTCTTCAAAGTATGTACTATGATTGTCTTCAAAAAGGTTGCAATAGGATTGCTCAAATAAGGTGAATTACTTCACAAATGGTGTTATAGGATCGCCTTCAAAGACTGCTCCAGGGATGACTGAAGACTGCCCAAGCTAGGCCTGATATATGCACTGAAGAAAGGCCAAACTAACTGATCCAAGGAAGAATAAAGACCATACTAATTACAACTCCGAAAATTGAGCCTAGGCCCTGCAATAAGGAAAAAATCCGAAGTTATTTAATTCATGATCTATAACAGGGCTGCATTCTCCAATTTCGTGGTCTGCAACAAGGCTGTAGTAACAAGTATGTTAAGGCCAAAATTTTAGGCTTTGATAGGGCCGAATTTTTTTCCATGCATTCAGTGCCGAAAAAATTATTTCCACATGTGCAAATAGATCTGCAAGAGATATATCCTTCTAGCCCAAAATGCTGTAATTATGATCTCCCTTTAATATCCTCGGCCTCCTGTTTTATCTATGAATTCTCATTGTATTCTTCACCAATATTTTCATACCAAAATGATGAGCACGACTAGTTATTTATAGTTGTTTGTGTATGGAATGAATATTCGTGTCTTTTGGTTAAGGAACTAACATACCAAATTGAGCCGACGTGTGCTATAGAGAACCGACCTGTACACCATAATTATTATCTTTTAATTTTGGCAAAATATTTATTAACTGAGAATGGAAATTTCCTTTTTCCACAGACTTCATGCTTGTATCTAATATAGTAATGTCATTACAAAACCTTTCTTCAGCAGCTGGTCTTTTAAATGTAAAGTCTTGTTTTGGTTGGATAGAGAAGATCATGGGATCATAAGGATATGTGTCTCGTTTCCTATTTGTATTTTAACTCTAAGAAGACATGTGCCTTATCACTTCCTATTTGGATTGTAACTCTAGAGATATAGGGAGAGATTCATGGACTCTCATTAATGAGATAGCTTCTAATATTTTGTATAAATAGGGGAAGCTTTCTCCTATCAAATCATGTGTAAAATTGGAGTTATGCTCAAGCTTTGAATACATAATTAGATTGTGGCACCTTACTCAGGAATGTTCCTTCATTTTGACTTGGTTTTGCTTACATATGGAGCATCTCTATTTACCATCTCTCATACTTTTAGATTAGCTACCTAAAATGTGTGAGATTTACTTGCTTTTATAGATTAAAGTTTATTTTCTATCTTAGTATTAGTTTTAGAATGACAGTGTAATCTTTGCTTTTTTAAAAACATTTCAATAGGATATATTTATCTATTTTCCAATTGGATTAAGTTTGAGGCAATAAAGCTCACAGTTATTTAGTTTCTTTTCATGTTCTGTTATTTACTTTCTTAGTTCAAACTATCAATTCATTGTATAATTGAATGTTCCTAAAATATCAGGCTAAGAAGGTGATACTTTCAAGTTGGGTGATTGAATGTTCAAACTATACAATCATTGAGCTTTACTTTTACATGCTTTTACATTGCTTTTTAGATCCTCATTCAATTGTATAATTGGGTGTTCTTAAAGATCATTTCAAGAAGGTGATTTTATCATATTTTTAAACTAAATACTTGAATACCTAACTTATGCAATTATTGAGTTTTCCCTTTGCATGCTTTAATTGATTTCCTAGATTTAAAGACTAAAGTATAATCAGTTGTTTGTACATCATCTCAAGAGGGTGATTATATCATATTGGATGTTGAAGTGATTTGAACATACCTTAGTTGTTTTCCTTTACATGCTTTGAAATGATTTCTTAAATTAAAATTTCAATTCCTGCAAGTGTGATTGTGCGCGCTATATTTTCTTTTGAATTTATTTTTTTTTCGTTACTTGATTTCATAGGTTAGTAGAATTTCATTTTCATTATTTGATTTCATATATTAGATGAATTGGTTTTTATTATTTTGTAGTTAGATTGATCTAAACTGAAAGACAATTTCTAGCACATACAATACACGCATGCTTCACAAATTTACGAAACCCCCAGGTTGAAAAATTAAATGACAGGAAATCACTTTGCCAACATTTTGGCATCGTTGTCGGGGAAGTGTGCATAGGAATTAGATTTCAGTCTAGAGTGTATTTTATTTATTTTTTTAGTTTTTACTAACCATTTATGGACAGAGGATCTAGAATGAAGTCCAAATACTACATTGAGGAATGGTATCAAAAAGTGATTGTGCCACAACATTCATCAATTCTTCAAGAGATCCATGTGGAAAATCGAAAGATCAAGACGATTTTTCATATCCTTGCAAACAATCAGGTACATTTTTCAAGTTTGGATATGAATATTTCAAAGGTTCTAATCCGTAAATGGATTCATTGGAAGCATTCATATACTTATGAAGAAAAAAAAACCAAGCTTGGCCAGAATTTTAGAATTTGTAATTTTTTTTTCAAAAAAATAATAATCAACGTTGATTAATTCATTTTGAATAAATTTTAGTGACGCAGTAAGAATCACTTCGTTTTTTTTTATCACCATCAGAAATGAATTTTGTGTGTGAAAATATGAATTTTTGAATTGCATAAATAGATTTGACGACGCTGACTAGTATGCTCTCTTCCCACGCCTCGTTGCGACCTGGAAGATCAGAAAATTAGATCAGTCAATTTAAAAATTCAAATTCAAATATTCATTAAAAAAATTGTTGGAAATTGATCTACAATTATATTGAAAATCGTTGTTTGAGTCATGATCCTTTTTGTTGTCCATATATGTATGATCGGCTCTGTAATTTTTAATTTTTTGCATCCTCTCAACCTTTTTCTGATTTATTGAATTGCATGTGCACAATTTTTCTTTAAAAAAATGGAAATATTATTTTGTTTAAATTTAAAATATATGTGTGTGTGTGTGTGTGTGTATTTAAATGTAACATATATCAACAAAAAAACACACACACACACACACCTTTTCCTTTCCATATTCGGTCTTCCTCAAGTAGCAGTTATTAGAAATCGATTTTAAAAGTTGCAGAGAAAGACAATGAAGGTGTATCAGATGAATAAACTGTTGATGAAGAGAAGATTGCAAATTGTTGATGAAAAGAAGATTGCATATTCAATTGCAGAGGAAGACAATGAAAGTGTATCAGATGAAGAAACTGTTGATGAAGAGAAGATTGCAGATTCCATTGCAGGTAATTGGAATGAGGGTGATCGATCCGAACTTTTCTGTCAGAGACAAACCATTACATATCAAAACCTGCAAATAAAAAATCAAACCACAACAATTTTATTTTGCTGCAGAAGTAATTGTCAGAAAAAGAAATTTCCAGAAATGCGTAACTACTAAAAACACCCGATTTTAAAACACATTTTATGAGAAAACCGAGGCAAATTAGGAAAAAATAAAACATGGGTTTTTTTCGAAAACGGGGGAAATTAGGTAACACGCGAGAAATTTGCTAGATTTCGTAGCCATTTGAGAGAAATTCAGGGTTCTTCGAAGCTCTATTTTGCAGATTGCGTGAGGGAAAAACGATTTGTTTTGAACTGTTTAAACATGGCAAGTTAAAAGCAGAAGAATCCAAGTTAATAACAAACTCTGCTCCACATGGCGTGTTTTCTAAGAGTCCAATTTGATTTAATAAATTTGATTTTACACACATATGTGTCTCTTCATTAAAAAAATAAATACTAATAATATATATATATATATATAATAAAATAAAATAAATATAATTTGCATATACAATCGATTTATTGAAGCAATTTAAAAATGAAAAATACTTGTAAAATTTGATTGAAATAATTTTTTGTGCAAGTATTTTTTTTCACCGCTTCAAATATTTTTGACAACATGCTTTTGCAGCACAAATGACGATTCAATTTGACAAATTTAATAATGACTTGCAGAACAATTGGAAGAATATTTATATGATTTCTCAATATTTGGCATTAAATTTTTTTTTTTTGTGTATTTTTCTATGAAGCTTTAACTTGCAGGACATAACGAATCTTTGTGATGCCAATCATATTACTGAGCACATTGCATGAAGTCATCCGACAACAGGGAGTTGATTTATTTTTCATGGTTATTTCTTAAAAATGGATTGTTATTAATATCATGAATTGGGATGGATATAACACTTTTGATTTTCCTTTAATCTGTTTTATTTGACATTCAATTTTTTGCGTAAGAATCAAGAAGGAATTGGCCATTTCTTTTTTAACACACATGTTCTTTATGACAAGTTTTTTTTTGCAGGTATCGGATGATCTAATGATCATTGAAGAAAACCAGTTGTGCACAATTGGTCTTCAAATCACTGATTTCATAATAAACATAAGAACAAATCAATGTCCATATCCATCAAGACCATTACCTTTCCTCCCTTTTGAATTATAAATCCAACCAAGCGATTCAAAGCAAGCCACAGTTATTTTCCCAGCAAGAGTCAGTTGTTCATTTTCCTTTATTAACATACACTTTCCATTATTTTTTGTCTACTCCTAACCCACAAATAAAATCAAGAAGCTAACTTACATGCTTATTGCCCATTGTCATTTTCCATTGTCATCTTCCATTTCCATTTTCCTTCTCCTATCATTTTCATTTCACAAATAAACCTTGCTTCAATGCAAATTATTGAGTCCATAGTCCTTTGAGTCTAAATCCTTGCAAAAACACCTTAAGGGTTGCATGCCTTAATGGAAAGTCTTCTTGCCGACGAACAATGGGAATACATTAATGTCCCTTGTTCCTCAGATCTTCTAGGTACTCGACAACAACAAAATTATCTGTACCTAGCAAGATGTGTTTGGCATCTTGACTCTCATTGTCATCAATTGTGAGAGTTCTCGTGTTGACTAGTGACATCTATTAATGGCTAATAAGTCAAAAATTTCCTTCTATGATCGATATCAGAACATCTATTCACATATAAGGAATTATGCCAATGAGTTTTGAAGACATGAAGACTATCATTTTCGGCATTTTGGAGCAAATGAAGAAGATATGCAGCTACAACATATCAACACCATTCTGTAGCTGCAAAATGAGATGGCAGCTACAGAATCAGATGACAACAACAGAATCAGTTGACAACTACAGAATCAGAGGACAGTTGTAGAATCAGCATCATTTCGCAGCAAATTCAACAGTTTTAGTAGAAGCAATAAAAAGTCATCTCGACTCTTTTATCCATAACTTGTACAACCACATGAAGAAGATTATGATCAGAATTTGAAGCCACCACACATGCAACTCATCTATTTTCAAAGGGTAAGTTAAGGTATGTCATTTTATAACTGTTTACCATAGAATTCCTTGAAAAGCTAGAACAATAATTTTTGGAAAAAACACTTATTTTTATCATTTCATAAAATTGCCAATACCATCAG
This sequence comes from Pinus albicaulis, assembly GCA_034641835.2. Taxonomy (NCBI): domain Eukaryota; kingdom Viridiplantae; phylum Streptophyta; class Pinopsida; order Pinales; family Pinaceae; genus Pinus; species Pinus albicaulis. Next base: position 121,777,884 of record CM076569.1, read on the forward strand.
TTGGGGAGGGGGGTAAATTCATATTCACATTTTGCCACATTCATATCACATTCAAAAGCCCACATACTTTCAAAATATATTAACTATTCCATTATTATTATTATGAGCATACAATGGCTTTTCAAAAGTACTTAAAAGATAATTGGATACAAACACAATCCTGGATGTCACACAAGAACCAACCATGTTTCAATTCAACTAAAAGACTTTGCAGAAGTATGAAGTTATCAAATGATATCATGCAAAGTTAAGCCAAAGCTCAAAGGATCAAAAAAAAAATTAATGTAATAGATTGCATTAAGACATGCAATAGCTTCAGTTGGGGGGTATGTTGGGCCTTGAAATTGTCATTTACTTCCATTACATTTTCACTTATATTTCCATATTATCAAATTCACTCCACCTCCATTTCATTACATTTACCTTACCATTACCACTATTGAATTACATTATGTTTTTCCAAACTTTATTAATTCCTAATATTTTTAAGTGAATTTGTGGTTAAAAATTAGAAAATAATATGCACATACTTACCTACCAAGTGGAATGAGTTTGTTGCCATGTGTAGGTCAAAAAGAAGCTTCCAAAAGACTCTTATGTGGCCTCCTAAGGCCAAATCGAATTTGTATGGAGAAGATCATGGGATCATAAAGATATGTGTCTCATTTCCTATTTGTATTGTAACTCTAAGAAGACATGTGCCTTATCACTTCCTATTTGGATTGCAACTCTAGAGATATAGGGAGAGATTCATGGACTCTCATTAATGAGATAGCTTCTCATCTTTTGTATAAATAAGAGAAGCTTTCTCCTATCAAATCATGTGTAAAATTGGAGTTATGCTCAAGCTTTGAATACAGAATTAGATTGTGGCACCTTAGTTGTGAATGTTCCTTCATTTTGACTTTATTTTGCTGACATATGAAGCATCATGATTTACCATCTCTCATACTTTTAGATCAGCTACCTAAAATGTGTGAGATTTACTTGCTTTTATAGATTAAAATTTATTTGTAATATTTGCTTTTCTAAAAACATTTCAATAGGACAGATTTATCTATTTTCCAATTGGATTAAATTTGAGGCAATAGAGCTCACAGTGATTTAGTTTCCTTTCATGTTCTGTTATTTAATTTCTTAGATCAAACTATTAATTCATTGTATAATTGAATGTTCCTAAAAGATCGGGCTAAGAAGGTGATACTTTCAAGTTGAGTGACTGAATGTTCAACTTATACAATCATTGAGTTTTAATTTTACATGCTTTTACATTGCTTTTTAGATCCTCATTCAATTGTATAATTGGGTGTTCTTAAAGATCATTTCAAGAAGGTGATTTTATCATATTTTTAAACCGAATACTTGAATACCTAACTTATGCAATTATTGAGTTTTTCCTTTGCATGCTTTAATTGTTTTCCTAGATTTAAAGACTAAAGTATAATTGTTTGTTTGTACATCATCTCAAGAGGGTGATTATATCATCTTGGATGCTGAAGTGATTTGAACATACCTTAGTTTTTTTTTCTTTACATGTTTTGAAATGCTTTCTTAGATTAAAATTTCAATTCCTACAAGTGTGATTGCGCACATTATATTTTCTTTTGAATTTGTTTTCTTTCTTTTCGTTACTTGATTTCATAGGTTAGTTGAATTTCATTTTCATTATTTGATTTCATAGATTAGATGAATTGGTGTTAATTATTATATAATTAGATTGATCTAAACTAAAATAAAATTTCTAGCACATACAGTGCACGTATGCTTCACAAGTTTACGAAACCCCAGGTTGACAAATTAAATGACAGGAAATCACTTTGGCCCTATAGACCCAGGGTGAGGAAACTCACCAAGCATAAAATAAAGAGGATGGCAACCATAGAGGACATGATTTTGATTATTGATATTTTATTGGTCCTGTGTGACTATTTTCACGCTTTAGCTGTTTAGCTAAGTCTAATGTGATGTTTATCACAAGAGTGTTTCCGAGCGGAAATCCCACCCTCATCCTCGGGGGATTTAGAGTGCCTACTCAGGAGATGTATATTGAGCATCATTTTCACTATCCGGAATTTTTCCATGCTTCGGCCATTATTTCCAGCGTAGTCTCCTTCAGGATTGTGTTGTGTTGCAGGGTTGCAGTAGTGGTGGGTTGATAGACCCAATTTCTGAGCTTGTTTTCTAGTGGAGGGAGAAGCCCTTCATCCAGGAGGTTAGTGAGGAAGTTCGTAGAGCTTTATTCCACCATCCAGCATCACGCCAAGCAGCAGAATTCACCCACAGCGCAGTCTTCTCCATAAACTGTGTTATTTTGTAGTGCAGTTGCAATGGGAGATCAAGTACCCAAGTTCTTGCATATTTTCCAGAGAAGGGATCAGCCCATCATCCAATTAGTTGATATGGTACTATTGCAACTGATAGACCATTCCTTCAGCCCCATATCAGCAGTCATCCCCAGGGAGTGCGTAAGTCAGTCAGTAGGGGTGCAGTGGGCAACCCAAAAAGGGTTGAAAATCCAAAGTTAAAATATGGCCAAACCATTTCTAAGTTTTTCTGGGTTTTTTTAGTAGAATCTGTGGTTAAAATCCCGGATCATTCTGAGCATGCCAGAAACCTCTCGCACATAGATATTCTTCAGAGTAGCAGCAATTATACTTCCAGTACTAGATTTCTTTGGTGTATTTCAACCATCTTGTGGCTTGGGTGCATTTTTTTTGGAGCACTGTGTACTTACATTTTTTTTTATCCTTAATGATATTATTTAGCTGTTTTTTGCTCATGATTATGATGTCTTAATGTAATTTCTAGTTGCAGCACATTTCCGGCATTTTTCAGACTTTAATGTTATATTCTTGTTTTGCTTAATTTGGAATGCTGCAAATGTTCTATATTCCTGTCTTTTCCATTTTGGAATATTACAATGGTATTAGAGTATGATCTCTGACTCAGCTTGTGGGAAATACATCTTATGGCATAAGAAGAAGAGATCTACAATGATGGAGGGAATGAGATTTTCCTCATATCTTTTCAAATCTATGAAGGACCTCTCCAAGGAGGTCAAGCAAATGAGAAGGGAGAGATGCAATGAGACCTCAAGAAGGTTTCAAGATGAGGAAGGTCCAAGCACTTTCTATAAGCAGCAGGAGAAATCGGTATTGCATAGAGCTCCAAAGCAATCTACTATATTGACTTTCTTTGAAGAGGAAGGTGAAAGGCATGGAAATGGAGGAAACTTCGATCATGAGACTCTAGTGATTATCTTGCAGAGTAAAAATCTCAATCAAGGGCTTTCAAGGAGAATATAACTCTCCAACAGTTCATTCAGATCCAAGAAGAATGGAGACCTTGCAACAACAATAGAAGAAAAAGACATAATAAATTTCTATTGTCTACTTTTGATGGGTCATCCACAAGCACAACAAAGGCTTGGAGGAAGAAGTTATATGCATTCTTCTTGCTACATCCAGTAGCAGAAAGAGAAATTGTTGAGATTGCAGTGCTGCACCTTGAGGGTGAAACAAATATTTAGTAGTTCAACCATTTGAAACATGCACGAGTGACTGCTTATGCAGATTTTACTCAAAGGCTAATCAAGAAGTTTGATAAGATGAAACCGGAGGTAGTTCCTATTGATAAATTTATTGACATAGATGAGAAAGCACATAAGGAGCCAAGGGAAGATGTCAGCGTTATCATTCTGAAAGAAGAGCAACTTCCACCACCACTTGTTGCAGGAGTACTTACATCAGGAGAAGAAACAGTTGCATCTTTTCAAGATGGTCTTGATCTCTTAACATTGAGAGTCCCATGTGTTATTCAGGAGATGCATGAGGAGGAGGAGACATATACGAGCATTGGTGCAACAGTAGAGGAGCAGCCATCACCATCACCAGCAGTTGGAGGAGTCATTACAACGGTAGGAAGAACCCTTTTAGTTGTACAAGAAGTTCCAAAGGATCAACTTAACCAAGGTATGCAAAAATTTCCACCTCCTATTATTCCAACACATCATATGGAGAGTTGCGAGGACATGCCATCAGGGAAATTGCATGACCAAGGGATAAAGCACATCGTTGATTTGGAGCAGCAAACTATCACTGCGTAGAGGACCCTTGATTGGTTCAAGGAGGACATGTATAGCCATCATGGTTTCTCATTGTTTAGTTGCACACAACACTTTGGGTTGGAGTGTAGAGTTTTGGAGGATAGGATGAGCATAATACTAATCAATCCAATGCAGAACTATATGTTCAACATTCTGCATGATCATGAGACATCAGATGCACCATCATGGAGATCAGCAGTGCTGTCATTGAGCAGCAATGATGTGTTGGGGGCCCAACTATTATTGGGACATTCTGATGACCATTATACTTGTGTAGCATTGGATAGGAAGATGGTTGATGAGAGACATATTATAATGGATAACATCTCCCATTATTATGATAGATCCTTCTTGATGAGCACCTCACAACTCAATGAGAAGATTTTTCCTACAACATATTTGGAACCTTATGGGTTCAATTTGGTCATTGATGAGTGGTCTTTATGTGGATATCTCCATGAGGTTGCACTTCAACATCTTATGAAGTGAAAAGATAGTGATATGATTTGGGAGGATGGTATTCTCCATCGGATGGATACCAATTTGGAGCATGATAGGAGACACCCACAGTTGGATGGATGGGTGAGGATGATGAGCAAGGGGTTGGTGAGCCACTTTTAGATCTATGACATAGGGCAATAGGAGGCATGGCTGCGCTGGCTACTCTTGAGAGAGTTTGGCCATCATGTGACATATTCTATGTTAAAGGGTGTGTTATTGGTTGGGACATGGCATGACACTTACATCATGTGGTAGCAAGGATTTTGGTTGTATTGGGCTGATGTGATATTTTTCATGTCAATCATCATGTTTTTACTCCATGGTCTGTATGATGATGATGTGAGGAGGCAACAAGAGTTATTGTTGCTTTGGTTACTCTTGGAAGAGTATGCGTTGATTATCTCCCATACCTTGCATGATGTTTTAGGAGTAGATGGTGGCACAATCATGGTGAAAATGGGATACTTCTTAGCCTTGGAGGATCAGGAGGCACTTCCACATAGGAATGAGTCTCCCATATATAACAGCATTCTGGTATGCGACTTTGGCATTGGGCATGTCAAAGAGGGGAGTTATGAGATGACATGAGCCTTATCACAAAGGCCAACAACGTTGTCACTTGGGAGTATGTATCTATTGGTGGAGTGTTCCAAGGATCACTTTACACATGTGGTACTTGATGAGAAAGTAGAAGATGAGGAGTATAAGGGGATGGATGGAGTTATCTACTACCAAGATAGAGTCTCTTTGACTTGGATCTCCAAGCTCAAGAAGAAGGCTTTACATATAGTTCATGATCCATTCCTTTATTGAGGTCTCATGGAGACATATCATACCATTATGGAGAGATCTTCATGGGAGGGCTCATCCATGGATCTCATCATCAACTTACTCACAGTGCATGGTAAGAGTTTTTTTTTGCACTTATTGATCATCTAACAAATTATTTGCATTATCTTTCCATTTATATACAGTGTATTGCTCCATAGGAAGGCAAGTTTCTATTTGGGCTTCATGGTCTTCCTAAGACCAACATCAGTGATGGAGATAGCCATTTCTTGTATGGATTTGGGCAAGTATTTCTCTATTTTTGGTATGCACAGCTGATATACAATGCCATTTAATACCTCCAAGTAGATGAGCAAACATGCAAAACTAGCAAGCGGTTGGGAGACAAATTGCCACATTATGTTCAGAGACAGTAGGTAGCAAAACTGCGTTGTAACCACTTGGAAAACTATTGGCACCATCCAACATTTCACAAAACATTCAATATATTTCTCATCTTGATGCCATGTTGTGATGATGTACTATTCACTATATGTGGGATGGTTTGGGGAAGCAAGGTTCATAGAACTAAAGAGTGGGTCTTTGAGTATCCAGTTGTCTTTTTGCCTCTTAAGGGAAACATTATTGCAACCCAAAATCAGCAGCAACTCTACACATATCATAAGTGGAGAGAGAGAAAGTGTGGGATAGGAAATTTGGTCTATCATATTCAGCCGTACAACCCATCTACATTGCAAGAGCAAGAGATGGAAGAGTTTTTCTATGAGTTACCACTTTGGAGGGTGACCCATTTTGTTTGGATGATAGCTTGGGGATTGGAGCTTCTCATGAGGATTGAGGTTCCCAACCTTTTTCAGATCCCATGCCTCAAGAAGGCCTCTAGACAACATATAGTTGCCTCCATGGATATCCCACTTATTCATGATGAGAGCCATTTGGATTTATCACCAAAGGCTAACTTGTACACTAGGGAGGAGCAACTAGGGGACAAATTGATGAGAGATAATTTTGTTCAATGGAGGAGCTTATCAGATGAGGATGCTACGGGAGGAGGAGAGGAGGATTTTCAGTATCTATCCTTGCAGTTGCTTGAGGAAAAGCAACATTTGGGAGGGGAGGACCGTAATATTCCAAAAATTAGCTTGCAGCTAATTGGAATATTAATTTTTGCTTTTGTCATTTAAATAGATGAATAAGTGGGTAGGAGACCCATAAATCTCTTTAGTAGGAATAAAACCACTTCTCATGTGAATGTGGCTCATTATATCAGCTAAATAAAGCACCCTTAAGTATGAACAGGGGCTAGAGCATGTGGACAGGGTCAAAGTTGACCAGATCAATAGCGTTGTTATGGAGATAATGGAAAATTAATGGAGGACAACGCAATCATTTAGGAGTGTGTGCATGAGAGTAACTCCTTTAATGAGTGGGACCCAAGGTGAGGAAGCTCACCAAGCATAAAAGTAAGAGCATGGCAGTCATATAGGACATGATTTTTATTATTGATATTGTATTGCTCTTGTATGACTATTTGCACGCTTCAGCTGTTTAGCTAAGTCTGCTATGTTGTTTAGCACAAGGGTGCTTCCGAGCGGAAATCCCACCCTCATCCTTGGGGGACTTTGAGTGCCTACTTAGGAGAGGTATATTGAGCATCATTTCCACCATCCTACATTTGGCCAAGCTTCAGCCATTATTCCCAGCACAGTCTCCTTCAGGATTGTGTTGTATTGCATGGTTGCAGTAGTGGAGGTCGATAAACCCAATTTCTGAGCTTGTTTTCCAGTGGAGGGAGCAGCCCTTCATCCTAGAGGCTAGTGAGAAAGTTCTTAGAGATTTATTCCACCATCCAGCATCAGGCCAAGTAGCAGCATTCACCCACAACACAGTCTCCTCCATAAACTACGTTATTTTGCAGTGTAGTTGCAGTGGGAGGTCAAGTACCTAAGTTCTTAACCCTAGTTTCCAGAAAAGGGATCAACCCTTCATCCATTAAGTTGACTGGGTGCTACTATAGCTGATATACCATTCCTTCAGCCCCATATCAGCAGTCATCCTCAAGGAGTGCGTAAGTTAGTCAGCAGGGATGCAGTGGGAAACCCAAAAAGGGTCGAAAATCCAAAGTTAAAATATGGCCAAACCATTTCTGGGTTTTCTGGGTTTTTCTTGGTTTTTTAAGTATAGTCCGTGTTAAAATCCTGGATCATTCTGAGCACTCCAGTAGCCTCTCGCACATAAATGTTCTTCAAAGTAGCAGCAGCATCAGTTATACTTCTAGTGCTAGATTTATTTGGTGTATTTCAGCCATCTTGTGGCTTGAGTGCATTCCTTTTGGAGCACCGTGTACTTACATTGTTGTTGATCCTTAATGATATTATTCAGTTGTTTTCTTCTCATGATTATGGTGTCTTAATGTAATTTCCAGTTGCAGCACATTTCCGGCATTTTTCAGACTTTAATGCTATATTCTTGTTTTGCTTAATTTGGAATGCTGCAAATGTTCTATATTCCTGTCTTTTCCATTTTGAAATATTACAAAGTTGGAGCATATGACATGAATTCCAAGTAATCAAGTTGCTATGAAACTGATAGCAACATACAAAACATGGAGATAAAACATTTAATCCAAAAAATAATCTCAGGTCAAAAAGACAGTGTGTTGTAAATGTATAATAACTGAAGAAAAAGTTTACAAAGGTGGTCCTCTCACATTATCCATCAACCCCTTTAAAGTAAAAAAGCTACACCTTCATATATATATATATATATATAACCAAATCTGCCACATGGGCTAGATTCAATGCACAACTTAGAGACCTAATTCTAATTGAGGTACAAAACATTGAACCTTTATAGGGATATTTTATATTTTAACATAATTTGAATACAAATAGGAGTCTCCTATCAATTATGAGCTCAAAATTTTTTGTTGGTGAACCTCATCGAATCAAACCACCTGTTGAATGTGCTGGAGTGCATGTGTGTTGGAGTGCTGATGTGTTGGACAGTTGTGCTTTTGCCACGTGGATGCTGACCTGGTTGACTTGCTGACCTCTCTTCCTGAAAAATAGGAGTCCTTGGGCTGATGATGTGGACAATCCTATGACATATAGCCCACCTAATTTCCTTGTTGTTTGATGCCAAATCAACACTATAAAAACTTTATAACGCAATTTAATTTAGAAAAAAAAAAAGAGTTGGACAGTTCTGTAGCAAAATTTGATAGCAAATTTCAAAAAACACATTTATGCTACCCATCTAACCTTTTTGCTAGTTTTGAAGTCTGCATGGATGTTTTTTAGCTAAATACATGCCATAATTACTCCCTTAGCTGAGATTTTAACTTACTTTTTCCTCCATGAAAAGCTACAGCAATTTCGTAGCAAATATTCACCTTAACTATGGGGTGTAAATTTTCTGATTTTTTATTTTTTATGATTTCTTTTGCTTTCTTTGGTATGTTTCTGATATTTCTGCAAGTTCTGCAGTGTACTCTCATGTATTTTAGCTAAATTCATAGCATTGGAACTCCTTTATCTCAAAATTTCTCTTGCATTTTCGTCAATGATAAGCTACAACAGTTTCATGGCAAATTTTCAGTTTAATTATGGAGAGTTGCTACGAAATTTCTGAATTCTCTGATTTTTTTATTTTTTATGATTTCTTCTACTTTCTTATCACTCCTAATAGCCTGTTCAACCCTATATATTGCTGAAACTAGTGGTTAAAGATAGTATAGGCAAAATGAGGATTTCACCATATTCAAGAAGTGCCATATACTTCAGCAAAAATATTGAGATTTCTCTTTAAGAGCTCAACTTTTCATCAAGTATATTTGAGTTTACAATCCTTTAGCTTGTTTATGTTAGCATGTAAACATTTGTTCCTGTGAAACTCATGGTAAAATCCTTGGCAATCTGTCCATGAAAACCCTACAACTTCTGGAAAAAAAGGTATGCATCCAACACTGGAAAAAGACTAGCAAAAAACAAGGTCTTCTTCTAACAGCTTCATGTATGTCCGTTCATAGCGTACCATAGAGCCTCCTTTATATGGCTTCCTTTGTGCTATGGCTTCAACATGTTGAGAGCAACTTCTTTCCACCTATAACTTCTCCTAATGACAGTTGGACCTTCCTATGACAGCAAAAACAACTCAAAATGGAATGAAAATGATGGAGAATGATCTTTTGTGGTGTGCATCATTTGGGGATAATGAATAAAAAGGTAAAATTTGACACATACTCGTGATATTTCGAGACTATCACCCATGTTTTTTGAAAATTGAATTGTTACTAACAACCGCAAATTTTCGTAGCGGAACATGTGGCAGAATTGACAGATTTACTACGAAGTTTCGAGAACTTGCGTAACAAATACTATGTTTTCATAACTGGTCTTGTTACAAATTTTGACAAAAGTTTCTAATTGGATTAAACGATAATCATGAACAAATGAGACAAATATAAATGATGATTTGGGTTCCGGCTCATACTGTGGACCCCACTTAGACTCATGTTGACTCTACACACTGACTAGGTGACCCAATTGACATTTTGTAATTATTTTTTTCCAGAAAATTTAACAACCTAACTAATTTGACCAATTGACTCAAAAATTATTTATAAGTGTTATCATGGATAATGTTGGCTCCAATGGGGATGTTGCACCTATGTGGTGCAGCAAAGAACCAACAGACCAGTTGCCTTATCCATTGGGCAGTTCCCAACCACTTGTCATATTCTTCATCTTGCATTCGTCCCTTGACATGCTCTTGAAGCAAAAACATTGTACAAAGTGAAACTTTCAACTACAATCTTCAAACTAAATGCTAAAAGAGATGCTTTCCCAACAAGCTTATTTATATGCATACCAATCCTACTCTAACAACTAAAAACCAAACGTTCAATTCAAGCAATATGAAACTTCCAGTATAGCCAGTCAAAGAGCTGATCCAACACTTGGGTTTCTTAACTATATTTGAACAACATCAGAAGTGAATCATCTATTGGCAAATCGAAATGAAAATTGAATCCATGCTCCATAAAAAACACACAAAATTTCTTTATTGATGACTGCAACAGACTTACCATTGGATCTTGAAAACCATGAAAAATATCCTCTTTTGATGAAAGCAGCAAATCAGCAAAAGGATCTTTGAAAATACTGAAAAGTATCATGTCTTGATGATCCAAAGGATAATCTTCATTCATAACTACATATTTCCCCTGTTTTATGTCTTCAAAATCACTCTTAAGACAATACTCTGATTGTTCATGAAAATAGTCAATGAGAGAAACCATATCATGTGCTACATGGATGTTTAAAAATGACTTATCATGCATTAAAACGAGAACTTCATGTATATCATCATGCACAAACAGAAATTTTTGATGATTTAAATCTGTAGCAGGACATTTTGGGACAACAACTTTTGGATCAAAAAGTTGCTCACCATTCTCTATAAGTGCTTCCTCATGACAGCCTTCAAGCATACTCAAGGAATCAACCTCCTCCTACTGATGAAAAGAAGCATGATTCACATAAGCTTCTCCTTGCTCCTGTCCATTTTCATGTTGCTCAGCATTCAACTCTTTGTTCTCAATATGCTCATAAAGTTTTTCATATGCTTGGGGATTATCTCTAATTTCTTGGTTATAATCTTCTTGAAATAAAGGTTCAAAAAATTAACAAATTGAAGAGCTCTGTAACTGACCATATTTATGTTCCTCTTTATCACCTGAAGATTGACAAGGCTGCTGCAAATTTTCACAAATTTCATGGGATATAACTTGGTTGTCAAAGTGTTGATCCATTTCATCTTCAAGCAAAGAAGAAATGTATGCTTGTTGGAAACATTCTCGATTATCATGACAACTAACCTAAGAAGAGAATTCATAAAGTGCCTCTAACATATCATCATACAAGCACTCTCCATTATCACCAAGACTTTTGAGATATGAAATAAAAACCTCACAAAAATCACAACAATATTGTAACAATTATAAAGAAGAATGGGGCTTCTCATAATGTTCGAAGAATGTCCTATGGAAATATTTAAGAAATAACAAGCTTCTTGGTTGCAACCCTTCATACCATGTTCTAGCTCTGTCCTCTACAGTGGCCATAAATATTTTCATGAGACAATCCTCAGGAAGCTCAACTCGAAACTTATGTACATGCATATGGAATCTAACTAAATGAAGACTAGCTTTATCTTTATTTTCATCTTTAAATATGGGAAGATAAGTTAACCAATCAACTCTAGGCATGTGATTTGGAAATTCAAGGATTCGAGACCGATTCGTAGGGGCATACATGGCATTCCTTCTTGGAATTGAACTCATCTTCTTCAAGTTACTGGTCTATGAATAGTGGAGTCACCATGAAAACTTTGAACTTTTGGATTCTTCGACACTTGAGTTGCCAGGTGAAAGATATACAACCTATTGACCTTCAAATTTTGTTCACCATCAACGATCAGAGCTCATCTTTGTCTTTCTTCTGCGGGGAAGATAAAGCTTTCGCTCCCGGTAGACACACCAAAATGTTATCACTAAGCTAGAACATGTTGCGTTGTGTCAACCTCCAACCAAGCATAACTATTTCAAACAAAATATCATCTAGAAGTTAGCCCTTCCAGTTTGAGAGGGCTCTCTTAAGGAAAAAAATAAAATGTTCTAGATAAAGTTCAATTTTTCAAATGGCTAGCTCTGTTTCTACTACATGTGATTTTGCAGGTGAAAGCGAGTGTGATGGCTGCCACCATTGGGCATGGAATCAATTAAGGAAAATAAATTACAAAAAACATTGTTTTCACGGAAACTGAGGCAATTTTGGCTTTAAACTGATGTGAAATAAACATTTACAGTAAAACACAACAAATGAAGGAAGTTGGAGTATCTGACATGAATTCCAAGTAATCAAATTGCTATGAACTGATAACAACATACAAAACATGGAGATAAAACATATAAGCCAAAACAGAATCTCGAGTCAAAAATAGAGTATGTTGCAAAGAACAACTGAAAAATTAGCAGAGCTTCCTCACACTATCCACCACGGGCATGGGAAATACGAGAACACACACGACTCCTCTGGTCTTCAACTCACTTTATAATCCCGACTTTCAGTGATCTTGGAAAGAACTGTCCTCAGACAGGCGGCCCAACAGGCTTCAGTATTAATTCAAATAAGATGTTACATACCATATTATGCTTCAGAGTAGAGCTAGATAGTCTCTGATCTCTTAGAGCATGAATACAAACACTCTTTCACACCAACACTCAATAACACACAAGCACTCAATGGTACACAAAAACTCGATGATCTAACTTATACACACACACACACCTATATATAATCTAAGAAAGCATATGAGAATTATTGAGGGTCCTTGTCAGGCATTACTGGCCCAGACGGTGTCTACTCAATATTCTCGAGTACAATAATTGAAATTAAAGACGCACTACCACGGTCCTTTAGGTTCTCGGTCACTATCAAAATCTCCTTCATGATCAGGTTCACTGATTTCGGATGAGGATGAAGGAAGCTTTTGATTAGCCCAAGACTGATGTACCCATTCCAAATATTCTGATTCCCACGCATGATCTTGCTTATCTTGAGCATCTTGGTACAGATCCACAAATATAGTTGCTTTTTCATCGGATACCTTCTCTTTACCTTTTTCTGTAGCTGCTTTTTCTTTAGTGGCTACAGTAGAAGATTCTTATTTTCGTGGGGCTCGTGAAGATTGTCCTATATCAAATTTGATGGTATCTGCTGTCACATAGAGATTCTTTTGTGGGAAAAGATATTTATCATCTGATTTCTTCCATCTGTTCATATATGCCATGGGGTCTATCTCTATGTCAAGGAAAGAATCTTTCATACTTTTACGGAATTCTGGCAGTGATTGAACTGGCATCTCGACTCCATCTAATAATTCCCATTTGAAAATTTGGAACATGCTGACGGAACATTCAATAGCGCACTGAACCCAAAGCTTGCAATTATTATTAACATCTTCTTTTTGCTGCCAACCTAGTTCAAAGATCGTGGATGAACAAACTTTGGTAGACAATAGCAAACTTATTAAGCAAAGTGCATCATCAGTCCAATTTCCATTCAACACACTAATAGTAATCAATGATTTTTGATTGTTTAATAATTTGATTACTTTTTTCTTTCCTTGTAACTCTTCTAAGGTTCGAATCATGGACAATTTTTCAGGTAACCTGAGCCGGTAGAATTCTTTAAGCCATAGTGAAATCTTCTTTACTTCCTCAACATTATTTGCTAATACAGATTCTTCAATTCTTTCTGGACCATAAAGCTGAGAAAAGAGATTTGGGACGATGGGATTTCTAAATTCTATACTCTGATAATCCCATGATGTTGAAAAGGTTTTTAAATACTGCAATGTTCTTTCAACACATTGAGATGCTCGTAATTGGGGCTTCTTTCTGCATCTACCATTTTTAATTTCCCAATCTGCAAAGGGTTCAAACAATTCATACTGGGGAAAAGAATCAGTTCCTGCAAAATGCTCATTAGGTCTTTGAAGAAATGCTCCATCAATTTCTTCAAACATATCTGGAATTCTTAAAGACCTTAGAAATCTTTCAACTTTATCAGTCATGTTTATCTCCTCCAAATCTAGAATTTTAGCAATGGTATAGATAGCAAAGGAAAAATCAATTCCTCCAATAATCTGATAATAATTCAAAGTTTTTTAAACTTGAATCATATCATCAGTGTAGACGTGAGACCAATAATCATCAAGAGTTTTAAAATTAATCTTTACCTTCATGTTAGGCAAGGGATAGACTTTCACCAATTCTTCACCTAATCCCAACAAGACACCAACATTATTAGATTTCCAAGCTTGGCATCTTTGTATCCACTGGTTTCTTCTTATTCTTAGCCCAACAAGTTTCTTTATTTCCATAACCATATCACCAAGAACTAGATCAAGAATTTGAAATCTTTTGACAAAGGTTTCAAAATTATCATCTTGAGGTTGTTTCCCTGGAAGGACAAATAGATCAGTTCTTCTACTAGAGCAAAGATTACTATGGGCTTTATTCATGTCTCTAGTCAAAGAATCAGCTAAATAGTTAGAAATACCAGGAACCCATTCAACTTCAAACTCATACATCTCAAACCAAATCTGCCATGCCAATAATCTTCCTCTTGCTAGCTGTTTTGAGATTTTAGCTGATAGGAAATATTTAAAATTCATCGAGTCCATTCTTATCAAAAAATTGGCAGGAGCAAGATATAACTCGAATTTTTGAATTCCATTGAAGATGGCTAGGGTTTCCTTTTCAGCAATGAAGTAATTTTTCTGGTGAGGCTGAAATTCACCAAATGCATATGCACATAAAATTTCATCTCCATCCTCGTGTCATTCAAAAAGAACGGCAGCCCAAAAAGAATCAGAGGCATCAGTTTGTAGAATTAAAAATCCGTTACCTGGAGGTTTTAGCTCTGGGAGATGTTGGCATTCATCTTTGAGTAATTTGACTGCTTCAGTTGCTTTTGGCAACCATCCAGAATTTAGGTGTTGTCTAATTGGAGCAGTCTTCTCGAACAACCTGGGAATATATTTATGTACATAATTCAACACTCCTAAAAATCTTTGAATCATCTTGGTATCTTGAAGCTCATCAGGAAATTCAAAGAGTTTGGTCAGGACATGAGGCTGCATTTGGATTTTGCCATTAAGAATATGAATACCAAGAAAATTAATACTATCTTGAAACAGAACCATTTTATTTTCTGAAAGCACTATGCCATGCTTTTTGACTTCTTCAAGAAAAATCTACAGATGCTTCATATGAGTGTCAAGATCGGGACTATGGATCAAAATATCATCTATATACACAACAATAAAATCATATTTACCAAAAATAAATTCCATACATCGTTGAAAGAATGCAGGGGCATTCTTAAAACCAAAAGGAACAACTTTCCACTGGAAGAATCCTGCAGGACAAGTGAAAGCAGTTTTATGCCGATCTTCTTCTTTAATTTGTATCTGATAGTAACCAGATTTCATGTCAAACTTGCTAAATATCTTGTTGTGCTGAATCTTCTGCATAATGGTTTCTTGGTGGGGCAGAGGATAATTGAAGCTTTTGGTGATAACATTCAATGGTTTATAATTTATCACCATTCTAGCTTTACTTCTTATTATTTCAAAATGATTTCTTACCACGAAAGCAAAGCATGAATAATGAGAATCACTTGGTTCAATCAATTGAAGATTCAAAAGTTCTTCAATCTGCTTTCTAATTTCCTTTTCATCACTTGGAGTACATGGTATAAGTTTTCCTTTGATCCCATTTTCATGAAGAGTTATGATCTCTTGTTGGGGACTCTCTATACTCCAAAATGCTTGTGGATTCTCAGAACAATTTTTCAACAATTCATCAAAAACATTCATCTGTTCAGGCGACCAATCAGGATTTCTGTTAGCTTTCTACTTGGTTTTATTCTGACTCTTCTCTTCACAAGTCTGCAACACTTCTTGCCAATTGTTAGAGTCATTCAAAGGTCTTCTGCTTGTACCTACTTTCTTTTAGCTATTTTCTCTTCGTGCCTCTGAATTAGCCAAAGTTAATCTTGGGACTGCAATTTCCTTTTTCTTGATGTTGACGATAACTTTATCCTCACTGATAGTTACTGGTAATACTTAATTAATAAAAGGCATGCCAAGAAACAAACTTGCAGAAGTATCATAATTTTGAACAGCAGAAAACTTGACAATACTCCCCCCAATTCTTAAAGAAACATTATCTACATAATGGGTGAGATTAACTGATATGCCAATAGTATCGGAGACAAGAATGTTCTGTAAAGGTTTCCATAAACCTTTGAACAAAGAAGGGCGAGCTATATTATTAGAAACACTGGTATCGCGGAAAGCATCGACATTAATCCAAGCACCTTTAACTTGAACTTCAACAGGTATATACAGAAGATTGTTAGTCTTAACAATCTTTTTAAGAAAAGAACTTTCGGCAGTATTAACAGAGGTTGAAGTGGGCAAAGATGAAGACTGAGAAACTGTCTTAGGATAGGGGCAAAAAGAATTCAGAGTGAGTTGTGGAGGCAAGGAATGGAAAATGGGATTTGAATTCTTTGAACCAATATCAGAAGATAGAGAAGGAGCAATAGAGACAGCATCATCTGAAATGTCTTCAGATGTTTCATCAGTATATTCATCTGAACTATATTCATCACTGAAATGCAATTTAGTGTCTTGATCACAATCGGAATCAACACATTGGTTCATTTTCTGACAAGTTTCAGGAATAGACTCAGAATCTGACAAAGAAGCATCAGTCAGAATATATACATCTGATACTTCATCTTGTGAATCAACAATAGACCAATGATCAACAAAATCATCAATTTCAAAACAAGCTTTTAACTTGTTGGAGGAACTCTTAGGACACTTGCGAGCAAAATGACCTTCTTGCTTGCATATAAAACATGCATTGTCTTTCTTTGGTTGCCTGCGTTTTTTCAGATATTTAAATTTGCGGAAAGGCCTTATGGGGTTGGCTACTCTTTTCGGTTTGTATTTGCCATACCTTTTGGATTTTCGTTTCTTAAATGGAGTCCATGGCAAAACAGAACGACAAACATCAAGACCAGGAGAAAAATTTTGAGCATTCTTCGGCCAACAGAGATATTTAACTTTTTCCTGACATCTGAATAAAAGATTTATCCAATAAGTTTGATCAATTTTCTTCCCTTGGACTTCAAGATCTTTCATAATGAGATCTCCTAGATTACCACGCAGTTTAGATAAAAATGAAATCTTTTGGGTAGAATCATTAGTCATATTGGCTTTATAAATTTTTGCCATATAATCAGTGCCAAACTGTTCTAAAAATTTTACATCTTTTAATTCCATACGTGCCAAATCTATAATGATTTGCTTTTTCTCATCTGCTGGTTCAGGAACAAATTTGGTTTTGAGTAGCAGTTCTAATGTAGCTAATCCTGCAGCAGCTACATTCATCCTTTCTTCTTCTGATGGCCCCATCCAACAGTCATAGACAATTCCGGCCATCCTTTTTTCAGCTAAGGCAAAAATAGAAATATTGTCAAGCCGAGAGACAACTTGCATTTGATAGAGGGCACCAATCCAAACTCTAATGGATTCAGCTGGATTTTTAGATTTATCTAAATCTAAAACATATCCACTAGAATTAGTAGCAAACAAGTCTTCTTCAACCCTTGGGTATTTGGGAACCTCTTTAAAAACATGAGCTTTCTGTAAAGAAGGTAATATGAAAGAAGGAAACTTAGTGGCAGCATTTTCCAAAGTGGCTATCTCACTTTTGGGTTTCTGAAAATTTAATGATTTAGCTGGTTCTAGTTTCTTTTCAGAGGCTTGGACACTAGATTCAACACCACTTTCTTCTTGTTTTTCATCAATATCCCAATAGTTGGGAGTATCCATAGAAATAGAAAATGTAGGAGCCTTTGATTCTCTTCTTTTTCTTTCTTTCTTTGGCTTCTCTTCTCTGCCTTTCTTCTTGTTGTTCATCTTGGAGAAGCTTGAGATTAGCAAGAATTTGTTCAGACTGAGAGCCGAGATCATCAAGAACATCTTCGGCATGTGCACACCAGGTAGTAAGATAGTTACCTATCTGATAGATCTGATCTAAGTCATTGGTATTGGTGGCATTATGCTCTATCAAAGGGGCACAATCAACTCTAGTGGTTGGCTGTTTAGACATTGAAGAGGTGGTGCAAAATTTTGTCTTCGGAGGCCATTTTCCACCTTTCACAAAACGACGATTGGCATATTGCCATTCTTCAACAGGAGCAAAAGGAACATGAGAAATACGGTGCATTTTATTTACAACAAGGAATGGTTTAGACTCGGGTATATACAATTCATTAGAGTCCAAAACAGGGTCGGTATGAAATACTTCTTCAATAGGAGACATAGCAGTCCTTCTAGAGGAAGAAGCTTCAGAAGTAGAAACAGGAACAACATATCGACGAGGCTTGACAAGAGGTCTTTGAATCTCTGGCTTGGGAGGGATAAGCTTGACTCTACCATCAGAGATAGCAATACATTTAAGTTTTGAATTTGGCTTCTTGTCATCTGCAATAGACTTATATTGGAAATACCAATTGTTTGGAAGTTCGGTTGAGTCATAAAGAACTCCGTATACTTGAGCATTGGAAAGACCAACAGTCACACAGTCTTTCAAGATAGGTTGTTTTAACTTTGGATGAGCAGTATTAGTTAACTGGAAAGAAGTTTGAACTAATACAGAGAGATATTCACTGTCTTCTGCCAATTGAAGACCTTGAACCCCAGTCATTAATTTCCAACAATCTTTCACGTGAATATTTGTCAGGCTTATAGAATAATAAGGATAAATAGTGCCATACTGATAGCCTGTGGATAAATTACCCATTATAGTTCCTATTCGGGCATGGTCATAGCTCTGATGTCGGGTATCAAAGACTTTAGCAATACAAGGAGTGTTTAACCCATGACGAAATAAAGGAGAAAGACCAATACGGATACCTCCAAAATGGAGATAATTATATTTTTTATCCTTGGCATATTTTCGGAACTTCTTAATTTCATCATCAAAAAACAGATTTAAAGCTACTATCTGAGCAGAGGGACCAGAAATCTTAATAGTAACTTCTACCTCTTTCAAAAAATACTTCTTCTTAAAGACATAAGACATAAGCAGTTTATAAACATCAGTCGCATGAAGCGACGTGGGATTCCAAGTCTCAGGATTTTCTACAGATTCATGAGAGTCATTTGGATCGTCAGACTCAACAGCGCAAGAAGCTACTTCAGTAATGATTTTACGATCTATAGTAGAGAAAGAGCGTAACAGATTTGCCATAACAGAATCGAGATAGGGCTCCGATACCAGATTAGATTGTGGAATCAGTAACTTACTTGAACAAACTGAAAATAGCAGCAGCGCTTCCTCACACTATCCACCACAGGCACGGAAATGCGAAAACTCAATCCTCGAGCCAACAATAGAGTTCAAACAATTCGAACTCACATTGTGTCTCATTGATTTTGTAATCCCTATCTGCTAATGGAATGTGATATAAATCTATCGGAGGATGAAATAAAGGGTTCATAGAGTCCTCTTGGTTCTTCTTCTTTGGAGGCATGCTTTATCACTGAATGATTTAACTGGAATTAGGAAGAAAGGTTTACCTAGAGTGAGTTGTAGGTGTATAACTAATTGAAGGAGGGATATAAGACATTGATACTTTATCGCATGTCGATGAAATGGTAATAATTGTGGGTGCACTATAAAACCTATAAATCGATGCAATTAGCAAAGAATATGTGACTGAAAAGGTCAAAAATGGATGATTTTCAGGGTTTTTAAAGTAATTGCATGGTTTCCATTGCAATTGGCGTGGCTCTGTTGGATTAACGGTTATCCAAGCGAGTTAAATGTTCAACGGATAATCCTTTGGAAATGAATTTATTGGAAACGGTTAGGCAACATGGTGGAAGGGTAGTGGCGGAGGAATCAGGTAGGGACAATGGTAATGGAGTGAAGGGGGAGCGATTTTCAGAGGGGGTAGGGAGGGGTTAGAAATTTAGGCAAGGGGGTGTAAA